>CM021108.1:588970225-589484323 GCA_007115665.2 Sequoiadendron giganteum
ACTTACACAGAATGATGATTCTACTAAATCAAATTAGATAAGATACAGTCCAATGAGTGGTGGATTACTCTATTTGACTCAGATGAGGCCAAATATAAGGAATTTTGTATGCATGGTTGCTAGATTTCAAGCTGATCGTAAAGAGTCTCATGTGACTATTATGAAAAGAATTTTCAGATACGTGAAAGGGACAATTTATCTTGGTCTTTGGTATCCTAGGAATAATCTTATCCTAAGTGCTTTCACTGATGTTGATTGGGAAAGAGATGTGGATGATAGGAAGATTACTAGTGGTGGTGCATTCTTCTTAGGGAAGAAGTTGGTATCTTGGCTAAGCAAAAAGTAGAATTTTGTTTCATTATCTACTACCGAGACATAATATATTGTTGTTGCAAATAGTTGTACTCAAGTATTGTGGATGAAGAAAATGTTGAGAGATGTCAAAATTGAGTATAAAGAACCCATTGCTATATTCTATGACAATTCAATTGCCATTAACATTTCTAAGAATCTAGTGTTACATTCAAAGACAAAGCATATATCCATCAAATATCACTTCTTGAGAGATAAAGTAAGTGCCACAGAAGTTAGACTGGAGTATACATCTACCAAGGAGAAAATTGTAGACATATTTACTAAGCCATTGCCTAAGGATACTTTCGAGTATCTCAGAGGAAAGTTAGGGCTGATTTCCCCTCCTGATCAGAACTAAGATGTAGGTATTTGCATCAGTCTATGAATTCATAGCCATATCTTATTCTGGATTGATGTTGTGGTGGCTACTACTTAGGGGGGGTAGCCAGATGATTCAAATATGTGATCAGAGCATGTGTACCTTTTCCATTGATGTCAAAGGGGGAGAGAAGAGCAATGCGCAAAACATAGGAGAAGAAGGAAACATGAAAATAGTACACAATCTAAGGGGGAGATTATTGGAGAAGAGTTAGTTGGGTTGATGGCATTATTTTTTCACATCATGTGTTGCCATCAATTCCAAAGGAGGAGATTGTTGGATATTGTGGTTGCATTTCTCATATGTGGTTGTCATTGATATCAACACTATTAGCATTGGTGATTCTAAAGGTTGTATATGTTGAGGATATTGAGAAAATTATAATAAATATATTGCAGGCAGCCAGTGAAGCTGAGAAGGTCAGAATGGTGGAAAGAGCTGTAATTTACTAATCTAAAGGTGCGCTTCAAAGGGTTTGTTGCTAAAACTATCTAGTATGTTGTCCAAATTTTTTAGAAGTTCACATCAAGATTTGTGGAAGTTATGAAGATCTCTGTTCCTAAAGTGATTCAATTACTGTTGTAGGTGTTCTTAGATGAAGAGGATGAAATTATGGTAAATTTAGTTGTTTTTCATGTACCTGTGATGTTCATGGATGAATCTAGATCATAATTTATCCTTGTTGTACGTCTACATTGATCAAAGTGTTCATGATCGAATATTTTTCTGATGTGTGCTTGAGTTTTCATGTTCTTGGCCAACATGATGGTGTTAGCATGTTGTGAATCCATGAGGATTAATATTTTATTGTTTGGCATATTCTAACGTGTTTTTTTGGGTCCTCACTATGTTGTGACCAACTTGATTTGGTGCACATTAAGATTTATTCATGTATTGAGGCCGACATTTTTAATTCATTATTTATTTGTGGTTCACTGATTAGCTGATGTAAATGCATGTGGTGGATATATAAGAGTGATTGTTTCCTCATTTTATGGAGTGATCAAGGTATGATCGATGTGTGCAAGTGATGTACATGTGTGAATAAAGGTCAAATCATTCAAGAGTAGAGAAGAGTGTGAAATATATTGAGCAAAGTGTGGAAGAGTGTGTAGAAGTTTTTGTGTGCCTAACCAGAATTGTAATCAGGCTTTTGTAGAAGCTAATTTCTCAATTCAAACTCATAAGATGGATTTAATCTGATTATTTTATGTAATGTAGTGAGCCTTCCTCTAAGCATTGTGCTCTAGGAAATGTTCTTGAATGCAAGTGCATTCCTTTTTCATTCTTCATTATACTTCTAATAGGGTATAATCCTGTGGACTAACATCCATCATGGTTTTTCACCTAACAGGGTTTCCACGTATAAAATCTTGGTGTTCATGTGTCTCTAATGTGTTATTGATTTATGCTCACGCTGTTAATTATCAGATATGAGATTTAAAGTTGATTAATGTTGAATAAGTTTGATTTTGGTAACAACTGATTCAACCCCCTTCTTAGTTGTCTATCCTTTTTTTGCCAACAATCACTACCACAAATAGAATACAAGAAGATAGAAGAATAATATTACATAGAGAAAATACTTCTCAATGCAACAAGGTGTCCACCACAATTTCTCAAACCCTTTCATAGTCTCACATGAAATATTTTTGGATGCCTCTAGCTCACTTCCTTTAGGAACCCTAACATAAAGTTCATAGTGCTCTACTCAAATTCACATCACATTCACATCACTTCCATCAATCTCTCAATCTATCTTGCTTTTTATTCTTTCATTCTTCCTCTTGCATCAACACCATACATATATATATATCAAGCTCTAACTCAAAAAAAATCTCCAATTTCAACCATTAGCCATTATACATTCAAGTGTTAAATAGGTCAGCACCTAAAAATTCCCAAAATGGATAGGAACACAAGGAGACCTACATAAATCCTTAATTAGAACCCAATTATATCACAACACACTTCAATACACTTCCATAAGCCCTCACATGTAGTATTAAATACAAGATTGACGAACACCCATGCAAAACAACATAGACATTAAGTACACACTTCCTTAAATCAAGCCAAAGGTTTTGGACAACACAATCCACTTGAACAAAATATAGAACAATCAATGAAATTTTTAAGATTCATTAAACAGTTCCTTTAAGCTTGCATCAATAAATACTTTAACTCAAGACAATTGATAAGCCTTATTTGTATACTGATAAATGAAACTCTCACTATACTACATGAAATCAAGTAAAAAATTGAATACAAAAAGATAAAATCATTATAAGAAACTTCCAAAATATACACAACTTGAATCTAAATAGTAGAGAAACACAAAGCAAATACATTTCTCACAAACAATATAAAAAATCATTGAATAACTAGTTCACACGGTGGTGAAAATATCTCATATTGTACAATGATCTAGAAACCTAAATTCTAAATATAGAAACCTTTGTCAACCTTGAATAACTTGTAATATCCACACAGGTATAGCATCAACATAGAAATAACATAGAGCACAATATCAGAGCACATTATAAAAATTTGCACAACAAAATTTACTTTGATTATTAAATTTTGTCAAAAGCACTTGGAAACCAAGTACTAGAGACATCAACTCAGCTCATTACTTTTTTCCAACTCATCTTCAAACTCTAAAACCAGAGAATAGATCCATGCACTCACAACACCTCCTCAAGGTCTTAACTACACATGTACAACCTGTTTTCCTCTTTTCCACAATTTTCACAATATCCTCAACATCTTCATCCTATAGTTGACATCAATGACAACACCATCAATCTTGCAACATGAGTAATGTATTGTAAAGGTGTTAGGGAGATTTATTTTTACCTTGCATTTCTTTGTAGATTTTTTCAGGTCTTGTGGATTTAGAAAGGTGCTATTAGATTTTGTATCATTCTTCGATTGAAATTTGTTTCAGGTTTCATGCTTTAGATTTCAGTTTCTTGAGTTACAATGTATGGAAAAATTATTTGAGTGTACTGGATGTGTATAGTCTTCAAGTGAAATTTATTGTGAAGGAATTTTTAGGTTTCTAGGATGTTTGTGAAATATTTTAGATCATCTTCAAGTGTGGTTTTTGGTTTGTGATTCATATTTTTATTTGAGGAAGCATGCAATTAAATGTTAATGGTGCTAACATAGGTTGGATTGATCTTGGATTTTTACACTAATTTTGGAGTTGGTTTAGTGTTTATGGAAGCATGGTGTGATGTGTATGAGAAGATTTATGTCACTATCTAAGGATTGTTGTAGTCTACGTTCATTCCTTTCCATTATAGGAGTGTTTTTGTGCTGACCTAATTTGAATTTTCATCATTTAGGTACATATCCATCCTTGGATATTTTTTCAAAGTTTAATATGGTATAAATATTATTTGAGTTCTTGAGGAATGATAAGGTAGATGAGTGTGATGTAAATACTATGAATTGAAGAGTTGTGAGGTGTGAATTTGTGTAGTGCAGTGTGAGCTTTTATGCGTTAGATTACTACATGCAACTTGAGTAGGTCTCTACAATATTTAGAAAGACTATAAGGTGTTGGTGATTCTATGGTGGAAATTTTTGTTGCATTGAGATGAAATTATCATTTTAAAATTCTTATCTATTTTATTTATTATTTTGGTAGTGAGCTTTTAGCAATGAGCCTTTTCTTTATTTTGGGTAGTGATCCCTGTGATAGTGATCCTTTTGTAATAATTGTTGATATTACTTTATATTGTGAGCTAATCCTCATTGTGGTTTTTACCTGCTTGGGTTTTCCACATAAATCTAGTATTTCTTTGTGCATGGTGTTGATTTGGTTTTATTTTTGTTATCTACTTTCATGATAAATAATTCTAATAGTTTATGGGTTAATTGATTTAATTTGGGTCTAAAAATTTGTGAGGGTTTTACAGTTTTAATGTACAACTAATTCACCCCCTGTCTCAGTTGTCTTGTACATTCAACATGTAGACCTAAAGAAGACAAAGGATACCCATACTAGAGAATTATTACAAACAAAACAACAAACATTATTAACCTTTTGGCCCAAAAACTATTGTCATTCCTTCACCTCATCATCTTAATCCATTTCCTTAAACCAAAAATTATCATCATCTTTAGACCTTGGACCAAAAAAAAACCATCCATTTCTATCACCATTTATCTATTTCATATTCTAATCCATTCTCTATTATCATTGACCTTTCTCATCTTGTATTCCAAATCTATATCCATATCCATAGTAAAATAAATTTTTTAAGAGTCAAATTGAGATCCTCATCCATTTTTATCCACCAACTTGTATATTTCTTAAGAGTTTTCATAGCTAAAGTAGTGCCTTAAGCTATCCTTTATCATTTTAGATACCATATCTTGGACCTTTGGCTACCCCAGATTATTTTCCAAAATATCCATTGCATCTTTCTTAGGAATTAATCAATCCTAAGAAAGAAAATCATCCCTACTTATCAAGTATCAAGATTTACTTGCAATAAATTTGGTCTTGTATCCCTTCTCACCTCTTAGTTTTCCATAGGATTATGATATTATATATGTGGATATTTAATATACCCCCATGCTCCCTTTGGGTTGTTTTTGTTGTTTTACTCGACTTTTGACTGTGTCCGATGATTTTTAGAAGCCTCCTTGCTAATCTTTCAATGCTCTCGACTCACTCCCGTTGTGTGTCACCTAAGCACTTATAGAAGGGGAGCTTCCCTTCCCTTCTCTTTTGAGCCCCATTCTTCCCCCACATGTCAAGAGATCGGGTCAATTTGGCATGCTTTCATATAACTCTCTTTTGGGCCTTGACTGCCTACCACATAGCCTTCGCACATGCAAACTTTTGGTGGGCCCCTCAAGTGGTGTTGATAACAAGGACACTATCATATGTATTCTCATTGCAATATCTCATCAAAAGATGGGGAGGACAAAGTACAGGCTAAGAAATACCACCATGTGTTCCTTCAACAAAGCTACATAAAAGGGAGGAGTGGTGCAAAAACCAAGCTTCCATACTGTGTCGCATGTTCTAACTACTTTCGCTAAGAGGCAACACTTGTTTACATATGGCAAGTCGGGACCACTGCCATCATTTGCAAGGAATGCATCTAGCAAGTGAATGACTGGGTTCATGCTCGAGAATCTTTCTATTACAATGGTTGTGATGAATCATTGTAGAAAGCATCATGATTCATGATGAGGAATATTTTCTGTTATAGTCTTTCAAAAGATGGATGCTCCTCGCTATATATACTACTTCTTCTTTTGGAGAGAGGGTTGGTTTTTGTTGTTAATTAAAAATAGCTACAAAATAATTAGGTAGACACCAAGCCTTTGTGTTTTTTTATAACTGTAAAGACTCACAAACTATACCCTTGTAATTTGGCGTTTCTATTTCTTAACTATTGATAACATTATACTATGCTATTTTTGAATCTTTTATTTGCAACTTCAATGATTTAAATAGAATGTTGATTTACAACCATGTCTTCGACTCTTTCTATTTAGTAAAGCTCTATGCAAATTATTTTATGTCATGAAATGAATTATTCAAGTTTTTCTCTTTAATGGTTGTTGTTTCATACATATTAGATTCCTTAATAGGCCCTTAGATCACATTTACAAGATAGGTATATCATGCCTTAAATCTAAGTGTCGGTGCATTGCCCTAGTTGGATATTTTATTTTATATCTACTTCCTTTTACCATTCTAAAACCCTAGTTATAGAAGAGAACACTTCTTTAAAATCTAGAGGTTACTCATTTTTGTGCAATAGGTCCCCCCTTTGACTGAGTTTCCCACAAAGGGTTGTTACCTTGTCATTTTTTGGCATCAATAGTTTTTAATTTTTCTTGGCACACCTAGTGGGATCATGAAATGTGCTTAAACATTAAAGCAAGTATATGAGTCATTGACCTGTCACAAGATCCCAAACAATAAACAAACTTGGTTTGTTGGTACCTCTGTTAGGTTTAGTGCCAACTAGAACCCATCACATAAACATCCCTAACTCTCCACCAGCCATGTTGCCTATCACCAACTGAAATTATGTGGCATGGGATGCCAGAAGTCCTCTAAGAACACCTATAGCACCCATCTTTTGGGCCCCCATCGTAGTCTCTGCCCTCAAATCTATCCCTGAGTTCACCAAAGATGGTTCAATAACGTTATCCGAACATCTATATAATGTGGCAGATGTATACCTAGTACACGGAGTTACAAACCATAATGTAGAATTGAGGTTTCACACAACTTTGTTTAAAGGAAAAGCATCAGAGTGGTATCACACTCTACAGAATAACTCTATTGACACTTGGGATAAGCTTGGGGATCCTTTTTATGAAAGATTCTCATATGATGGAGATAGGTCTTCCCAATATCACTAGCTAGAGATCATCAAGTGAGCTCTATATGAGGCCTTGACTGACTTCAACGCTCGGTTCCACATAACTTGGGAAATAATTCAGGCTACAATTCACTCACCACCCAATCTTACATTCATGTTTTACCTAAAGTCCATCAACACCGATATCTTAATAATGATCCCAAAGTAGTGAGGAGGCAATTAGACCTTTATGATCCCAACTTTCCTTTTCTAGCAACAAGGTTGGATATGAAGGCATCATATTAGGGTCAAGCTCAGTAGAGCGAGAGGATATTAGACAAATGAATCTATTTGGGGTTCCCAAACTGATCATCAATCAGGTCCGGAATATCAATACTGCTAAAGATATCCATATGGGATCTTTTGGAAAAAAATATGGGACTTGATCAAGAGCTTTGGAACGTTTAATATTCAAGAGGTTCCTCAAGAACACAATGATGATGCAAATCACATGGCTGAAATCGGATCCCAATCCAAACTAGCACCCAACCCAATGTATAACTAACCCTCCGTATGAGTAATACTCCAACTTGTAAATCTAGATGGTGGGCAGAGCTGGAAAGTATTCAATGGACATGAACACATTGCCTTGATCATATCATAGTTGGGAGAAGTTACCAACCAATTCCAAGTGAGGGTCACCAAAAAAAATGTCGAATGAGACATACAACATGAACCCCATAAGCTTCGAAAGAATTTGGTCACTCTTGAAAGTTCCCCTTTTGGAAATACTAGAAATAATAAGAGAAAGCTCATAACAAATGAAGGCGATTATATAGACTATGAAATCAGAGATGCAAATAACCTTAATGTTTGAAGGAGCATCCTACATCAAGGTAAAGAAGGGATCATACATTTTTCAAAGGAAAATGAGTGGTTATTGGCTTGGTCATATGATAAACTCAGAGGATATGATCCCAACATCATCTTTTCTATGATTAAACCAAAAAGAGAGAATAATTGGCATGCCAAACACAAAGGCTAGCAAGTCTCAAGATTGAAGCACCGATAAAACTACAAATGTTAGCAAATCTAGTTCTGACGTGAGTTATCTTCTTGGTTGAGCCTAGCATTTGGATTTTTGATCTCATCTTGGTCTAAAAGAAGAATAAAGATATCCACCTATGTACTAATTTTTGCAACCTAAACCAAATGCCAGCAAGAAGTCATCACCCACCACCCTCTATGGAATCAATATTACATGATGTAGTAGGTGCAAGTGTGCTTTCTCTATCACATGGTTGTCTAGACTAGAGGCTAGATGGTAAAGGTCTAGTGATAAAATTCAATCATCAGAAAGAAAAAACCGCATGGCATGAGAAATCTGCCAGCTTTAAGAAGATTCTATTCATAATGATTCAGTACAAGCGATACAAGGCATTCAAACCAAAGAGTGCATAATGAAAAGTGATAGGGGTTCCCATTAGGGAAATTTTCCTTAAAAGTTATATAGAGCTCAATTAGACAGTTCTACCATGTAAATATGTAATTACTATGATTATTTTTTCTCTTTCTTCTTTTGTTGTTTTGGCTGGTCTTCCCTATCCATGATGCAACAAAGACTCACATTGTGATAAAGAAAATAACACAAATGCTCGAAGGGATAAAAAATTATGTAGCAAGGTAGAGATGTTAAACATAAGTTACATCTTCATTATATTTATATACTTCAAAAAGTACAATAGAAAAATGGCTTAGAGGCCACACTTCTAAAAATTATATACTTGTGGAATTTTATATCGTGAAAGCCTTTTATAGGCTATATACAAAAAGACTAATGAAGTTTCAGTCTTAAAGAAAAAAAGTAGAGAATTTTTAGTCTTGGGAAGAACCAGTAGTAGCATCATCCGACACCACCTCATCCTCAGCAACACCATCTAGAGACATGATGATAGGTGGTGGAGGGAACACCAGGTTCCTAAAATTAGTGTACTGGTCAATATCATTAAATGGCACCATGTTGTATTCAGAATAGAAAGTGGCAAGCATGGGTAACCTTCTAGTGATGGACTACTCACAACTAAATATGAAAACCACTCAGAAATAGAAACCACAGGATGACTGTGTCCTCTTTAATAAACCTATGAATGTTTCTCATAGTCGAAATCCCTCTGCCAAATGTAGCATTTGCCACCACCTCCTCGAGGCCATTCAAATACTTCTTCAGGAATATTTCTATCACCAAATGGATGATAAGTGGCTTGGAGACTTGAATTTAAAGCATTGATGCCACAAAATGAGAGCACACATTAGTATTTACACTTTACTTGTCCTCATATTCAAGATAGTCATGACCCATGAGACATTTCATAGCTACAATGGCCAAAGAATGTTTATTCTTCGTTATCCTCTTTAGACGCCTAGTCAAAATTTCACCTAGGAAATCCATTTGTGGTTTATGGGAGGTTAGCCTAATTGGGGTATCAATGGTGTTAGATACTATACGATTGTCAAGAAAAAACCTATGGAAAATTTCTAAGTTCGAACTCTATGTCAATACTATGTAGACTACAATTACCAAATGCTAAGCCAATCACCTAATGCTGATTCTTCTAAAAATTGCTAAGTTAATTGCCCTACTACCTAGGCACGTATTTATAGATGTAGCAAGGGATAAGCATAGTAATTCACATACCATAAGCATGAGGTTAAACAATTACAACCCCAAAAAATGTACCAAGACTCACTTGAAACTCTCACCAAGTTGCGTCTATAGGTACGAGTTGCTACATATAAAATTAACGCAAGCTAATTAAATAACACAAGTTACTGGCATCATTTGGTGGTAGCCTTTTTGACCAAATGATGAGGTGTCATCCTGCTAGGTGTTCCTCAAACCCCAAGAAAAGAAGTAAATCTATTTGATGCTTATCACATACTTGGGTGTAATAATTCCATTTGGGGTATTAATTACCATGACATATGATGCCTATCCTGCTTTCAAATCGCTGACTCAATTTGCAAGGAAAATTGTGCTATGGGTTGTAGGTACCCAGGGTCATTACAAATCCTTTTCGTTTCAAAATGACAATTAGTTCACTTCACATAAACTAAAAGGCTGATAGTACATGCCAAATTTAATGCAGAAAAAGCAACCATCATCTACCACTCGAAGGATGACATAAAATCTAAGTATTGCATGTGTTTGTTTTAAAGCAAATAAGGATTTTTGAATACAAGAATTGTGCAAAGAATTATCAAAGTGTAGAGTTACTAAGAGATGAGTAGCAATTTTTCAGAAGTTTAGAAGAAAAATTTAATCCACTACCCCTGAAGTATCTCTAAACCCACAAATGAATGAACTAGGCAAAGCCTCTCAAAGCTTGGCCAATTTGATACTCATAACACCTATAGTAAATTTTTTTGAGGAGGAAAAATCGTACGCTATGCTTGGGATCCCAGATAAGTTGGATTAGTTTTCCTCATGGAAAACCTAGAAGGGCCCACTTAGAGATGCTAATTTGGTAAAGGAAGAGTGGGATAACATCTATGACCCCATCCTCAAAACTAACCCTAAGGGTCTGAGAGAAGTTGCTTTCACTAGGATGAAGAACTCCTTCGGAAATCAACTACCATTCAAGAAATGGCACTGCAGACTCCCCCAATATATGGTCCCTTATGTGCACCACTAACCATAAATAATTCATGAAATTATTTAGTGCTTCAATTCAGTGATTGGAAACATTGAAGGAAGAAGGTTGAGAGTCATGCTAACTATAGATGCTCTTTAGCACATGTTGTGCATTCCTAAGATGGGAACAAAAGAATGATCGATGGATTCCTTCAACCAGAAAAAGGGTTCTAAATTCTGGAAGGGTAGGAGAAATATCCTCAGCTTTTATAATGTAGAGACCAGAAGGCAAAATTGCCAGCAGCCATTAATAAAATTTGAACCAACGTGTTGACTTCACCCAGGTGGATATGCAGGATGACTTTGCAATGATGGCTTTTGTGTATGGCTTGGAGAATGGCATGATCGTGTCTGAAGCTTAGTTAGGCCTGGGTTTCCAACTCAAGAGGTAGAAGGATTATTTTTGGTGTGATTTTGTAGAATTGATTATCAAAGATATGAGGAAGTACATTGGCTAGTTTGAGACTATGGGTAAGTTCAAGTATCCTTTGCTTCTTGCCTATATGTTTCTACATCAAAATCCCAATTTATTCAGGGAAAAAATGGAGTTGTCAATATTCGATGAGAAAAAGCATCATAAGCCAGTTTCGGTATGGACTCCCATCCTCTGTTCAACCTATGATTATTATGCATTTTCAGAGAAATTCTTGATTTTGATTTTGCATGATTTGGGAAAGGATAATGACTACTATCGCTTGTCAAATGATCAAACCAGCTGGATGTGATCCATATTCCCAAAGTGCAACTAGTTCCTCAGTGAAGAGTTCACATGTGTCTAAGTGTGTGGATTTTTTGAAGAGCCAATCTGACTCCCCACATTTGTCACTGATCAGGTATTAGCTTTTGAGGTTTTGACAAATGGATATTATGGACTAGACCTTTTGCTCTGACCCAAAGAAGAAGAAGACAAGATTTTTCAAATTCAAGATGACCTATAAAATGGTGATCATGGTAAAGAAGAAGTGAATAGAGCTACTAGAGGCTAAGCTAGATAACCTTGGGCTGGTTTTCATTTACGATAAATGGGACTACAACCCCAAGGATGATTTGGGTGACATGTTTATTAAGGTAAAGTATAGGCCCTGGCCATACTGGGAAACATGGTGAAATCTGCTTGAAGATGTCAGTAGAATTTTGGTTGACTTGGTGCTCATGCTGACAGATAATTGGAGTTCATCATGGTTTGGTTTCTATCTCATCAAGGGGAAGGTAGATGAAAATAGTCACATAAGTAATACCCTTTGAAATATCTTGGTGAGGCAATAGGGCTGGAAGCCAAAAAATATTAATGATTTCTAGATCTATCACTAAGAGATCAAGAACACCATCAACCCTTTCCAATATTTATCATTTTTTGACACTGATAATCAATTTGATACCCTCTGGAACCAAGAAAATCTAGATTATGATGCAAGTGATCCAGAGGAGCCTAACCCTAAGGATGCCCTGCCATGCTTTGACAAGGGAAAGAAAAAATAGAAAATGGCGATGCAACCTAGCACAATTATTAGGAGTGTGAAAATGAATATCTCACGGTTAGGGTCCTCATAATCACAACCCATGGTTGTGGGGAATCCTAGAGTGATGCAACAATCGAAAAAGTTAGTGGATGTGGAGAACCCTCAATCAAACAAAAGATAATGCATTAACACTGCATCGAGAGGTGGTCTGGAAGAGGTTGCAGTCATCCAAGCATTGGAGATGGAAGTAGCCACTTAGGTATATTTTTCTCCCTCTCTTCTCAGCTCACAATCTCTTATTTCTTCTGCAGTCCCTCCAGCACCCATCGGTCCAAATGTGAGCTCATCTTTCTCTATCCCCTCTGCAATGGCAACGAGATGTTTCTCCCAATTTTCTCATATCAGACCAATGGTTTTCACTTCCCCTCAAGCTGCCCCATCACTGGTCAGAGCCCCTTTGGGTGCCCCATCTGCCTCCTCATCCACATCCATATCTTCTACCCCATTAGTGTCTAAATTTTTTGTCCTTGTTGCATTGTCTAGGTCAATTCTAACTCAACTATCTCAGCCGTCTGAGCCTGATGCATCTCCATTGCCACCACCATTTCCCATGAGCCCCTCCACATCAATGTCACTTAGGATTTGGATCATTCCTCCCTTCTCTTTGCTCATAGTTCCCCTTCCAAAGAGGAAAACATTTGAGGTCACCTGCCTCTCTTTCCCTTCCATTGTCTCTCCTGGTGCACCCTTTGTAGGAAAATGCATCAGATCACCAGCTCAATTCTTGTCTCAAAGTGATAGAACAAAGCAAGATCAAGCTCTCTGAGTCTAAAATAAAAAGGAAAAAGATGCTAGAAGGCCAGTAGAGCCCAAAGTACAAAAAAATTATAATGAGGCTCAACAATCATTGCATTTCAAAACCTTGCATCCAAATGTTGCCAAACTATAGAGAGAAATATAGCCAGGTGACTATGATATCCATGCCATTGGACTAGACTTGCATGTTGGCCAACCACAAGATAGAGTCAAGTTAATGGAAGAGATGAAATGGGTGGTGACTATTGACTTTCTTAAGTCTAGTCATAAATTGAAGAAGGTGAAGGACAAGCTCAAGATCATTAAGGGAAGATTGGAAGTCTTGTTGGCCAAAGATAAAGCACATGAAGTAGAAAGGGTTCACCTCACATAAAATGTGTAGGTAGAGTAAGCTAGCTTGCAAAGGGAGGTTAAGAAACTCCAATCCTAGGAGTCTGATTGGATAGTCGAGCTACGACAAAGGAACCAAGAATTATCTAATAGATTGGCCCAATCAAAGGAGGAATTTTAGCGAAAGAATGAAGAATTAAATTTTTTTTGTGCTCAATTAGATCAAGAAGTATGAGAAAAGGTGGCAAACCAAGTTAGCACACAAGCTCAATTTAAAGATCTCCAGAAGTTCAAGCTCTCCCTAGAGGAAGAATCTACAACCTAAAACCAGGTTGAGGAAAGGTGGTTGGCTACACAAAAAGACCTATAGGAGAAGCTCACCTTTGTCACAAAACAAATTGCAAGGATAACATAGGAGATTTGGATGAGGGATGCATAGATTAATCTCTTGAAAAATATCATTCAAACTCCTACTCCACACTCAAACCTCTACTTAGTAGGCCAACAACCATATGCTTCATACTGGGAGAGAGTCAAGGCTTTATACCTGACTCTCCATCCCACACTCTAATTCATGGCAGAGGCAAAATATTTATGTAGAGAGTTTCATGGCATGATGGAATAGTTCCCGCAATTCATAGGGGAGAAGGTTCCCAAAGTAGAAAGGTTGCTAGGTAAGCTATACACTGTTCTGAGTGAGGATCTGGAATAAGTGGGGATCAAGAATTAGAGGTCGACCATCAAGGTCACAAAGGATTTTATCCGCTACCAATAGGCCACCCTTCATGCTCAATGATGCTCGATTACATTAGGGTGGACTATGGATAGTGTTCATGCAAGGCTTTCCCAACTAACCCAGATGGGCTTGCCCTCTCTATTTATTCCTAATGAATCGGTGGCTACCGCAGAGAAGATTACAACCAAATTTAAGGAGAGGAAGCAAGATTTATCAATATTTTAGAGTTTCAACCAGCCTCCTACCACCGAGGATATTAAGGGTGTAGCTCATCAGATCACACAACTTCTTTTTCAACTTGAGGATGGGTCTAAAATATCTGCAGTGCTTCCCTTTAAAGAGGTGATCGATATACATGAGGCACATGAGATCCTATGCACCATATCAATTCCTTTCAAGGCCGACTAGATACCCTTGTAGGTCACCCTTTCTAAGCTTTGACTCTAATACCTGATGGATAAATCCTAGTCACAAAACCAAAATATTTTGGATTCACTATTCTACAGGTGAAACACCCCTGATAGTTGTCAAAAGTTATGGATATTTAATATAACCCCATGCTCCCTTTGAGTTGTTTTTGATGTTTTACTTGACTTCGAAGCACACCCAATGAGTTTTAGAAGCCTCCTTGCTAGTATTTCGGTGCTCTCGACTCACTTCCACTGCATGTCACCTAAGCGCTTATCGAAGGGGAGCTTCCCTTCCCTTCTCTTCCAAGCCCTATTTTTCCCCCATGTGTCGAGAGATCGGGTGAGTTTTCCATGCTTTCATAGAACTCTCTTTCGAGCCCCAATTGCTTTCCATGTAGCCTTCGCCCATGAAAATTTTTGGCAGGCCCCTCAAGCGGTGTCAATAATAAGGACACTGCCACATGTATTCTCATCGTAATCTCTCATAAAAAGATGGGGAGGACAAAATATGGGCTATGAAATACCACCATGTGTTCCTTCAGTGTAGCTACATAAAAAGGAGGAGTGGTGCGAATTCCAAGCTTCCATACTATGCCACGTGTTCTAACTTCTTTCGTTGAGAAGCAACACTTATTTACACAGGTCAGGCCAAGACCACTGCCGTCATTTGTAAGGAATGCATTTGGCTAGCGAATGATTGGGTTCATGCTCGGGAATCTTTTTGTTACAATGGTCGTGATGAATCATTGCTACAAGCATCATGATTCATGATGAGGAATCTTTTATGTTACAGTCTTTTAGATGGTGGATGCACCTAGCTATATATACTACTTCTTTTGGAGAGAGCGTTGGTTTTTGTTATTAGTTCAAAATATATATAGAAGAATTAGGGAGACACTAGGCCTTTGTTTTGTTAAATAATTGTAAAGACTCAAAAACTGTGCCCTTGTAATTTGGCCTTTCTATTTCTTAACTATTGATAACATTATACTATGTTGTTTCTGAATAGTTTGTTTGCAACTTCAATGATTTGAATAGAATGCTGATTTAGAACCATGTCTTGGACTCTTTCTATTCAATAAATATTTGTGAAAATTATTTTATGTCATGAAATGCATTATTCAAGTCTATCTCTTTAATGGTTGTTGTTTCAGACACACCAGATTGCTTAACAGGCCCTTAGACCGCATCTACAATACAGGTTTATCATTCCTTACATCTAAGTTTTTGTGCATCACCCTAGCTAGATCTTTTATTTTATATCTACTTCCTTTTCCCATTCTAAAACCCCAATTATAGAAGAGTCAGCTTTTCTAAAATCTAGAGGTTACTTAGTTTAGTGCAATAGGTCCCCCCTTTAACTGAGTTTCCCACAAAGGGTTGTTACCTTGTAATTTTTTGGCATCAACGGTATCCATCTTCACCTCTTGGTATACCATAGTGTTTCCATGTTGAAATAAAAAACAACCCTTTCAATCCAACCATTCTAATCCACCACTTCACATCTAGGTTCTATCTTTCATCTCCTTAGCCCATAATTATTAATCACTTTTATCCAATCCCAAACATGTATAGGCCTATTTATTTTATTCCTATTACAATGAATCAAAGGAATTCCCAACTTCATCATCTGGTAATATATTCTTTGAGAAAGTGGCACATCAAGTATCCTTAGAGAACACATTCCCATTTTTATCCCAAATCATACATAAGTAATAACAAGATTCAAATGACCTAGATTCACCCACATTAGATAAATTTTTCCAAGACAACTGAGAAATGGACCTAATGTGCTATTACATAATGAAATATCCCAACCATTACATACTTATACGAGATAAAAAATGTACTAAACTTCCTCATAGATTTGATGTCTCCTAAATCATGTAAAAATATCATTCTCCACTCCAACTTCAAAACCTCAATGATCAAACAATTTTTCCATCTTCTTCTAATCCTCCTATAACCTCTTATATCACTAATCCCCTATCTACAATAAAATTACACATCAACATACCCTCAAGCACCCAAAAAATTGCCACCCAAATCCTAAAACATCAAGATTTCATCCCTTCTCCACACATTTTAACATCAACCCCATTAAACACAACACATGTTTTCCAAACATCAAACTAAATTTTATCCTTTAAAAACTTATAAACATCATACACACAACCTCCAACATCCTATTATCAACAACCATCATTTAATATTACATGTTATTTTGTACAAGATGCTCAAAAAATAAATGACACACTTAAGGGACTTCAATTAGGAAATCAAAATAGAAGTTACACCTTTCAAGATATGTAATTACCCTTTTGACAAGTCCATCCACATGATCTCCTTTTCTCAAAACTTTGATATGCCTATATTTTATAAGTATAAAGGAAAGATAGATCCTAAGGAGCATCTTAGGTTAATTTTACATAACACTCCAAGTAATTTCTTATCTTTATGAATACATGCTAATAATATTCCCTAAAATCTTAGATGGACAAGCCCTAGATTGGTTTACTCACCTTCCTCATAGAAATATCACCACATTTTGTGAGTTGGTCTTAAGATTTGTCACAAATTTATCCTACAACATGTAACATGACATCATCATGGTGGACCTATGCAAAACAAAAAATAATAATAGTGAAATATTTGCTTCTTTCATACAATGATAAAGACATCTTAGTAGTCACTTTCCATCACCCATTTTCGAAAAATAATTTGTGTAGTGTATAAAATTCTACTCCATTGTATGTGATAATACAATTTCACACTTAATTTGGACCTATTTTAGTGACCTCAATTTTATACATTTTATCCTTCATAAATAGGCCCCTAAACCCCTTTATTATGCATCCCAAGGCCTATTTTAAATATTTTCCAAAACTACAAAAGGAATTGATTAAATGCATTTTATTAAATTAATGCCAAAAATTAACAGATCTTGATTATCTAGATTAGGATCCATCCACCCAAGGGTGAATGGGTCCCCTTTATGATCTCAAAACTAAGTTTTAAACATATTTTTGGTAGTGTTTCAAGATCCAAAATTAAAATTTTAAGTGTATGCTTTTGAGATTTAATAATTAGAAAATTAGAAAGGAAGCCTCTAAATCCTAGTATTTTCACCATTTTATAGTAGATTGAGAAAGAGATCAAGAATTATCCATAATATTTTCATTCAAGATCAAGGATAACATTTAGGAAACTAAAATTTAAAGTCTTGGAGTAACATTTCAATTGTTTTTGTAGGTTTTCAAGCTCTTTTTTTGAAGATTGATCAAGAATTGTTCATGATTGAAGATTGATGCCTATGGAAGATCATGATGGATTCTATGTTTTGGTACATGCAACTATCCATTTCACTAGATCTAATGACTTGTTTCCTAGTGATCCCATCTTCTATCTTCATTCTACTAGCTACCTAAAGTGAGGTATAAGCATATTTTTGATCTATTAGGGGATTTGACTTCTCCTAATTAGGTCTTGTTATCATCACTCAAATTCATTTAGAGATCTCATTCTAACAAAATTGAATAGGGTATCTTTTCATATTGGCTCACAAAAATCTTAGACACACATAATATTAGGGCTCACACATATTTTTAGATTCTAGATCTCTATTTTTCATCAAGGTTTAATTATCAAACTTGGGATTTGAATGAGGTAAACCCCCATATAAACAAGTTTTTTTTTAAAGTTTTTGATGTAGTTACAGATCTGACAGTGGGATTTTAAAGGAACAAGTTGGAAGAGAAAATCACAAGCTACAAACCTAGATTTTGAATTTCCAGAAAACCCTAATTGAACCCATTCCCCCTAGGGTGAATCTAGATCCATAGGACACTTAGCAACAACATTTTGATGACAAGTGAAAAAATATAAACAATCTTAGATCTATCTAAAATTTGTTGGTTCCATTAGATTAAGGATTATTCTCATGATTCCAAGTGTTACTTTTCAATTTTGAGTTGATTTACTATTTTTAGTCTTTCTCCCAAAAGTGTTCTTTCAATAGGCCTACCCCATCCTAGATCATAAGGAAAACAATAAGATTTCCTTCAAGGTTGACTCACGTAAGGTTTTAAAGTCAACCTTGGCTCAAGGGATCTCTTTTTTCTAATGAAATAGACGAAAATAGGTGCATGATACCCCATTTTCCCCTTTCTATTTATAGTAAAATTGGTGAAACCCCCATTCCAATAGAAAGGAACTTATTTTTCTAGGTTTCAATTTCTAACTATATTTTTCCTAAACATGAATCAATAAGTGGTATTTTATATAAAAGTATAATGTATTGACCCCTTCAATAAAATTATAGAAAAATGAATTTTTCTAGATAGAACTTATCACCAAAGGACTAGTCAAGATATAAAAGGAGAGCAAACAAAATAATTAATCTAGTGACAAATATTTTTTTTGGAATAAGAATAAGAATATTTTCAATGATCGTATGATCAATATTAAATATTTTCAAAACATAAAATACATGTGCCATTATCTCCACACGAAAAATTAGTCTACGCAACACAATGTGATCATCTTCAAAGGATATCCTAAATGATTTACTCAATGTGGATATGCTCCATTAGGATAACTTATAGATGAAGTATTCCATAAGGTACTCCAATAAGAATGAACACAATTTCTAGATATAAAAAAACTTATTGAGGACATGCCCAATCCCTCTTGGTATAAACAACATTATATTTGTAACTATTGGTGAGTACAAGGACATAAAACATCCAATTGGTTCTATATACATAAATCACCATTAATGAACTAAAGCCACCTAATGGATAAGTGGGTATATATAAAATACATTTTCCTCTATATAATGATGGTAAATCTCTTATATCCTATAAATCTATCCCTATTGAACACACAAAATACTTAGAGGGGGGTGAATTAGTATTCTACTAAAAAATTTAGCTATAAACCAACCAAATATTAAAGCAAATCTAAATGAAATTTTAATCAAAGATATGAAAGATATCATAACACCACATAACACATAAATACCAAGATTTTTACGTGGAAAACTCAAAATGGGAGAAACCACAATGATGATTAGCTCACAATATTTTATGACTTGTCATAAGATAGTACAATGGCATACTACCAAGACACACTATCCTTGAAAGTATCATAACTTGAAATTATTAGAAAATGGAGTGTGGCTAACTACCAAAAATTGAACTAATGGAGTGTACCTTTCATGTGCTGAATATAGTTCAAATAATGCTTAGAAAAACAAAAACTGCATTAGTTTGTAGTCACTCAACATACACTAAAATTATTCCTTGATACAAAACTCATACATATAAGTTCGCACACTATCACACATCACTTACCACACACACACATACATATGTCATACCTTCAGTACAAAAATGTTTCATATATATGCTATTACATCCTTACACATCAATTAGGTTGGTCTAATTACATTTATACATACTCAATTCAAAAATAGCTTGTTGGCTCAACAAAATTTCTTTTGCACTCAAACCAAAATTTGGAAGACATAAATTAGGTCAAAATGGACCTAAAAAGGATCTCTTTAATGTCCATTTAACCATATGCATTAATCTTCATACCATTTATCCATATCAACTAGAGGAAAAATTATACCACTTTGCACAACTCTGAGCACAAAATTGTATTTTGATCTTTTGTCAAACATATCATTCAACCTATTCAACCAAAATAACTGGAAAATTATCCATAGATGAAAACATATTAAAACCATGTAGGTCGATATTTCAATATGAGCAGTCTTGGACCAAATTACCAAATTAAGGTAACATAAACACTATTTACTGGATGAACAAAAATTGTCTCCAAATGATGGTTGCATCAATGAAAACACATTGGGGGGGATTATTCTTCATTCTTCCAAAAATACCCCCCCTTTGTCATTGATGGAAACATGTGCCAAAAAATGAATCTCCAAAACTATGAACACAAACTGTACAAACTCCAAAAAATTTAGAAATTTTCAAAATTTCTCCCCCTTGGGGTTTCAGAACTTCTCAAAATTTCTCCCACAAAACTTCTCCCCATTTGACATCAAGGAAAAAGGGTGTATTAGAGATGAATTTACAAAATAAACTAAAAAAAAAAAAGAAATTTTAATCAAAATTGGGGGCGCCTTATAATTCCTTGAGAATAGCTTCCCATGTAGGTTTTCCTTCATCCTAGATCCACTTCACTTTGACAAGTTCTTTAAGCAATGATTCAAGCTCTACTAAGCTTTCTTCACCTTCCTCTAGAGTGGATGGATTATAATTTATCTTTCCAAGTTTCTCTGCATCCATGAAGGAACTCAAAATAGGAATATGTTTGGACTTCACCAGATCTCCAATTTTTCCAAACCACCTCATTACATCCTATTTCTTCCTTTGAAGTGTTAAAAATTTGTTCTACGGGACTATAATGGAAGTCTAGGAGGAATAATCTCTATCATATACAATTTTGTAGGCTTTAGAGGCATTTGAAAGTTGTGACTCTATTGAGTTCATTAAGTCTTTAATACCTCTAGTGACATCCAACCTCTGCATATAGTACACAAATAATATTTGAGCTTCCTCTTCACATTCTTGTACCTCTTTTAAACATTACAACACCATGTTGTGTGTGGTTTCACATTTATCTTGTAGTACCAGTAACCTTTTCTCCATAAAGCTTAACTCAACCTCTTTTTTAGTTTGCTCCTTTAGAATAGAGGTATATTCTTTCAGAGAATCAACCAAGAACTTTAAATTCTCAATAGGAGCTAAGGAGTTATCAATTGTGGCATCAAGAGCTATATCATGCAAAGCCTTGATGGCATCATTTATTAGTTCATTCCCTTTCTAATAAGTCTCAACAATTTCCTTTTTACAAGAGTCAAGAAAGGTACTACAAATCCCTACCCTTTCAATTGGTGAAATCTTATTCAGATCCACATAGCCTAGATGCCATGGGAGCTTAATCAACTGTGGTGGAAGCATGGGCTAAATCCTATTTTTTCCTGACAAAATACTCTTGATTACTTTCAAATGATTCTATAGATGGCTTTGATGGCTCATTGATCTTTTGAGATTCTTCTTCATTACTTCCACCCTCAGTTTCTTCCTTATTTCCTTCCTTCTTTTCCTCTTCTTCCTCTTCGAAGGGATTTTCTGATGGTTTGTCTTTATTTTATTCCTCCTTATTTTCCTCATCATCCTTTCTATCATCACTCTTTTTATCTTTACTTTCTTATCCATCTTTTTTATCTAATTAACTATTGTTTTTGGTATTCTCATGACATTCGCATGGATTGTCACTGGTATCATTGTTATATCAATACTCAATATATTCTTTGGTTGTATCCTCTATATCTCTTGGAGGAGTATATTTCTCCGAACAATCATGTATATCATCAACCGTATTCAAATGGCCCTTTATTTCTATGATAGATAAAATATTAGTAGGGGGAATCACTACTTCCATATCAATACCCTTGTCTTTAGCAAGCTCCTATGCTTGAGATGTATAAGATAAAGAACCATAACTCATCCCAATCTTCTCTGCCATATCTTTCACTATGAAAAAAGTCTCTAGATTCAACCTTTCTATGTTACCTTTTTCTCTTTTCATGAGAATGGTGACTCTCTATTTAACTCTAAAGCTCTTAGCATATTTTGCTAATAGGGCAATAGTATCATCCTCAGACAGGGAGGATTCATATGTGTTTAAGGCATCACACTTAACCTAGTCATCAATATTTATTAATTCATGCCTTCTTTGTACTAGAGCTTTCCATAATGTTGTGTAGTTTCAGAAAACACCCCATGTTGCCGTTTGGAAAAATGTGGACCCTCCTTTTTTCCCTCTATCCATTTTGATTTTGTTTGCTTTGGCTTTGTTTTGAAGCTTGCTCAGTTCTGAATTTATTTTATTAATCTTGTTTTTTCCTTATTTTTACCCTATGTTTTCTTTCCCAGATTCTATTTTTGGTATTTTTATGAACCTTAGTATATGACTGCAAACTAGAACCTTTGAGTTCTACGATTGTATTAAGGTGATTGTATCTTCAGTTGGTCTTATCCCCACCTAGTAAGTGTTCAATTGAAGGTGTCAATCGGGTATGTGCAGGATCATCATGGAAAAAACATACCATTAAGTGGTAATAAAATTCAGAAAATCAAAGTTAGGCAACTTGACATAAAAATTTGAATAAGTTATCTATATTATTTAAAAAATATGAGAATATAATATATAGAAAATTGAATGTAGTTTCTAAACTATGAGGTTTTTTTTTTCTTTTTTAAATCTTTTGGTGAAATTTTGAAATTTCAATGTAGTAGTACTTAAATTTCAGGGAAAAAATAAGAAGTAGCTGTCTGTCTGACCACCCTAACCACAATAAAATGGTAATATTTTTTTATAATATTTTAGATATAATTAGGGGACTCATTTTCTGATGTGATGCATATTTTTTTGTAATTTGTTTCCAAGTAAATAATTAATTATGATTTTTTTATTAAAATTTTTAAAAAATATAAAAAACTCATATGTCTGACCACCTTAACTTGGTCAAAACTTCATGACATTCAATTAATTTTTTTTAATTCTATAGTATGTGAAGCATAGAATGTGACACATATTTTGGATTCAAAAAATGTGATACCGTTTGAAAGCTATAGATTTTTTTCAATCAGCCTATCAATCAGGATTTTAGTCATAATTCAAATAGAAAATGAATAATAATAATTTATTAAATTCAAAGTAAAGCATAATTTATATTGGTAGAAAGTTGAGAATCTCCTTTAAAAACACTTATCATTTCATCAATTTTGGGTAGAAAAAAAGTCATCAGCCACATGGACCATCATATCACTTAGATATCGCCACTTTTTCGCCCATCATGATCTTGCACATACCCAATCCTGGTAGTATATTTTATTCTCGTATCGAAGTTTGATAATTTTATTTGTAACTCAAAAATTGAAGGGTCTGTTTTGAAATGTTTTGATCTTTCTTGAACCCAGTTTTTGGTTTTTTTTTTTGGTTTCGGTTTATGTGTTCTTTCTGAAGCTAGGAGGTAAGTTCTTGGATCCTGGTATTTATCCTAAAATTTGATACCAAAAAATTTCAATCCCGATGATCATAAATTGATCATGTATCTTTAATGGTCCATTCCAAGCTAATGATCAGAGTAACACTAGAATGCCACGTATGATCACCATGTCATCTTTTTCCTCTAGTAGTGAGGATGTGTAGAAACCTAAGAATTTATAATTTGAACCCTAATCCATAATTATTGCACCTTTATTCAATAAATTAATACATTATAAAAGGAAATTAATAAAGGTGGCAAACTACTCATGTACTTGGTGTCACCTTAAGCATATACTTGCTTTTGTAACACCCTACTTCGTGTCATGCTGCAAATTTGTAAAGGACATTGAAAGAATGAAATAATATTGGAATGCAAGGAAAGGTAAACTTTGAGAAACCAAGAATACAACTACCAAGGGTTTTGGAATTTCATTTAAAAATATTATCATTATTATCCAAAACTAGGTATGTTTTAAATAAAGTAATGTTATCTATTTTCATGTTTAAAGATATCGAAATATTTATTTTCCCTATAAAAAATTGAATTGATGATTATTCTCTAATTTTGAATTTAATTGAAAGGTGAATGAAATTTTTATAAATTGTAAGAAATTTAACCCTAACTTGCACATAAGGCACACATCTGGAAATGCAAAAAATACCAACAAAACTAAGTACTTCTGACACAAGAGTAGAAGATGTGTTCAAATATTATAATTCACAGGCTATACAAATCAATATGGTAGTAAAAAAACTCATATGGGATGGTCTTTTGATGTTGAAATTTTCACTCAAATACAAAAAGAAAATGCTTCTCAATGTGCTAGAAAAATCATAGAAAGTGGGTTATTCTCAACAGCAGGGTTTCTGCCAGCAATGGAGGCCCCTGAATTTTTTACATAATGTATCAATTATTCTAACCCTTACAAAAGAGTTGTTGAGAAAGAATGAAGAATTTATGTAGATCTCATGCTGAAAGGAATTATATACAGATTTGGGCTTCCTAGTTTCACCAAATGTACAATATTGATATGAAGGTGAACACCAAGACATATCAAAACTTTGAAGCTCACAATAGAGAAATTATCAATACCCAATGGTGCCATAAGCCAATTTCACCACAACCAATGTACTCAAAGGTCTTTATTCAACCAATAAATTCAAGAAATTATCACTCTACTAAGTAGGATAGCTAGTTTAATAGATGTGAGTAAATTTGAACCCTAGATGTTTGTAATAATATCTAGATTGATGGAGAATCTCATGCAAATACATTGGGGGAAATTTAATAGTGACATCTATTATATAAATAGATAAGGGAATTTCCCAAAACCAAATGTGTTTATTTGTCTTCGTATGTGACTCGTTCATGTGCCTTGAGGTCAAGCAAACAAGGGTTGGTACTCTAGGTAGGGAGGTTGGAAATTATTTGATATGTGCTCATTTACCCCAGATCACTATCCATGGGTATAAAGAGAATTACAAGATAGTTAATGATGTGCTCTCCATGAAGCATGTTAGAATGATGGAAGGTGATAAATCCAAAAGATTGACTTTGGAAGCACAAAGTGTTATTAAACCAATGGGAGGTTGGCATATTCAATTCCCCACCTACTCCTACATTAGAATGGAAGGATTTGATGGACATCCATGTATGTTACCCAGGTACCCAACAAATAGATTTTTTTTATTAGAATTGGTGAGACAATTAAAAGGGTCTCATGATATTTACAACAAGGCTCACAAGAAGGCCTCTTTCAAATTTCCTATAATATTAGGCAATTAAAAATGCAATGTAATAAGGTTGTCATACTTGTGTGAGGAAGAATAAAGAACATATAATTTTGAGTTTTGTCCACTTCAAAGAATGTACTAAGATCCCAAGGGGAATATGGCCAAGACTATTGCTAGTTATTGTGCTCATGTCCAACACTTAGAAGATTGTTGGCTTATTTGTGAAGATGACCATAAAGTAAGGTTGAGAAAATAAGAAAGATTGACTTTAGAATCAACTCAGATTCTGATGCTTCATGATATTCTAGACCAGTTGGAAGAAAATGATGGAGATTTTTTGAATAAATCCTATAATGAAGATAGGGTGTATGATGAACCCATTCTAGACTCAGATTATGAGGGTGAAGAAATGATGTTAATTGATGAGTTCTTTGCACCATTTTTGTTACACACTCAACACTAGATAAATTATTTTTGTAAAGCCTTGAGAGAAAGAGGAATTGATCCCAAGTTCTCAAAAGACAAGAAGAGAAAACAAAGAAATTAAACTACATTTGAGAGTGGGGAAACTACTAGAAATAAAAAAAGAACTATTAAGGTGGCTCCTAGTATAGGAATTGAAGAGAAAACCTCTAAGGGTTCTAAATAAGAAGTTCCAATGAAACCATCTGATAAGCAGAGGGATGAAGAATCAAATAAAGATAAATCAAAAGTAAGAACCAAAGGTGCATCTTCCTCTACAATAAAACCAATAAATAAGCTAGTTATTGAAGAAGAAATAGGAGTAATAGAAAATGTTGGTACATAGAAAAGGTCTTCATATCAAAGAGTTGTAGCACTATTTACTTCTCATCCCTCTGTTAATATGGCTAATGTGAAACAAGCATTTGGAGGAATTCTTGTGGCCTTGGATGAAATTTTTGAGGCAACTGAGCCTAGAATTAAAGAACAAATAAATAAATAGTGTGCCATGTGGGAGAGGGTAAGAGAAAATAAGTCCAAAGACAAACCCATGGTACAACCAGTGGTAGAAGAAATTTGGGATACATGGTCTACCCCTATAAATATTGAAGAAGAAGAATTCATACAAGAAACACTCACCTCAGAAGCGAGGGAATCTGATATTGTTGAGATGGAAACACAAGAGATTGCAAAGTAGGAACCTCTTGATGAAACAATTTTTGAGGATACTTTTGATTCCCAACCTTGACTTGGGAATGTGCTAAATGATAATGAATAATTGCAAGTCTTTAGGAAATTAGGAGAAGACTTGGTTGAAACTAAAGTTGAAAAGGAAGATACACATATTCTAGGTGAAGAAGTTGAAAATGAAGAGAATCCTGGTGTAGTAGATAATAAGGAAGGTAGTTTTTAGGAAATTAAGATTGGACATTTGGATAGACAGGAGAATGTAAGTACCCAAACAAAGGAGACAATGCCAAATATTAGTAATCCCAGCTCTATTCTAGAAATTGTTGAACAAATTCCCATTTCAGAGGAAGTAATAGATAAAGTTGAAGAAATAAGAGAATAGATTCCTCAACCCAGTGAAAATCAGGAACAAAGAAATGCTAAAGAGGTGAAAATAAATAATGGTGCACCTGATTGGTTGATTAGGGAATTGGCTTCCCCAATGAAAGTAGAAGTATTACCTCTGGACCATAATAGTTTTGTACATGAAATAGATACTCCAAAGCCTAAGTGCATATCTAAAGAAAAAAAATTCATACAAAGGAATGCATATGGTGATAGAACCATCCATATAGCTACTCAATTAGCTAATAAATACAAACATAAAATAATGCTTAAGGAGTAAAAGATAATAAGTATTAATCTTGGACATTCATCCAAGAAGCAAAAGTTGGATAAAATAAAAGTGAACTTGGATGCCACTATTGCTAGAGCATTAAACTATATAAATAAGAAAAGAGAATTGAAAGAATGGGTTGCTACCTTAGAAAATTTTATAAAATCCCTAACCCTATCTAGTCAAGAACAGATAAAACTACTTGAACATCTAGTATTAATTTCACAAGAGTAGGTGGATACAATTGTAGTGATTCACCATAATGTGAATGTATTCGAAGAATGGATTGAATAGTGGGTAAAACAAGGAGAAAAATTCATCATGGATGCAATAAGGAAATATAAGGAAGCATATCATTGGACTGAAAAATCCAAATGCTTTTAAAGTGAATGCAGAATTCATCAAGAAAAAATTAGTATTGGAAAGGAAAGCATCAAAATTCTCATACAAACAGATGTACAAGGTTTAATATGTTAGTGTAATTAATTATTTATTATAGTAGTATAAGTTTACTTAGGTATTTTATTTACTTAAGTAAGTCCTAGGTTGCATTATTAGATAAATAAGAAATAATAGGGTAATTCCCCTTTCCATGTTTGTAGAAGATAAGATTCCTTCTAGAAGATGAGTTGTCTTTTCCAGAACTTATCTCAGTCAGTTGATCATTTCCTAGGTGCTTAGTTATGGTTTATATGTTGTCACATGTTGTTTGATCAAGACACATGGCAACATCATAATGCATCTTGTATCTCACCCTTTCCTATATAAGAAGGGTTATTGTATCATTTGTATATATCTTTTCATACTTCATACCTAATCATTTGAAAGGTCTTCATATCAAGCAAGATCATTCTTACATATCCTCTTTTGGAAGGTTTGTCATTTTTTTTGTAGGTGTTCCTAGGTGTCAAGCTAATATCTTCAGCTCTAACATAATACAAGGAAATGTAATTTCAAAGCAAGAAGCTCTATTTCCAAGAAAATCAAAGAAACAATTGAAGGGGGAAGGTGACATGTTGATAAAATGTGTTGAAGGATTTGAGAAGTTCACCATGGAAAGTAAAAAAATTGCTTGATAATAATCAAGATTTTATTAAATTGATAGCACATGAAAATTGTGATCCCCAAACATTAGGACAAGAGGGTAAAGAAGCTAAAGCTTTCAAGGACTGGATTGAAAGAATAAATAGAGATCTCATTTAGCTATGGCTGTAAGATCTTCTTTGAGGTTGTCTCCATATTAGGGTTTTCTTGGAGGGTCACTTTGAGCACATGTTGGAGGAAATCTGAGCTCATATCCAAGTCTAGGACTATCAAAAAATTTAGAATCAAGTTTTTTTTTGCCAAAATCTAATATTTTATGCCAAACTTATGATGGTTTGAAGTTTTGCAAGATCTAGAGATTACAGAACTTTAGGAGCATTTTCACCTCAAATCGACCTCGCCATCAATTCTAGAGAGCTCGAGAGACAAAAATTGACATATAACATGCCTATATTTGGTGTCAATTTTTCATGAGGAAAATTTATTTTCCCTAGGCAGGCTGTACAGCCTACCTAGGGCCGAGTATGATTGTGTAGAATAAAAAATTATTTTGATTTTTTATGTTCTGAAATACACTTATTTCGAGCTTTATAATTTATCAGGAAAATTTTATCAAAATATTATTTGAGGGCTTTACATATATTTCGGGCATATTATTAGGGGGCATTGTTTATTTTCTGTGAAAAAAGGATTTAATATCTATAGGCTATATTATTCTATTAGCCTCATCTGACTGCCTATCTCATCGGTGTTGACAAGCCATTCTTTGTCCTTTGCTGGTATATTCTTCCACCTGTCATGTTATTCATCTCGTTGATCTTCCATCCTCACCAGCGGTCCAATTCCACTGAGCACTTGCATCCCCTCTACCTTCAATCTCGATCATATCATAGCCTAGGGGCTCATCACCAAGTAGTGGCACCACCCTCCAATTGTCGGGGTTCACTCTACCTCCGCCCTCTGGGTGGTGCTTAATTTTTTGTGCCAAAATAGATTGCAGTCATATGGAGGACTGACCATTGGCCCCCAAGAGGTAAAATATTGCAATTATTTATCCTTCATTTTTGCACAGATTTAGTCTTGGAGTACCTCAAAGTGCCTAAAATAGCTCCTTTTTTAAGTTTTCCATAACTTTCTACCACGGTGTCAAATTTGCAAATGAGATATCATCAGAAAGCTTATTCAACGTACTTTGCAATGGTGTAGGTCATTTTTCCATTATTTTCTATAGATATAAATCACATCCATTTGAATTTAGATCTCCCATCTTGACCTCCAAGCTCATATCATTAAACCAGTTTCTCCAATCTTTGTGATTCAAGTTGTATTTGGAATCTGTTCAAGAGCTCTATCATTGTGTCCATCCATATTTTCCAGATTCAAAACCAGGTATTATTTATTTAGTATTTTTCACATTTGGAATTTTGACTGATTACTTGGACATCCTAAGTCTTGGAGAGGTTTTATCAGTTTGGGAAGACTTCATTTGTAGTATATATCATATTTGGGAGTTTTTAATTTATATTGAAGGATATTGTCTTTGTAATCTTGGAGATCATTCATAGTTCATTATGGGGTTTTCATTTCATCCTAATTTGATCATGTTGAAATGGGGAAATGATACACAATGGAGAAATAAAATCATCACACATCTCTGATGGATTCATTTGTTGCCACATTTGTATAATCTTGTTCCCCCTCCTGGTACTAACAGTAAGAAATTTTCTTGGAATTTCAAAAGGTGTCATGTCTTAGGAGTCATTGCAATGCATATTGATGTTTCCACTTTGAAAAGTGTTGATCATTGTGATTTCCATCACACTCTTTAGACTAAACTTGGGAGATACATGGAGATCATGATACTCACCATTCCTAGATTATGTTATTTCAAATTGTCTTCTGCCTCTTCCTCTTTCAAATAGGACACCCTATGATGTAGATACTATGCGAGAGTTTGAATATTTAGAATACTTTGAATATTTAGATGAGGATGAAGAGTGTTCTTTAGATGCTCCTACTTCTCCATCAAAGACAGTTGATGTATCTTCACTTTCAATGATTCCATGTGCAAAGTCATTGAATAAGGCTTCTATCATTTCTATTCAATAGGACCATTCTCATGGTGATGATTCATTGATCATGTCCAGTGATTCATTACAATCTATATCTCATTGTCTTCTTAATTGGGATCCCTATCTATCAAACATTGCATCCTTGTTTGTGGAGTCTCACATTTCAGATTTGGAGGACATATTTGAGGGGATATCTCTCTTGTTTGATGATAGCCATTGCACACTTATTTTCAAACCATTATGGTCTTTGGATATTGCTCAACATAAATTTCCACATTGTCGTAGTTGTCACCTTCTTCATTGATTGGGCATTTACTTGATTTGATTGTGGAATCTTTAGCTCTTACATCAAGTAAGGAGACACATGAGAAGCTTTTAGATACATCATCAAAATCTATAATCATCCTTCCTCCCTTCAATTCCTATCTAGAATGGGAAGCATCTCAACAATTTCACTTGGTTTTGTTTCTTCTGAAAGAGAGACAAGTTGTTTGTCGACATTGGATAATGTTTTGTCTTGAGACACTTACCATTCTTGTAGGTGATCACATATTCGGGGGGGTCTATCTAGTCTCTCTAATTCCTCCCTATGGGTGGCTATTGATTGTATTGTATCCATGTGAAAGATGGTGTACTTGGGGGTATTTTGGAGTCCTCCATCCTTCCTCACTTTTTTGCATTTCATCTCCTTTTTGGAGACAGGTTTTCTTCCCACTAGGTTTTCCCCTTTTCTCCATTTGTGGGAGATTAGTTGCATTTTAATTCTCATTTATACATGAGTACCTAAAATGGTCATCATGTATCCAGGACCCATCATCTATTGCATAATCATTTAATTTTTCATTTCCTCCCTAAGTTGCACTTATGGGGATGTATTAGTGTAATTAATTATTTATTACACTAGCATAAGTTTACTTAGGTATTTTATTTATTTAATTAAGTCCTAGGTTGCATGATTAGATAAATCATAAACAATGGGGTAATTCCCCTTTCCATGTTTGTAGGATATGAGATTCCTTCTAGAAAATGAGTTATCTTTTCTAGAACTTATCTCAATTAGTTCATCATTCACTAAGTGGTTAGTTAGGGTTTACATGTTGTCACATGATGTTTGATCAAGACACATGACAACATCATAATGCATCTTGTATCTCACCATTTCCTATATAAGAAGGGTTATTGTATCATTTGTATATATCTTTTCATACTTCATACCTAATCATTTGAAAGGTCTTCATATCAAGCAACCTCATTCTTACATATCCTCTTTTGGAAGGTTTATCATTGTTTTTGTAGGTGTTCCTAGGTGTCAAGCTAATATCTTCAGCTCTAACATAATACAAGGAAATGTAATTTCAAAGCAAGAAGCTCTATTGCCAGGAAAATCAAAGAAATAATTGAAGTGGGAAGGTGACATGTTGATAAAATGTGTTGAAGGATTTGAGAAGGTCACCATGGAAAGTAAAATAATTGCTTGATAAGTATCAAGATTTTATTAAATTGTTAGCACATGAAAATTGTGATCCCCAAACATTAGGACAAGAGGGTAAAGAAGCTAAAGCTTTCAAGGACTGGATTGAAAGAATAAATAGAGATCTCATTTAGCTATTAACTTAGGAGGTAATTGATGAGCTCATAGAGTGCAAAAACACTATACATAAATATAAAATAGACAGAGTGCAAATAAATGATATAATACTTCAGGTATCAAAAGAATATACCAGGCTTAAACTCACTTGGAAAGCCATACAAGGAATCTCAAAAGATCATATGCATCAAACATTGGGTTCTTTCCAAGAGTATCAAGAGAAGAAAGAAAAAGAAAAGAGTTTGAGCCCAAGTCTTGAATGATAAAAGATACCAAATACCAGAGGTGTTATGATAATGTTTGTTTTGTAGTCTTGTGGGATATTCCAGATCTTGGTAGATGTTTTTTTTCTTGTATTTGAAATGATGTCAATAGCCTTAGTTTATTTGGAATATTGTGTATCAGAGTAAGGGATGAAGAGTGTTGTTGTTGATGAAGTAAAATATTTGATTTCATCTAGAATATTCTAACTGATAGTTGGCATATGCCACGTGCTACCTTTTGATTTTCTATTTCTGATTCTTTGAAAGACTTTAAGTTTTAAACTCTTGTGGCCTTGTTTCTATAAAAGGCCATTTTCTTCTTTATTTTCATTTTAAGTTCATAATTTATGGATGTTAGAAGAGCCAAAACTTCTCTAAGTTTTGTTCCTTTTTCTATTTTCTGAATCATTCTAGTCTAAAAACTTGTGTGTGCATAGACATTGATTATTATTAGATCCAATTTGATAACTACCTATCTCATGTATCTTTTGTAGTTGGTTTTTTTAGTTCAGTCGAACAAGACTATATGTTGGGTCATTTAAGGGTGCATGCAGAACCTACTTGGTGTCCAAACTTAAAACCTATCTTTAAAAGCTCACACCATTTTATATGTAGTCGTGAAGCAATTTGTGAACCCCTAAACCTGCAAATGCACAAGAACAACAAAGAAGGTTAGATTGTGAGATCAAATGCATACAAGCATGAGAGATTCCCCATGAAATCCATTTACTTAACTTAAAATAGGAAAAAGGGAAGAACAACTAAATAAATGAAAACAAATCCTAATTAAGTGAGCAAAATTAAGATCCCATGGGGGAATTGGTGCCAATTGAAATGTTGAAATTGGCCCTTTCCCAACTCCTAAAGTGCAATGTTGATGATTGTGAAATAGTCGAATCTCCCAATGAGATTTGAGCATAACCTAGCTATGATCTTGTGAAAATGATGAATGGTTGGTTGGAAATGGGGAAAATTAGCTCTCAATGTGAAGAGAGTAACTTTGCATGAAATTATGGATGAGAAATGAGGAGAGAAGCCTCTAATTTATAGATTTGAATTTGGAAGAATGAGAAAGCTATGAGAAATGTGGGACTAAATTTCAATCCAATGGTTGAATGCCACTTGTCACCATGTGAATGGTTGATGGTTGTGCACATTTTGGCCAAGGTGCCAATAAATACAATTAGTTTGAATTTGAATTTGTGAAATGACTTGTTGAAGAGGGAAGGGAAATGAAGTTAATGTCACTTGGCTCAATGCAGAGGACATGTAAGATGCCTTAAATGCCTTGTTGGAAGGACCAAGTCCACTTGGACTTTTTGAATTCAAATTGAGGGAATATTCCCTTTTGATGCCATGTGAGAGACAATAGAGAATTAAATAAATCAAAGTAATTGATTTATTTTGCAAGTTGCATTCTCTAGAGGATTTTAGTGAGAGAGATTAACTTAATCAAGGTTTTGATTAATTTAATAGGAGATTTGATGATTTGACAATTTTGACTCAAATAGATGAATTAATTTAAATCAAAACTGAGAGGAAATGATTAATTAAATAAATGATTTGATTTATTTAACTAAGGAGGAATATGTTAGATTAAATCAAATAAGGTTTAATTTATTTAATTTAATAAGAGGAATTTAATGATTTTAATCAAATAAAATGATTTATTTAATTAAATAGAGATGTAAGATTAATTAAATTAAATTGATTAATTTAATCACTGGGGGAGGAAGACTTAATTAAATGAATAATGATTCATTAAATTAAGAGACAGAATATGATGAAATGTTTAAAGTATGATTTCAGAGGAAATGATGTTAGTAATCATGATCAAGTGTGTCGAACCAAAAATGTACATTTTCCATGTTTACATTTTGCCCCTCTTTGAAGCAATGTAGTTGTTGCATTGATTCAAAGAATAAACTACTATGATCAAAGTTCAAAATCTCTTGATTTTTTAGATGCCCCACTATTGCCCCAGCGAGAAGAATTATGCTGGTATACTGCCCCCTCAAGAGATTGAAAAAAAATGTATGATTTTTCGATCGAGATCATGATAAAATGCGAGAGGAGTGGTTCTATTGATCAAAGAACAAAAGATAAATCTTTGATGTAGACAATTTTGATGATGTATAGACAGTCATCGGCCATGGGTAGCCTCATGTATATTTTGATACAACACATCAATTTTAGATAGAAATGTTAGTAAAGATAGAAGAATAAGAAAAATAATATGGATGGAAGGAGGATCCACACAAGTTCACATTATTACCGATGATGATGATGTATTGCTTACCAGGAGTTGGAATTTTCAAAGGGCCAATTACTTTATGTTTGATAACACACATAGGTACGATGTATCAAGGTATAAAGGACCAGGATGGCATTCTACCTCGTGTGATGGACTTTGACTCATCAATCAAATAGGAGTATTTTTGTTCACACTTGACATACAAAAAGCTTGCTAGGAATGACCTAACAAAGCAAGTATTCACCAAGTTATTTTACAAGAATGTCCAACAAACATAGCAGATAAAAAAGATAGTGATCATTGCCCCATTCCTTTCTCTCTAAACTTGTTTTGTTTAGGCATCATCGAGAGGTCCTTGGAATGAGCGCATAATAAGATAAGTCAAAAATGACCAAAACAAAGTAAACAAACAAGCTAATGTTCTTCATATCACTAGCCAAGGCTAAACTATTGAGGGGTACCTAATGCTTATGTTCATCATGGGAAGGATTCATCCTAGGACATGTTGTGATTAGGGTTTTGGAGGGATTGATTGGGTGATAAGCTATTGATACTCCGAGTTGACCAACTTGCTTGCTTACTAACTTAGCCTTTCGAGACTCTGACGATTAGGGTGTTCACTTTTGAACCTACTAGACTTGCTTCTAATTGCTTCACCAAGGGATGAAGGCAACGATTAATTTATTATGAGTGACATTTATTGTGGGTGAAAGCGAGATGATACAGATGCACCATTTTGGATTTTTTAGATATTTTGAGGTTGTTTTTGAGATTTTGAGATGTTTTGAGGCTGTTTTTGGTATTTTTTAGATTTATGATGAAGAGAATAACCTGAAGACCTATCCTAGGGGTTTCGGGAGCTGATCTGTAGATGATCCTTGCCTACGTTATACATATAGAGACCACATAGTTCGACTGACAACAGACTTGACTCAAAGAAAAGATAGATGGGCAAATAGATTGTCACTGCGACGAACGCGTAAGGACTGACCTTAACTGTCTCAGGGGATGATCAAAGATCAACCTTGCCTACATTCAAGCTCAGAGATGACGTAGTTCAGATGACAACTGAATTGACTCAATGAAAAGATAGATGGGAAAATGGATTGCCATTGCGACGGACGCCTAATGACTGACCTTAACTATCTCGGGGGATGATCAAAGATCAACCTTGCATACGTTCAAGCTTAGAGATGATGTAGTTCGGATGAGGTGAAAGACTGACAAGACTTAATGATGAATTTTTTGAAGATTTTCCAATATTTCGACATGTTTTTGGATTTTTGAATGATTTTAATGTTTTTGGTTTTTTTGATGAATTTAGGACGATCATGAGAATATACACAAATCCGATCCAATGCAGGTATGGGAACATGCCCCCAATGTGGTGTGATAGACTACTTTGATGAAGGCAAGACAAACTAACCTTAGGAATATACCAAGTAGTACTATGGTGGAATATGATACAAACATTAGCTTAAGCTATGGTATGGATGCGAGCGGATGGGTGGATGGATGATTAATGAAATGTGATGGAATGGATGAGTGATTCATGTAAATCCTAGCAGATAAAGAGTGCTTTATTTACACTTGGCACCTGTTTGCTAGGTTTTCACCAAGTTACTTGTCCAAAGCGCCACTGAAGTGGTTTTCACTACAGGACGATTTTTTCTTTACTGTTTTCAATCCTTTTTTTGATTTTTTAGGATTTTTTGAATTTTTGAATTTTTTTTTGTTGCTACCAAGATGCCTATTTGCCAGGTTTTCATCAAGGTAACCATTTTTTTAGGACTTTTTATTATTGTTTTTGTATATTTTGGTTCTATACCTTGCAAGTTTCTAGGCATAAAACTATTTGAGATGAGAGTTGTTTAAAGGCTCCTATAGAGGATTGTGTTCTGGTGTTGCTAATTGATATGCTCTTGATTTATAGCTGGCTATGATGATGAAAGGTCCCAGTCAGTTGGGCTCAAATTTTCCTTTGCTCTCTAGATTTGGCACATTCTTTTGGTTCTCTTTCATCACAAGTTCACCAACTTGGAAGGTGCATTTCCTGATCTTCTTATTGTAGTTTCTTTTCAGGCAATTCTGGTAGACCTGTAGATGATTTAGGGCATCCACGTGCTATTCATCCAGTAATTCCAACTCATTTAGTCTTGTAACCCTATACTCCTCATCTATGATGAGGTTTTGCAATGATATCCTTAGTGACGGGAGCTCGATCTCGATAGGTAGGATGGCTTCTGATCCGTAGACCAAGGAGAATGGGGTGGTGCTTGTTGGCATGCGAATGCTGGTGCAGTAGGCCCATAAGGCGAGATTTAGCTTTAGATGCTAGTCATGACTAGAGTCATTGACTATTTTCTTTAGGATTTTCAGAATGGTTTTGTTGGTGGCTTCTGCTTGGCCATTGCCTTGTGGGTAATATGGTGTGGAAAACTGGTGTTGGATTTTGAATTTTTCACACAAGTCACAGACATCCTGATTCTTGAAAGGTTTCCCATTATCAGATATAATGGATTGGGGAACACCGTATTGGAAAATGAGGTAGTTCAGGATGAACTTGGATATATACTTTCTAGTGATGTAGGTCATGGGAATTGCTTTGACCCATTTCATGAAATATTTGGTGGTGGTGATAATGAACTTGTGGCCATTAGAGGAGGTGGGAAAGATTTTACCTATGAGATCGAGCCCCCATTGGGAAAAGGGCCAAGGTGTAACAATGGGATGTAATTCTTGAGCTGGTGCATGAATGAGATCTCCATGCTACTGGCACTGTAGACACCTTCTGACAAAGTCGTGTACCTCTCTCTCCATTTTCGGCCAGTAGTATCCAGTCCTTCGTAACTTCTTAGCCAAGGTTATACCACTCGAGTGTGAACCACAAGTGTCATTGTGTACCTTAGTCAAAGTAGTTAGGGCTTCCTTAGGTTTTAAGCAATGTAAAAAGGTTCAATGGATTCTTTTATGGAAAAGGGTTTCTCCTAGGATGGAAAATCATAAGGACCTTTTGAAAAAGGTTCACTTGAGGTTCGGGGTAATGTCGGCTAGGAGGATTCCTAATATTAGATAGATGTAGATGTCATGATACCAATGATCACCAGGACCAATGCGTTCACATGCATATTCTGACTTTGGCACCTTGAAAGTGGGTATGAGAAGCTTCTCTACTAGGAATTCATGTTTCGAGACATTGTGAGGGGTAGCTAGCAAGGATCCAATCATTTCCATTGCATCAGTGGCTCTATTGTTTGCCCTCAGTATTTGCTCAAAGGTGATATCGATAAATGATTCCTTGAGGATTTCCACCACCTTCTTGTATGGTCTAAGCTTGTCATCCTTAGTTTGGTATTCACCATTGACTTGGTTGATGATATGTTGGGAGTCTCCATAAACCTTTAATGCCATGATTCACCACTGTGCTGCAATTTTGAGACCTATGGTTAAAGCCTCGTACTCTGCAATATTATTGGTACAGGGGAATGCTAACCTGTAGGATCTTAGTATACAGTCCCCCTGGCGGGTGATGAAGAACACACCGGCTCCTGATCCATGTTGTGTGTGGGAATCATCAAAGTATAGTTTCCAATGATCGACTGCATCGAGATTGAAAACGGATTCGTTTGGAAACTCCGATATGAGCGGATTGTCTGAATATTTTGGAGCCTCTGCTAGCTGATCCACAATGACTTGTCCCTTGATGAATTTTCACTCTACATACTCAATATCATGTTCAGATAGTATCATAACCCATTTAGCCATTCTACCTGTAAGCATTGCTTTTGACAATAGATACTTGAGGGGGTCTATGTTGGCAATCAACTTAATTTGATGAGCTAGCATGTAGTGTCTGAATTTTTGGGCTATAAACACCACTTCCAAGAAAGATTTTTCTATTGATGTGTAATTGAGCTCATGCTCCACCATTTTTCTATTGATATAGTAAATGGCCCGCTTGGTTCCCTTTTCATCATGTTGGGCTAAAAGGGCACCAAGGGCAGTCATCATTGCTGAGATGTATAGAATCAATGGTTTCCCTACGATCGGTGGCATTAGCACTGGTGGCATAAGTAGGTATTCCTTGATCTTTCTAAATAGTTGCTCACATTTTTTGTCCCACCTATACACTACTCCCTTATGGAGCAGATGTGAATAGGCAATCTGTTTATCTGATAGCTATGCTATGAACCTCTGGATGGACTAGAGTCTTCCTTGCAGTCCTCTGAGCTTTTTCAGTTTTCTTGGTGCTTCCATATTAAGGATTGCTTTTACCTTTGTCAGATCCACTTCTATCCCTCTCATTGATATTATGTAGCCCAAACATTTTCCAGATTGTACCCCAAAGACACATTTCTTTGGGTTGATCTTGACCTTGTATTTTTCTAGTCGATCAAAAATTGCACTTAAGGTCGCTATGTGGTCTTGCCTCTTCTTTGAGTTAGCCAATATGTCATCCACATAATCTTCCACTTTTTTGTGGATCATGTCATGGAAGATTAGTGTCATGGCTCTTCGGTATGTAGCTCCTACATTCTTTAACCCAAATGGCATCACATTTCAATAGTAGGTGCCCTAAGGACATGTAAAGGCCATCTTATGCTGGTCTTCTTTTGCGATCATTATCTGATTGTACCCCGAGAAGCCTTCCATTAGGGATAGCATCTCATGTCTGGCTATCATGTCCACTATCATATCAATGTTGGGTAGCGGAAAATCATCCTTAAGACATGCTTTGTTTAGGTCTCTAAAGTCTGTGCAGATGTGGATTCCCCCATTTGGTTTTGAGATTGGTACAAGGTTGGATACCCATTCTGGATAGTCAATCGGGTGTATGAAGCCAATGTCTAAGAGTTTTTGCAATTCTATCTTTATGAGCAAAGCTATCCATGGGTGCATCTTTCTTAACTTTTGTCTAATTGGCTTCGCTCCAGGGTGAACGGTCAAATGATTAACCACTACTTCAGGATCTAGACCTAGCATGTCAGTATAGGTCCATGCAAAGTTTACCTTTCTTTCTCTTAAGAATGCAACCAACAATTCTTGTTCTTATGTCAAAAGTGATTGAGCATAGAATGTGATTTGTGGTTCCGTCTCTATTCCCAAGTTAACAGGATTACACTATTCTACTAGGACTGTTGATTTCTCTTGATGTAGAGCAATAGGGGGGAGATTGAATCCTTCATCCTCTGACACCTGAAAGAGGTTATCAACTTGGATGCGTCCTTTATTTTTACTGTTATGTGGTTAGAGAGTGCCACAGTGTGGTTTTCACTCAACAACTCTGAGCTTCTTCTCGATATTTTTCTTTTGCGACTGAAGGACTCAATTGTCTCCCCGTAATATACCTGGGTGTCTAATGTGATCTCAAAACATACTTTGTGATTTCCACATGGAACTGTATCCCTTAGTTACATGAATTCTGAGAGAGCCTCATCATTTTTGAATGAGTTTATAATTGGAGGTGCTCGTTGGTCATGATCGATGAGTTGAGGGTGTACTAAGGCGATTTGGTGGGTTTGTTGGTCTGACTCAGCTGGTGAGGCACTAATCATTATTAAAGTGGACTCCTCAAAGAGCCTGGGAAGGCCTGCTATGGTGTCATCATCGTCACTACTACCACACACATCAATGATGTTAAAGGTGAAGTTGTCTAGTGGGATGCCTAAGCAAACAGATGGTCTAAGGGTAGTTGATGATACTTGAGGAGAGTTCCTAACTACCCTATTGGGATTACCTCTACCAAGTATGGTTATACTCAGAGGAGTACATCCTAGGCCAAGGTTTTGCATTCTTCTTTCTGCAATGATGGGCTTCAGGCATCCATCACTATTCCTTCCAAGGCTTTCATTTCTATTGTAGCCCATGGCAAGCATTATTTGTAGCCCTCTGTTGGCCTCATCCATGGGTAATGTGGGTGTAGGTTTTGCATCATGGTATATCATGCTTGAAATATCCTCTTCACCAACACTTTCCAGACTTAGGTCTCCCCAATGGCAGAATCTAGAGGGCTTGGTCCTAAGGGTTTGTACGGGTGTTTCAGTTGGTCGAGGCTACCCATGCGACCTAGGAGATTGTGGTAACTCTCCCATAAAAAATGCATTCCTTTTCATTCTGTAGTCACCACATTCATTTTCCTAGATCTTGTTTTTGATGTCAGATATGTTAGGGATGGTGGGTGTCTCTGTCGCAGAAGTGGAGGCGAGGTTGGGTGGGTCGATGTATGAGGTGGATGGACCTTCATCATTTTTTGGTACTTGGGGGATTTTATAAAACTTGGCTTCCAAGTTTTTGCAATAAGAAAATGGTTCGGGATCCCCATGTATAGTGACCTCCTCATTTTGGTGTAAGAATTTGATACATTGGTGATATGTTGAGGCTACTGCTTTCATTCTATGGATCCATGGATGTCCAAGGAGGATGTTATATGGTAAGTCGAGGTCAATAACCTGACAGGTAGTCTCCATGGTTGTTGGTCCCATTTGGATGGGGATTTTAATAGTGCCCTGAGACACGATTTCTCGATCATCATATGCCCTTATTGTGATGCTCTTGTTTTTGTTGATGGAATCCTCAGCGAATCCCAAGTTATTTATAAGTTTGAGAGAGCAAATATTAAGGCCAACACCTCCATCCACCAGGACCCTCTTAACTTTCTTTTTATTGACCAAAACTTGTAGGTGAAGTGCGTGATTATGAGATGGCTGCGGGGGGGATTCTTGATCAGAGAATCTAAGGATATTTGGGGTAACGATGTTACCAACCATAGCCTGAAATTGCTTTGTGTCAAGGGTGGCAGAGAGAGTGGATGCTACTAACACTTCATCAATAATTTTCCTATGGGTAGTGGAAATTTTTAACAACTCCATTATAGAGATCTTTGCAAGGGTTCTCTTCAGCTGGTCGATGACATTGAAGTCATAAGGAATGGATTTTGTATTTAAAGTGGGGTTCTTAGATGGTTCCCCTATAATAGTGACCTTTCCGCCACATGTGGTGACTCTACTGTAAGTGTTGACACCCTTGACATTAATGACCATGACCATTTCATCAACACATGCAACCATCTCTTCACATACTAGATTAGCACTAGCATATTTTTGCTTGCCTTTGTTGTTCCCTTGATTGTTTCCTTGATTATGGTTCGACATCAGATTTGTGTATATCTTCAAATCTTGATTTTGGGTTGGCTATTCGACATTGATAATCTTGTCCTCGATGAGATCTTGGATGATGTTCTTTAGTCTCATGCAATTAGCGGTTGTATGCTCTTTGATCTTGTGAAAGTCACAAAGGAGATTTTCATTATACCGTGGCAGTTTAGTCATGGGTTTCGTGTATTGCTTGTAGTTGGAGACTATGATTAGATTCTCTTTGACCAATTTTTTCATTATGGACTCAATGGATTCCCCAATGATTGTGAAAATTTTCTTGGGAGGATATTTTCCTTGAGGAGGTGGTCCTCCTTGATTACCCAAGTTATTGATTTGGTTGGCGGGAAGTGGTTGTTTTTGTGCTACTACTGTATTAGTTTGCACATTATTGTGATTATGATTTTGTGGTTGATGATGAGTTTGGATATTCGGCTTGGGAGCATTTATGACCACTTTAGCATTGACCACACCGTCGTTTGTGATATTTATGTTCCTCGACCATGTTCGAGGTTTATCATTATAATTGTTAGACAAGTGGTTATCCTATGGTGGAGTGAATGTTGAGGCACCTCCTCACGTGGTAAGGGCCCTTTCGATGTTGAACGCCTTTGGGATTAGTTCATCATATAATGTGATGCATTGCATTTTCAAATAAAATGCCAACTTTTCATCTAGATTGGATATGATGGTGCAAAATTGTTGTTCTTCTGGCATGGTCCACTTGCTCTGATTGGCCTTGGATAACCATCTTTGCAAGAAGGATGTGAATAGATCTCCTTTTCTTTGTTTTAGTGTTGATAGTTCTTCCAAACTAACATTTGCACCCATGTTGAAAGCATAATTTTTCAGGAATGCTTCCACAATATCCTCAAATGTTTTAATTCCCGTGGGTAGGCGAGAAAGCCATTCCATGGCTCGACCAGTCAAACTTCAGGGGAAGAGTCGCATTAGATACATGTCATCATATGAAACCTTCATGCAATGCACCTAAAATTCCCTAATGTGGTTTTTTGGGTTTCCCGTTCCATTATACTTGTCAAATTTGGGGATTTCAAATCTCTTCGAGAACGGTACCATGGTGAGACTCTTGTCAAAAGGATAAGGGCACAAGTTGCACAATGTTCTTGTTGTTTTTCCTACTTGTAGGTCCAACACTTGCTGCGAGAGCAGTTTGATTTGTGTTGTGACATCGTTGCTTGGATCCGGAGGTGGAATGAATGTGTTTTGAGGTGTTTGATTGGTGGGAGGAGTACTAGTGGGTGTTTTCTACAAGCTCTATTGTGTGTTCAAAGCCTGTTGGTATGCCTACATTTGTGTCAACAATGCTTGTTGTTGATCTTTCTATTTTTGTTCCAACAACGCTTGTTGTTGGTCCATCTGTCGTTGTTCCCATAAAGCCTGTTGTTGATCCAGCTGTTGTTGCACTAACAAAGCTTGTTGTTGGTCTAGTTGTTGTTGCACCAATAAAGCTTGTTGTTGTTCAAGCTGTTGTTATGCCAACAAAGCTTGTTGTCTGGATTATTATTGTGCCTAAAAGTCTTGCAGGGCTTGTTGGTAGGCTTGTCGATGGATTGCTTGCAGTTGCGCTTGGTATTGTGCTTGTTGGGCTGCTTGGGTGGCTTGTGCAGATTGTGTGGCTTGTGCAATTTATGCGGCTTGTGCAATTTATGCAGCTTGTGCAATTTGTGTGGCTAGTGCAACTTGTGTGGCTTGTGTGGCTTGCACAACTTGTGCAACTTATTGGTTTCTCTTTAGTACCCTTTGGTGATTAGCTTTTTGGATGGCTTGGATCATGGTGATGAATGAATTCATCCCTTAGCTCTTGGTGGGATTGGTGGTGGATTGGGAATGATGCCGAGCAAGCTAGTGGTGTTGGTGGTCAGGATTTGGGTCATTGGTGGGGTGGTTGATATGCTTGTTCCTTGAGAAGGTATGCCTTGGGAGATTTGAGGACCGATAGATGCGTTTACTATACTGGCTTGAATGGTTGCCACTTGTTGTTGTGATGTTGCAGGAAAAAAGAGAGAATTCGGTGTGATGATTGAATTGCCTTGATTTAAGAAGCTAGATATGGGTAAGGGGGGAAGACCCACCCTTATAGGTTATGTGGATGTGAGCAGTAATGTGGGAAAGGGTGGTAAGTTCCCTTGAAAGGATAATGGGTCAGTGAATCCCGCTGTTCCAAACAAAACACCCTCTCCTTGCTGTAGAGAAGTTTGTATGTTTAGCAGATAGGTGGGTGTAGCATGGAACGAGGATGAATTGGTAGGATTACGGAAAGTGAGTGGGATGTACGGGTGTGATGGATTTACTAGAACAGAGTTTTCCGGTATGGTTTTGGCACTCACCTCTTTGTTTTTTATAAGGCGATGTTGTTGTAACTCACGAAACATAGCTCTTCCTTTGCTCGCAAATTGTGAGGTTGGTGTGATAGTTGATGTGATTATGGGATTTTATTGGATGATCCTAGGGATTGACACTGGGGGCATGCTTGTAAGACACCTTTCTATACTAGTTCCTACATCAAGGTTGGAAGGGAGTTGGACCCCTCCTTTCGTTAACATGTGCAAGTATAGAGAAGGGTTAAGTTTAAGCATGGCATTGACAATTCTATGATTCTCTAGATTTTGAATCATTTCAGTTATTTTCCTTTGTGTCATTCCCAAGTCTTCATGGATGATGTCCTCTTCATAGTCTTCCCCTTGAGGATTTTGTGATGGTAGAGAAGAGCTACTTGGGGGATTGCTAGATTCCATAAGGCTTTCTTTGGTGGTTACCAGACCTAATTCATCTGAAGTTGATATTTCATTGATGTTTTCCATGTTCTTCTTGTATTGTGATCTTGTTTGGACCATAAAAAATAGGGATCATTTGATCTTAATCTTTCAAGCCCAAAAGAGAAGAACTAGGGAAGTCAAACGATCAAAGAGGGTGGTAGTGATGACGGAATAAATGGATGAAGTGGATGAGTGAAAATTTTGATGAAATTTTGAAGGGTTATGCTAAAATTTTAGGACTTAGATTCATGGTGATGCTTTGATTAGGTGTATTAAGTTAGACAAGATTGTAGTGAAGTTTGTAGACCCTAGGAAGTTCTGTTATCCTAGGGAAAATTTGCACAAGTAAAATGGATTGGCTAAGTGTGTTTAAACCAACCAAAGTGATTGTGAACTAGTAGACCTTAGGAAGTTGTGTTATCCTAGAGGTAAATTCGTTCAAGCAATTTGAATATTTTGCTAAGTGTGTTAAGCCAAGATAGAGTGATGTTGGTTTAGCCCTTAAGTTTGGCATGAGTGATTCTTTCTAAAGTTTTCAAAAGTTTGCTGATGGGATGAGATTTGATTGATGGAAAGATGGATGGGAATGACAACTTTGATTCTAGAATTGAACCTAGACACAACTCTTTTTACAAAACCTCGGTGTTGAAGAACATGCTAGACTTCCTATGTGAGGAAAGCAAACCTTTCAAAAAGCTCAGGATTTTGTTGATAGTAGAATGCATATAAAGTTGGATTATTTCTTGAAGCCTTTTTATAGAATTTGTACACTAGTCTTTCTCTGACTTCAAGGAGCATTTCAAGGCGTTGTTCATGGGCTCTTAGACTTATCCTTTTGAACCTTGGTTTTAGGATTTTGACCTTTTGGGAAATCATTTGAACCAACACATATGAGGTTCAATTTGTGCTTTATCTTGACTTAGTGGATTTCTTTTTACCAAAAACACTTGCCCGATTATGTTTCAAACTGTATGTCTAATGTCCCAATTTATTTTTCATCCCACAAGGTCCACTATGTGGAAATCAAAGAAATTAGGGAAAAAGTTTCCTAGGTTTAACCTTAGTGAAAACAAATGATGATAAAATTCAAGCACTTAGAAACCTCTAAGGATATGATCCCTAGGGAAGGCAAGAGTACTTAAATTCATCAGAGGTATTTGTTTCCTCAAAGGGGTTTGAAACTCAGAGGTCATTGTGAATGTTCATTTTTCAAATGTTTTGAGGACCAAGCAATGTATTTTTCACTTCCAAGCACATTTTACAACCCTAGGATGATGAGACAATATTTTGTTGGTTCCCACTTGGATGAATCTAGCTATGCATATTTTGTGCAGATGGCTAAATGCTTGACCACACTAGCTCCCCTCCATGACACACACTTCTCAGGTTAGCCAAGCATCAATACCCATGAATCTCCCATGGCATATTTTCCATCTCTACAACAAAACCGCATGTATAAAGTGGGGCGGCTTCAAAGGACATGACCTTTTGCACCAACAAAATAGATAAGGATTTGGCCTTTTTCTCAACAAAGGGTTTTAATTTGAGCATTCCGTTTGTGGGGGACTATCTAGTATGGCGAGAGACCATTGTTTCCCTTCTTGTCGAAATAATCCTCGTGATTCTTGAACTTTCCTCAACAATCCACAGTTATATACCGGTTGGAAGTCACTTGGCTTTAGTGTGTTCCTAGTTGGGTCATTCCCTTGGGTGATTACATTTTCCCACAAGGCAGGCCCACTAAGATAAACAATAGCAAGCTAGTATATCCCGTAGTTCAATCAACCTTTGTTGAAAAACAAAAGGAGAACACTCGCATATTTGGTTCAATTTTAATTCCAAAAATAAAATGTGCAGGTAATCTTTTATACAACTTAAGTTACCAGAAAGAATTTTGATTCTCAAGATCGTCGTGAAGTGCGAAAGAAGCACATACGCCTTTTTAAATGAAATTACTTTCCAAAAAAGATTACAAGGCACAAAAGCACATGTTTATTTTAAATCCCTCAAAGCAATAATGAGTTCTTTTTAAGCACCAAAGGAAATGTGAGATTTCCTTGTTCAATTTTTGAAACCTTTAAACAAAATCTAGTATGTTGTTCCTAAGGTTCTTTTTAGCCTTTTGCAAACTTTGAAAAAGAAATTTGGTTTGTTCTTTTTAAACCCAAAAGGAAAATTAGTATTTCTAAGGCATGAAAGTAACAAATTTCTCTTAAAAAACGGAATTTAAAATCCTTCAAGAAGTGTTGATTAACACTTGAGTGTTTAAAAACACTTTGTGTATGATAAAATCGATGTCATGATGAACCTCTTTCTTTGCTTTTTCCTTGTTCCACCCTACAAAATGACAAAAAACCAGAGAGCACAAAGACAGCAAACAAGGTCAAGAATTAGAAAATCAAAAAATCAAAAAGCACATGTCAAATTTTAAACTTGACTATTTTTTGCAGCAGACTTTGTAAAAGTGGAACAATTTGTAGGAGCGACATAGTTTGGAACAAAAGCAGCACTATATAGTGCCACATGTTTGACTATGAGCGACGCTCTATAGGAACAAAGACCGTAGGTGCAGTCCAATATGGTCAAATGGCAGAGTTTGTGAAGCGGCTAGGTTTGAAATTTTAAAATTTTTGAGGTGGGAAACAGGGTGGCACAATTTGGGAGTTGAGTGGTGTAATATTGAGCTGTGTTTCTAAAAGCGGTGTGATATAGCACCGCAGACCTATGTGTGGCACATTTATAGATTTTAAAAATTTAACAGGCGGGAAAGCAAAGCAGCATAGTTTGGAAATTTCACGCAGTTTGGTGTAGCACCGTGTCTCTGAAAGTGGTACATTATGGTGCCATGCTTCTAGAAGCGGTGCAATATAGCACCACGGAACTATATGCGGTGTAGTTTTCTTTAGACCTATAAAAAAGGAAAAAAACATGAAAATTTCAAAAAAAACATGATTAGAATTTGAGATTGGCCCTCCCTCTAGCGCCAAAATGTGAACCCCTAAACCTGCAAATGCACAAGAACAACAAATAAGGTTAGATTGTCAGATCAAATGCATACAAGCATGAGAGATTCCCCATGAAATAAATTTACTAAACTTAAAATAGGAAAAATGGAAGAACAACTAAATAAATGAAAACAAATCCTAACTAATTGAGCAAAAGTAAGATCCCATGGGGGAATTGGTGCCAATTGAAATGTTGAAATTGGCCCTTTCCCAACTCCTAAAGTGCAATGTTGACGATTGTTAAATGGTCAAATCTCCCAATGAGATTTGAGCATAACCTAGCTATGATCTTGTGAAAATGATGAATGGTTGGTTGGAAATGGGAAAAATTAGCTCTCAATGTGAAGAGAGTAACTTTGCATGAAATTTGTGGATGAGAAATGAGGAGAGAAACCTCCACTTTATAGATTTGAATTTGGAAGGATGAGAAAACTTTGAGCAATGTGGGATTAACTTTCAATCCAATGGTTGAATGCCACTTGTCACCATGTGAATGGTTGATGGTTGTGCACATTTTGGCCAAGGTTCCAATAAATGCAATTAGTTTGAATTTGAATTTGTGAAATGATTTGTTGAAGAGGGAAGGGAAATGAAGTTAATGTCACTTGGCTCAATGCAAAGGACATGTAAGAGGCCTTAAATGCCTTGTTGGAAGGACCAAGTCCACTTGGACTTTTTGAATTCAAATTAAGGGAATATTCCCTTTTGATGCCATGTGAGGGAAAATAGAGAATTAAATAAATCAAAGTAATTGATTTATTGTGCTAGTTGCATTCTCTAGAGGATTTTAGTGAGAGAGATTAACTTAATCAAGGTTTTGATTAATTTAATAGGAGATTTGATGATTTGACAATTTTGACTCAAATAGATGAATTAATTAAAATGAAATCTAAGAGGAAATGATTAATTAAATAAATGATTTGATTTATTTAACTAAGGAGGAATATGTTAGATTAATTCAAATAAGGTTTATTTTATTTAATTTAATAAGAGGACTTTAGGGATTCTAATCAGATAAAATGATTTATTTAATTAAACAGAGATGTAAGATTAATTAAATTAAATTGATTAATTTAATCACTGGGGGAGGAAGACTTAATTAAATGAATAATGATTCATTAAATTAAGAGACAGAATATGATGAAATGCTAAGAATATGATTTCAAAGGAAATGATGTTAGTAATCAGGATCAAGTGTGTCGAATCAAAAATGTACATTTTCCAAGTCTACACAATCTGGTGAAGTATAAAGTGGTTTTCTTTCATTTAATTAATTCGTTGGGGCATGTGTGAAGAATAACTGAGAGAAATTTAATTTTCAGTATTTTTATGCTTTATTTTAGAATATATGTCTAAATTTTTGTAAATGTTCCAAATAATAGATGAATGGATGGAAATTTATTGAAAATCTTCTGTTTTATATTGAAAATTACTAAATGCTTAAAGCTACATCTACTTAAGTGATAGAAAAATTGAGATTTTCAATGCTCATGAAATATTATTTTCAATCTTTTGATTTCACGATGCTATTTTTATGAATGAATTGGAAATATTGTGTAAAAATCTTATGATCTTTGATAAAACTAAATATAAACATATATACCCTTTGAGATTAATAGAAAAATCACATCATACCCTGAAGTGAACCTAGTAGTATCATGACCTAATTATTGGAGACTTGGGATTGAACTAATTTAGTCTTTTGTTTTGTTTAGGTAGACTTCCTCTTGAGATTGTCTTGTTCCATATCTTTCAAGAAGGATAGGCTTATTTTTGGTTTGTCTATGAAGATTTTTATTCACCTTGTTGCTGCAAGTGAAATCATCATCAACAGGGATTGGCACTAGAAGGAGGGCCATTTTTTATACTTTTTAGTTTTTGTAAGGTCTTTAAGCTGAATTTTTGTAAAGTCACTAGATCTCGATCTAGCGATCCTCATGTGACTCTGGTCAAACTTAGTGGTTGAACATCATCTATACCTCAAAATTCTGGAAGTGTAAGTACGATTTAACAAAATCCAACTACTGTTATACCACCAACCTCCATAGTGATGGAATTCTTTAATGTAGAGTCACCAATCCAGTTTTCCATATATAATGATTTGCCAAAAAATATTGATAAATTACATGTCCCAAGTATTATCTCTATAAATACGTAGAAGAACATATCAGTATCTTTAAGGATACATGTTTAGGAGAAAGGATTCAACATGAAGATGTCATATGTAGGTTGTTCCCATACACATTAAGGGATGAAGTTTACCAATGGTATATCAACCTTCCTCATAATTCTATTAGATCTTGGCAGTAAATGGAAAGCCAATTTTTAGCCAAATTAAGGACAGTGATAGATCCAACTTTGTTATATCATCATTTTTCTCAAATTAAGAAGTTTGAAGGATAAAATATAACTTATTTTAATGATAGGTTTCAAAAGTCTTATTCTAGGTTGCAAGCACTTTATGTAGTGGATAATTTGTCAGCCATCATGGTTTATTATACAATAGTGGATCCTTTAACTGCTATGTTTGTGAAGTGACAGGAAAATCCTCTTGCTACTTTACCTAAAGCCTATGTTGAAGCCACAAATGTGAATTTAGAAATGAAACACCTTGGAAATGGATCATCCACAAATGGAAAAAATGGATTAAATAACTACCCTACCACGAACTTAAATGGAGTTCCGCTAATTCATCCTATAGCTCCTAATGTTTATCCTTTAGTGTTCCAGAATGGGACATTTCCTAAGAATAATTTCTTTCAATTAGGAAATAGTCAAGCTTCAGTCCCTCACCCTGGTCCAACTATCATAGAGTTGCATCCTAATGGAGATTATTTTTTCTCATAGACTTGGGAAAATAAAAATGTTAGAATTTCATAGGAAAATGAAGACATAAAAGAAATCACAGATCAACTCAACAGATTAACCACAAAGGTTATGCAATTAAGAAATCAAAACTTTTACACCAAAAATAACAATCAAAATTTGTAAATTAGACATATAATGCTCCTAGACCACCTAGACCTTGGAATACATGACCAAATAATGAAGGAGTATCCACACCTTTAGATAACAATGATCTTATAGATGAAAGATCCACATCAAAAGTGAATTTAGTTTGTCTTGCAATGAATAATTGGTGTAGAATTCATAACACAAATTCTCATGCTAAAGTAGACTATTCACAATTGAGAATTACTTCAGATATTTTCTAGTTGCTACTCATTATAATTAATAGTGTGATTCTCACCCTCTTAAGGGAAACAAATTAGTTCCAGTAGGATATGATTCTGCTTTATTCCTTGAAATCTATGAATGTGTGAAATCACCTACTATCATCACAAGTGATACTTGTGAATATGAGGGAGATAATTCAGCTATGACTCTAGAAACATACACATTTCCCTATCAAGATGAAAATGAACCTCAAGAAGAAATCGATGAAATTCATTCTTTTCAAAAGTATCAAAAAGGACATAATCATAATCTAAGAAGCAACACCAATAGTGGAAATAAATAATGAGCCATTAAAAATGTCAATCCGGTTGGTTTCTTTTTAAAATCCAACTAGATCTCGTAGGTAGCCTATGGACTTGCCTTTTCCAATAATCAACAACCTACAAGGGGTTGGCCAAAGAACAAGAGAAAGCACTTTAGCTTTCCTCATACACTTTGGGCTCTACAAAACCCGAGAGGGTAGTCCCACAATGTAATTATAACATTAATTCATAATACCTCCACGTACATTGAAAATTGAATAAATACATTTTCAAATTAGGACTTGGAGCACAATGAATTGCAAGAATCTAGCAAATTCTTCATATCTAGTGACTCAAAGTAAAGAATGGGAAAGTTAGTGGATAAGTTTGACAACCATCATCATTATAAGTGAAATTTGATTTAAATAAGTTGTTCTTTGATGCAATTTAATTGGATAGGTACATAGAAGTCCGAATGATGCATAAAATAATGCCTTAACAAAGGGTGATGGGTTCAAAATTGCAAATAATAGTAAACACTAATTACAACATAAGCATTGATATACCATTATGAATTTGTATTACAAATTCATAACTCAAAATATTAGAACAGACAATTCTTAGAAATCCTGTCACAATACATGAATCAGTGATCACACTAAAGCATTTAATCAATTCCTTGAATTGAAGCATATAATGCAAACACACATCTAATCACAACAATAAAAAATCAATGAAATAATCCTCAATTACTACATTGCTAATTCATATATCACTTCGGAGGAGAAAACCTACTTTGAGCTTTCCATTAATTCATGTCAAAATCCTACAACTATTGTAGAACTTTTAAGCTACTTGTAAAGATGAACTTATAATCCTAGACTCAATTATCAATTCTATATTACTTGCATATCTCTTGGTAAAGTTCACAAAAAGGCACTTGAGCTCAAAAAAAATTTCAAAGACCCCTGCACAATAGCCTTGAATTCTCTTTAATAAGATTAAGGAAGAAAAACAAGCATCAGGTTATTGGTGTACCAAATTACATTTCATGTTGCATCTTTCAATATTTCATTTCATTTCAACCCCTTGGTAGTTATATTTGCACTTTTACAAAATGGGGGCAAAGAACCAAACAAAATAATTTAGATGGGCACATAACAACCACTCGCATGCTATTTTAAAAGTCCATGTCATTACATTATCTAAAAAAAATAATAATTGAAAAGAAAGAGGAGAAAGCATATTCAAGGAAGCTTGATTAGACCCTCATGTGTATATTCTGCAAAGAGGATATAGATTTCTTTATGAAATTTTTTTTTCAAAGGCCAAACATGTATTATACTAGACCAGGTTCTATATCCACTTTAGCACTCCCTTGGTGATTTACTCAACATACTTATCTAACCAATTCCTATACTCTTCCTCAGTAGGCCAATTGTCACCTAGCAACTTTTGTACTTTGATAATATAAGAATTATAAATTGCATCTAACATGAACCATGCATCCTTCACAAAGGTTTCCATTCCTATCTCAATTTTGATAAGATTATCAATGAAATCATTTAATGCTAATAAATCCAACTTACCCTCAACATAGGTAATCTCAAGACACTTAGTTGTCAGATGCTTGAACAAATCTTTCCACAAGTCATAATCATTTAACTTCCCTTCCTCATTGAGAACCTTAGGCATGCCATGTTCCCCCATGTCCCTAAAATCCATCACTTTAACTTGAAATAAACCCCCAAATTATTTCATGGAAGCATGAAATTTCCCCAAAAACTTCAATTCTTTTGATTGATTCATGGAGTTCCTATGGGACTTCAGAGTCTCCCTTTGCATTTACTTGAATTTATTTCAAGCTACTCAACCTGCTACTCCATTTGTTCCAGGTGTTCATGAAAACCTCTTGGGTATTCTCAAACTTCTCATAAGCTTCATGGATAGCCTTATATTTCAACCGTGTAGTTTCTATCTTTAGAGAAATCTTATGCCACCTATAACTGAGGAGACCCTTAGCCATGTCTTTGGAAGTGTTGCTCATGCCTTCTTGGAGCTTCTTATTCTCAGCCTTGGTTGTCTGGAGATCCTTCTTCAAAGCATTGATTCTCAATTTTGAAGTGTCCTTATCCTGAGGTGAAGTATTAGATGGAGAGGCTGGGAGGGCCTTCTCGCTAGCCTTAGCAAGAGTAACTCTTACTTTGTTATACTCCTCGACTAGCTTGTTATGCTTTTCTAATAATTTTGAGTACTTAGCCTGACTAATCTCTGTAGTACCAACACTCAACATCACCAAATGAATTGTCAACATTGCACCTTGTGGGGGTTTCATCTTTGAAGCTCTTTCAATGATCACATCACTCGAGAGGCTAGTTATTGTTCCACTAAGTACACATCTCCTTGAGTCTAGAGTTAGAGACCAAATAGCCAATGCATGCAAACTAGGACTAAAACCTGAACCAACGGTCTTTTCATCAAATTTATCTTCACACACCGAAGCACTTGGGTCACTTTTAATTGCATCCAAGGAAATTATGGAGGAAAAAATACAACTAGGCATAACCAACATCCCACTATCCTTAACTAACCTCATGGCCTCCACCAGATTCATCTAGGAAATTTCTTGAGCAATCTCTTCTTGAGTACACCTTTTCACCTCCTTTTATTGAAAAGAATTAATTACCTCCATTGCACCCTGTATTCTATCACTTATTTCCTAAGATTTTAACTCAACAACAAATTCCTTGAATTCCTTTCAAGCCAAAAAAAATAGTCATCTTCCAGGAATTTAGTAAAGGCTAAAAGCCTTGCATCACTATCTCAGCTCTCATCATACTCCCAAGGGACAAGCCTATCATCTGGAAAAAAAGTTTCCATTGCATCCCCAACATCAAGGTAAGAAAGTTTTTTCTCTATTCGATTCTCAATGGGGTCTAAGTCAGTGGAAGGTTGGTGTGTGCCAACTTCAACATCATGTGTCTCACCAATATCCTCAGGGGGAAATTCTATGGTAGGGGTGTCCACAACATCCAAAAACTATTGTTGAACTTGTAGTGCTACTAGATCCATTAACTAGCCACCAATCTTTAGCAAGTTCTCATGTAAGGCAACATGGGCTAAATCCTTAGCTTGTTGTACCGTCTCAAAGAAAGTGACATCACTAAAATCACTGGGGAGTATTTCCATTTTGAGGAATTTATCAACAATGTGTTTATATGGGCTTTCATAAAAGGAATTCTTTCTTCAAGCTCTTTTCTCTATGTCATCAATTTTCATCCATACTACTCCCCTATCCTTGACAATAGTTAATGTTACCAAGTTTCTCACTCCATCCTCCTTGAAAAGAAACTGGTGAGGCCCATACCCTAATATTCCTTGTTTAATATTATCCCTGTCAATGACCCCTTCAGGGTCAAACTTCCTAATAGGGGCTACAACCATCTTCAAGATGCTTACCATTATACCAAAAATCTCATAGGCCTCCTTGGAAGTGACAACAAAATGATAAAAATAAAAGGTAGATGCAATCATAGAGGCCTTCTTGGAGGCCCTAAAATTCTCAAGATCACTATTATCCATTTGCCACATGATCTCCAAGAATTCCAACCTATCAGATACATATGCAGGTAGTACATGTGGGTCCACAATAATTCCATAATATTTGATAATGGTGCATTTTCCATATAGATACCAATTCCCCCAATTGCTCTCATAATTGGGATCATCTTCGTATTCCTTTGGCCTTAGTAAAACTCTAATTGTTTTAGAAATTCTTTCCACTAGTGCTACCCCCATTCGCACCAAGATAGTGTGCTTTATTGTATTGTAAAACTCAACATAATTTTGAGGTGGAGCAATGCATATCCCAAATATAAGTCCACATATGCATAGGTAATCTATGGTTATTATTCTCCACTCACCTCAATTGTAGATACCTACTGAAAACCTCCCTTCCTTGATATAGGAGAATGTGCATCAATAGAAAATAATGCATGAAATTCCATGGGGTTCTCTTTTTTAACCTGACCAAATCATAGTGCAACTGCTCAGCAATGCGGCGAGCATAATCAAACCATCTGTGTTGATACCTGTGTTGAATATTTGTAATGATAACAAGCATAGCCAATGATATCCTTCCATCACAATTAATCCCGAGAACCTGGCACATCATGTAATATGTGTTTTAAATAGTCAATAAATTCTTTGCAATCCAAGGGATCGACCTCTTTGAGTGCAAATGTGGAATCCTTCTCTAATCTATACTTGGGAAATTAACTTTTTTTGTATCCAACCCTATGTGAATCGTAATACTTCTGCAAGTTCTCCATGCTAATTTTATCAATAGCATCAGGTTTCATGTCGAAGATCTCTATGAGTTTGTTTGTCTTCACTTCCAAGAGGGTTTTTACAAACGTGTCAGTAATAACCCTGTTAACATAGTTGTATCTGTCGATGAGCTGGAACATTAAGTCCACTTCAACAAAGACATTCAGGACAATTAGCTTTCCCAGGTCATATCCCCAAACATTCTGACTAGGGTGAGGTGCATCCATCCTTGTAAAGGAATTCAAAAACAACTCCCAACCCGACCTTGGCACAACAATATCACCCATCTCTATCGTGAGGTCCTTAAAATTAGAGGTTAACACCCCATCCCTTGCGGCCTTTCTACCGCTCACTTTGAAATCTGGAGGCTGACACTTTTCCATAAAACAAACATAATTCTTTGGCTACCCTTTCTTCCTATCAGGCCCTTCATGTTCATGTGTAGTTTCATGAGAGGCATGTTGCCTCTTTCTCTTCAATGTAGGTTTAGAAGTGGATGACTCACCTAGCTGGAACATCCCTTCCTTATGCTAGGGTTCCTTCCTCAATTAAAAATTCAAATAGCTGTCAAATTGAAGACATAAACTTCACGATCACAATTGCAGAATAATACTAATTTCTGATATTACCCCAACCCAAAACACACACCAATTTATACAATATAGAAAAGCCTATTCTAACCCTAGAGTATGATTATGGACACACAAGACATAGATACAATTCAACAAGAGAATAATATTTTCAATGTTTGGCATAGACTTACCCGAGAATAGCTTCTGCAACATTCATCTTCTCACTTTTCCACTTCGTCACTACTTTCAATTACTCATAGTGAGGTAGAAAATGAAAATAGAACCCTTACGCAATTACTTGGCATAGTACGAGCACCATTAATGGCATAGGGAGGCTCACACAAGTGAAAAATACCCACTCTATCAATTTCTAATTCTCATTTGAATACACATCATTGATTTATGGGCTTGAGAACTTAATCATGTGGTTCACACATACTCACCACCTCATAGTGTCCATTCGGCAATATGATACATACTAAGTGATGGGCGAGGAAGATAGTACACTTCACCTTCATAGGTATAGCATCAGGTGTCACTGCTTCTGATTCCACTTTAGAACTCCAACCAATGATAGTAGGGAGGCCAGTGATGAGATAAAAGCCATGAATCTATGATAGAGAGATTTCAGCCATTGATCTTACTTTTATCGCTCATCACTTGATAAACTGGATATAGCTAGGGTAAACCAGGGAAGTACCACATATCCATGCTGGGAGATGTCTTTCACATTGGTGGTCATGGGTTTAACTTTATTCTACACAAAACAACCAACGATAGTTAAGAGGGGAGTGATGGGTAAAAATGTTGACTGCATCGCTCATCGGGCGTTACTTCCTCATGGACACAAATGAACATGCGAAGGCATACAAGCGGTCGATACAAAAGAGGAAGGGCATCCCTCATTATGGGTTACTTGATGAAATTAGAAAAAGGACAAGCGAGGGGTGATGAAAAAATTGACTTAAGAAAAAATTTATAGCACATGTGCCAAAGGTTGTTTTAAAGGATGACCTAGTCATGACGGGTGGGATAAAGGAAGTGTAGATACCGAAAATTGGTCTAGGCCTATGAGTACATATTCGACATAATTTTCTATAGTCCGTGGTCTTGATTAAATAATGTTTATTATCTAATTAACCTTTCTAACACATATTTCCTCTATTAGTTAAATACCTTTTTTAATTAATTCATTAATTCATTATTAATCTTTATTCAACTTGATTAATTAAATAAATCATATTTATTTAATTATGTTGTGAACTAGTTAATTCTTCCCCTTTATCTATCAATTAAATAATCTATTATTTAATTACCCCTTTATCATACTTTTCCAACTATAATTAAATATCTTTATTTAATTATTCATTCAACCCCCTTTATCTATAATTAAATATTTATTATTTAATTATTTATATTAGTCTCTTCAAATAGCTAAATTAAATAAATTACTTTACTTATTTAATTAAAGTCTCTTATTTTCGAATGTTTAATTAAATTAACATTTAATTCATATATTTTAATTATTTATGTCACATTCCTCTATCATTCAGTTATCTAAGTCATTCACTCACCTTCTGACTCGAAATCTATTTTTTGTTCTCCAGTTATCTCTGAATTCAACACATGTTTATCTTTGCGAGAAGACTCTCTGTCACAACTAGTTGATTAACATGTTCTAACTCCTGTTTGCATTCAAATGCATTAATCTTCAGGTTCTAACTTTGTCTTTTGCATACAAAGTCTATTTCTTCTATTTTTGGAGATTAAGATCCTGAACTCGTGTTCTAACTCACGTTCTAACTTAGTCTCTATCTTCAGTCTTTCCTGAACTCATGTTCTAACTCGTGTTCTAAATCATGATCTATCTGAGACAGAACTCACATCGCATGGCATTCATCAATCTCGTTCGTCGATCTCTCTTTCAATCTGAGCCGATCGTTCGAAAACCCAAAATCTATAAAATGGCCTGTCATTATCATTATTCCTCCTCCCGAAATCATACACTTTTGAGAAGAAAATTATCTTTGATATTTTGCTTAGACACTCAACGAAGTTATGCTTGCATTCAAACATTGAAATCTGAGGGTAAGAATACTGAAAAGGAAAAATGGAGAAGAACAATCAAGATATTTCGAAGGGGTGAACGCTATTCGATGAGAGATTTCCATTAAATTGTTTAGTTATTATGTTTATTTCCTTGTTCTTTGTTGTTTGATTTTAGATTATTATTTAGATTAGGATTAACATTATTATTCTAGTTGTAGATTATCCATCTCATCATCATTCAAAGATACATTTATTTTTAATCTACAGTTACATTTGGTGAACCCAACGTGAACATGCTTCAAAATTCGTACATCTTTTCATCTTTCCATTTTTCTATTTTTCATTCTTTTTTGTAGGTTTTCCATATGGCGCACCACATCTATTTCGTAAAATGACACATCTATATCCACGAGCCGCATCTTCTAAAAAAAGTGACACATCTGCCATCCCAAACTGCATCCGCCTATCAACAAAATTCACAAATCACATTCGCCTATCAACATCGAACCGCATTTGTGGCTCCAAAAGCCACATTTGGCTGGTAAATCTTTTTCACATTTTTATTGATTTCTATGCATCCATATTTCATTTTCTCTTTTTAAGTTGTTTTAATTTTTGCTAATGTTTGTTTCAGTTGTGTTAAAGGTGGAATAACGTAGTGTTTGCAGGACGAAGTGTAGAAGACAATTAAAAACCAAAGACAATATTTTTTGTAGGATGAAAGCTGAAGACAAGAATAATGAACTACTAATAACTTTGCATGTAGGACCTAATGCCTTTATGTTTATTTATTTATTTAAGCAAGCTTTTGTTTGGTAAATAGATAATCATCATGTGGGCTAAAAATAATTTTCTATTTGGTAGATAAACAATTGTCATTTGGATTAAAAAGAACCATTGTCTTCTTTGTCTGGTTCTTTGCACGTATTTGTCACCCTTACGATTCAGTAATCAAAGTATCCTCTCCCCTTGCGCAGTCATGCGATCTTGGGTGTAAGAGAAACGGTTACTGACTCTAGAACTTGGGCTTGTCTTGGTGGGAAAAAGTACTCACCCCAAGATGACTCAGACTGGTAGCACGCTAAAGCCAAGCGACTTCCAACCAATATATAAAAGTGGATTCTTGGGGAAAGCCCAAGAATCACACGCACTATTTGACAAGATGGATAGAAATGGACTCTTGCTGACGTTGGATAGTGTCCCATGAATGGAATGCCCTTATTAAATACCTTGTTGTAGAGTTACCAAAATCCTACCTACTTGTTGGCGCAGCAGGGTCGGCCCTGTGAAGCCATCTTATATTCTTATGGTTTATGTGTCGAAATGAAATGTATGCCATGGGAGTTTCATGGATATAGCAGCTTGGATGCCCCATATAAGTGGGTTTTGTGGAGGGGAGCCAGTGGGGTCAAGCTACTAGTCATTTGCCATAAATATGCGTAGCTGGAGAAATCCAAATAAGAACTCAACAAGTATTGTCCTAAAAGCCTAGGTTGTAAACATTTTTCAAGTTTTAATAGTCATTTCATCACAAAACTAAAAATACATTGATTGTTGTGTTTGTTGATTGCTGTATTCACCAAAATCTTGATCAAAACGAAGTCAGTCAAAACAAACTTTCAGGAAAATTTCAACTGTTAGAAAATTGAGTTGCAATTGTTAGTTTAAATGTTGCATCTTTCATAGAGAGTCACATCTGTTAGGGTAAAAACCGCATGTATCTATCAAAACATTTCATCATTCATAGTCTTCATATTATGAGTTGCAACTATCACATTCTGAGTCGCATGTGTGCATGCAAACCACATCTGTCAGTTTTCAAGCCGCAAGTGTCTGTCAGAAAATTTAGGTTTATAGAGTCCAAAATTAGAACCACATGTGTATCAGCAAACCACATTTGTCATAGGAAAAATCGCAACTATCATAAACACTGCATGCACTATCGAAAACCGCATCTGTCAACATTTGAACCACAACTATTAGGTGAACTGCATTTTCCTGTCAACAAAAAGCTTTGAAAACCACAAACTGAGTGTGAAACATCATTGTCACTATTTGCTTTAGGTTTTTAAGATCAACCTTGGATTACAAACTATTAAATTTTGCTCAAAAACCTTACATCATTAGGTGTCATATATGTCTTAGTCATAGTAAATGTCTTAGTCATAATCATCCTAAGTTGCATGCATATAGATACTTCCTAGAAAATTGCATATTATAGAATAGATAACTTTCCTCGTCATTGGAAACATTCATGTTTCAGTTTGTCACAATCATTGAACCTAGTCACTTTAGTCCCATTTAGTGGATCTTTTCAGCTCAATAGTCTAGTTTTGAAAAAATTCACCTTGTCAACTATCCTTGTCATACAATCAGGTTCCTTGGTCAAAAACAAATCTTTGCATGCATTTATTCCATTAGATGGTAGGTTATACCCATCTTAGACTCATTTATTGTCATAGTCAAACTCAAAATTTTTGCATATTGTCCATCCTATCATAGGTCATCTTAGTATATGTCTTTTTAGAAATCATTTTAGCTACATCCTTTATTGTCAAAAAATCCAAAAACATAGACATAGTTCATATCAATTTTTAGGCATAGTCTGGATAACCTCATATTGAACAACTTTTTCATGGTCAAAACAAGGTCTCAAAAGAAACAAAAAGAAATGATAGACCCCAATGAATTCATTAATCCATTCAGAAATGTACCATTAGGAAGTAAAAGACCACACCAACCTTTGCTTGAAAAACACGTCACTAGAGACACATATGGACAAATTTACATAGAAGACATAGACGCAGTAGTACAAGATCCTGAATTTGCATCCTTTATGGATGAGTGTTTGGAAAATGATCCCCAACGATATCTAGCAAAGTTGCTAGTAGAAGGTGCCAAACTACCCAAAGGATTTGATATTTATACTTTGCAAACACAGTCTACTCAACCAATGCAAACTATCATGTCAACTGTTTCTATTCCCCAAATTACCACAGCGATACCAACTCAAACATCATCAATTGTGAACACAACCCCTTTCAACATAACACAAGGTTTACAATTTATTGTGGGGGCAACTTCCTCCAACCCCTTTGGCACCAACATGACTGGTAAGAGATCCAAAGTTGGCAGGAATATACCTATACCAAATTAGACTATTCAGACAGGAAGCATTCCTATACCAACTCAGACCATTCAGATAGGGAATATCCCTATACCAAATCAAAACATCCTAATGGGATATATTCCTTTGCCAAATCACAATCCGTCACAGAACATGGCATTTCAGAACACCTACATTGACCCAAACAATGCAAACATGTCTTTGACACAAGTAGATGTCCTCCAAAACCAAATGAAAACTCTTCAACAATAGATGGACAACATCTCTATGTCAGGCAAATGAACTATCTCAATGCAAGACCTATGTCCATGTCCATTTGACAAAGCACTTTACATGACACCTTTCCCCCATGGATACATTATACTAATTTTGCCTAAGTATAATGGGAGAAAGAATCCTTTGGAGCACATTAGATAATTCTCAACAACATGCATGGACATATCGTATGACCCCACATACTTGATGAGACTATTTCCATGAACCCTTGTCAGGATAGGACTGGAATGGTTTTCTAAATTACCATATGGTATATGATCCTGGGGTGAATTAGCTGAGAAGTTTGTTGAACATTTTGCCTTTAACATAGACAATGAGGTAACAATAGCAACCTTGTGCCACACGACACAAGAAGATGGTGAAACTCTTACCACTTTCTTTTAGAGATGGAGAAGTCTAGCTAGCAGATGTCCAGTTGAAATACCAGAAAAACAAAAGGTCACAATATTCCTAGAGAACATCAACCCAAAACTATGAAGTGACTTAAGAGTACACTATTGTACTTCATTCTTAGACTTGGTACAAAAGGGGATCATCCTTGAGAAAGGCCTTATAGAAAAAGGAGAAATAAAGGTACCAGGCAGAAATCAAGTTGTCCAACATCAGAATGCAGCAAACGATAGAAACAAATTTTGGTCTAGAAACAAAAATGTTACAAATGATGGCATTTTTGATGCTAAAAACATACATACAGGACCAGTTATCACACTTAGAGGATACAACCAAAATCAAGACACGATGAATAGTCTAGATCAAACCACCAACTATGTCCAAAATTCACAACAATGGAGATTTCCTACATGCGAATTTAAACCTTTAGGACAACCAATCGAAACGATCTTCAAAGAGTTGATTAAACACAATCTCATCAAACCTTTGGAACCAAGAGAGTATGATCCTGGATAGTTCAAACCTTCATGGTGGGACAATAACTCTTTTTGTGACTATCATCGAACGAAAGGAAACAACCTACAACAGTGTTGCCAACTCAAGAATATTATACAAGACTTTGTTGAAAACAGAACCATAGAGGTTGGTGGGCAGAAAAATACCAAGAATAGTGATGATAAAGTCTTCACAGACCCATTACATGACCACACAAAAGGAAAAGCCTCTAGTTTTGGACCCAAGAATGATCTGTCAGCCAATTACGCAAACACCAAGTATGACTATGGAAAGGGAAAGACCATATATAGCCTCTGAGCTGCAAATGAACATGTCGATACCATCATCATTAAGAAGCATCTGGAATGTAATGTGAACACACGCAGAACTAAGATTACTATTCCAGGTCCTTCTAAGCCATCCACGCAAGCTTCCAAGTTTAAGTACAACCTTCTTGATCAATTGAGTAAAACTCCCACGCAAATATCTATCTTGGAGTTGTTGACTTTGTCACCTGAGCATCGAGCCATTCTAGACAAAGCTTTATAGAATACAACTATTCCTACAGACTTAGATGTCAATCATTTCAAAGAAATGGCGGGATATTTAACCAACTCACATCATGCCACTTTTTCCCTACAAGATTACTCAACCAAAAAGTCTGATCATAATGACCCCTTACATCTTGAAGTCTTAGTCCATCAAACTAAAGTCTGACTAGTCTTGGTAGACAAAGGAGCAGGTTTGAACTTGTGTACCCTAAAGTTGGTTAAGGCATTAGGATTCTCATAAGCTTGCATAGATACCTCTAAGAGTATAGTCATCAAGGCTTACGATGATGAGGAAAGATCATCCAAAGGAGTTGTCACACTCCCTATCAGAGTTGGCCCAACAATCATGAACATCAACTTCCATGTCTTGGATCTCACCCTTCCATACAACTTGTTGTTAGGTAGACCCTGGATACATGCAATGAAAGTTGTACCTTCAACATATCACTAATGTCTCAAGTTCCCCTATAATGGCACAAAGATCACCATTGGTGGTGATCCAGATCCTTTTCAATATTGTACAAGCCTAAGGGAAATTCCACAATGAAAAGTACTAGTTAATCAAGAAGCTTCATCATCCACTTTATCCCTATCCGTTGAACCATCATGTCTCACTAAGTCCATTTCATTCAATCCACCATCATCCACTCCTAAGCTCAAGATCCAAGACAAAGGTTGTGGTGAATATAATATAAATGCATCATATTGTGTCAGTCAACTGATTCCATGTAAAGCATATGGCCTACCCATGGCAGATAGAAGACAGTCAGTGATCACATTTCATGTTCCCCCGACAACGAAATTGACCAAATGGGGAGATTTAAGTGAAGAAATTGTGGATCAAGGCGATTCCTAGTTGTATCAAGAAGAATATAAATACCCCTCCCCATCTATTCAAATAGCTAAGGACCAGTATGGAAAAGGCTTTAAGATAATGCAAAATGAAGGCTATGATGGGCACAGTGGGTTAGGACTATATCAAAATAGAAGGACATAATCGATCACTGTCTACCCACAACCAAAATACCTAGGGCTAGGGTGTCAATTGCTTAGAATTGGGTTTCTTGGTACTTCGTCATAGTTTCAAGAAGAAGTGAGTGCTTGCACAGACATCGAGATATCCCATGAACCACTTCCCCTAGTTTATGACAAACCTCCAATTTACGATGAATCCCTTTACTCAAGTGATGGTGAATGGGATTCCCTTTCATCTACCAGTACCATGAACATAGAGGCCCTATTTGGAGAATTGGACCTAAAAGTGAAACTTGTCCCAAAACCATCTAGTCCTCGTCCTAAGAAACACTTGTTCAAAGAAGAATGGCAAGAGAACTATTATTGGGAAACCCTTGATAATAAATATTAGGCACCTGAAAAACCATCCTCTAATCAATCTTCCCTTACTATAGTCCCACATTAGAGTATACCTACCCCTAGGAAGAAGAATAAGAAGGAGTTAGTCCAAAACTTCTGCGACCATGTCAACCATTCTATATTCACCTTGTCAGCAGCTATGTTTAAGAACTCCAATGATGACATGCCCCTTATATATCCCGAACTTATCGACTGGAATCAACAAGGTACACCTCTCATAGATTCATTCGAGAATGATGAAGCAATTGCTAAGTTCATGGGACTTAGAGAGGGAATACTAAGAGGGGATCATAAAGTTGGTTTTACCATATACTTAGACAACAAAGAATATTTTGGGGAGTCTATTTACACCTGTAGTAACAAAAATGAGAATAAAAAGAACAAAGACAATGAAAAGAAAAATGATGAGTCCCTAGGTGGAAACCGAAAGGCGTCTTTGGACGAAGAAAAAGTCAAAATAAAGGACATATCCGAGGGAAAAAACCTCTCAGAGGCACCCAAGGATAGTGGTTTAAATATTCTCCCCGTTGAATAGGAAAAGTCACTAATGCTAGTAGAAGAATTTGTTGAGGTCAACATAGGTACAAAAGAGAATCCTCAGAAGGTATATTTTGTAGCTTCTTTAATAGAGACATAAAAACCTGAGTTTAAGGACTTCTTCACAAAGAGGAAGATAAACTTTGCATGGTCATATGCTAACATGCCTGGGCTGGATCTAGACCTAATATTGCATCATTTACCACTATAGCTAGGTATTAAGGCAGTCAAACAGAAGTTAAGGAAAATATATCTGCAAATTGCTCTATTGGTCAAGGCAGAACTTAAGAAACTCTTGGATGTAGGATTCATAAGGACGATAGACTATGCACATTGGATATAAAATCTTGTACCAATGACTAAACCAACTGGGGGAATTCACATATGCATAGACTTTAGAGACATCAATAAGGCATGTCCTAAGGATGACTTCCCTTTGCTGAATATAGACATGATAGTAGATCTTACAGTAGGATACGAGATGCTATCCCTCATGGATGGTTTCTCTGGATATAATTAGATTAAAATAGTAGTTGAAGACCAACACAAGATAGCTTTTACGTGTCCATGGGGCATGTACTATTGGAATGTTATGCCATTTGGCCTTAAGAATGTAGGAGCTACCTATCAACGGGAAATGACTACGATTTTCCATGACTTTGTACATACCCTCATGGAAGATTATGTAGATGACATTATAGCTAAATCAGAAACACGGGAAGATCATTTGAAGGTTCTAGAAAATATATTTAAGAGGCTAGATAATTACAATGTCAGGCTAAATCCAAAGAAGTGTATCTTTGGAGTGAAATCAGGGAAACTGTTAGGGTATATCATGTCCAGAAGAGGTATTGAAGTAGATCCAGAGAAGGTAAGAGCTATCATAGAGATGCCTCCTCCAGTCAGCATTGGTCAACTCAAAACCCTACAAGGGAGATTACAGTCCATTAGGCATTTCATAGTACAACTGGTACATAAAATACACCCATTTCAACATCTACTCAAGAAAGGAGTACCATTTGTGTGGACACCTAAATGTCAAGAAACCTTCTAGAAAATCAAGGACTATTTGCTTACTCCACCAGTCTTAATGCCACCTACAGAGGGAAAACCATTGATAATATACATTTCAGCAACTCAGTCGACATTAGGGACTCTTCTCGCACAACAAGATGATCAAGGTCATGAGAGAGCAGTATATTACATTAGTCGTACCTTAGTAGGCTGTGAATTGAATTACATCAACATAGAACTTGCCTATCTTGTGGTAGTCTTTGCTACCCAAAAGCTTTGGCACTATATGCTCAATCAAAAAACAATGTTAATTGCAAAAATTGATCCACTAAAATACCTCCTAAGTAAGGCAGCTTTAATAGGTTGATTGTCTAAATGGGTTATGATACTTAGTGAGTATGACATTCAGTATGTCAAAAGGAAGGCTATAAAAGGATAGGTGATTACAGATTAGTTAGCCAATGCACCTATGAAGGCAGACCATCCCTAGTGGTAGATTTTCTTGATGAATTTCTCTTCAACATTGACATTAAAACCGATTGGAAACTATACTTTGATGGGTCACATAGAAATCATGGTTCAGGAGCCGGTATCTTATTTGTTATACCTCATGGTGAAACCATTTCTAAATCATTCAGGATTTCTTTCCCTTGTACCAAGAATATAGTAGAATATGAAGCTTTAGTGATAGGGTTAAAGATGGCAGCTCAATGGATGATTAAAAGCCTACATGTTTTTGGCGACTCTCAACTCGTAATATGGTAGGTAAATGATGATTACAAGACTAAGGATGAAAATCTTGCACCTTACAAGCACATGGCTGATAGTTTCAAGTAGTATTTCAATAACATAACTTCTCAATAAATACCACATATCCAGAATAAAGCTATAAATGCTATGGCAACCGTGGGTTCCTTGTTGGATATTATGAGTAACATTCCTAAGTTCGAGTTCCTGGTTGAACAGCTATTGGTCCCCACCTATGATGTCCCTGATACTATGATAGTGTGTACCATTGTTGGTCCTACATCTCCTTGGTATAAAGACATATTTGAATATCTCACTGACCAAACCTTACCTCAAGACTTTTCCAATAACCAACATCGAACCTTCATCCGAAAGTCAACTAAGTACACCATCATTAGAGAAACTCTATATAGATGTACCTTAGATGATGCCCTAATGAGATGTCTCAATGCTAAAGAAGCACAAACAGCTTTGTGAGCAGTACACAAGGGTATATGCGGATCTCATTCGAGTGGTCCTACTCTAGCCCATAAGATTATGAGACTAGGTTATTATTGGCCTACAATGGAGAAAGACTCATACATCTTTGTAAAGAAATGTAGACAATGTCAAATACATGGAGACTTGATAAGAGTGCCAACCTAGGAGCTTCATCCAATTACTTCCGCATGGCCCTTCACCCAATGGGGACTTGACCTCATAGGTAAGATACACTTTCCATCATCCAATGGCCAAAAATTCATCATTACTGCCACCGAATACTTCACCAAATGGATTGAAGCTATTCCTATGACTTATATCACCGGCACAAAAATATCTAAGTTTATCCTAAACTATATCATTTGTCGGTATGGTGTACCCCAATCCATAATTACAGACAATGGCCGCCCATTCAAGAGCCAAGAAGTATGCCATTTATGTGAAGAATTCCACATCAAACACCATTTTTCCACCCCATATTACCCACAAGGTAATGGCCAAGCTGAGGCATCTAATAAGACTATTGTTAGAATCCTGAAGAGGACTGTTAATGGTGTTGGTCATGACTGGCACATACAGCTTAATCCTACTTTATGGGCTTATCGCACAAGCATCCGTACTCCCACTGGCACCACTCCATATTCCCTCGTATTTGGGTCCAAAGTTATCTTACCTATTGAGGTTGAAATACCTTCTCTAAGGGTATCCTTGAAGGGTCATATTGACAATGAAGAATACCATGTCTCTAGGTTACAAGAGCTAGAATTGTTGGATGAATGAAGACAGAAAGCATTAGATCATTTGCAAGCATATTAGAATCGTCTTCATCATAGCTACAATAGGAAGGTTCTCAATAGACACTTTGACATTGGTGACCTGGTATTAATGGAGAATCCTAAGAACCAAGCTGAATGAGAGAAACCAGGTAAGTTTGAGCCTAACTGGTTGGGGCCCTATATTGTAACATAAGCCTTTGGATCAGGATTGTACCAACTCTCTACTCCTAAAGGAGAGTCACTTTTGTCACCTATCCACAGTCTACATCTAAAGAGGTTCTATGCTTAGTTTCTGAGAATCCATGTCTTAATCTAGAAAAATAAAAAAAAATGGTTACCTTGATGAAAACCTAGGAAATAGGCATCTTTTTAACATGAAAAAAATTGAGAAAATCCAAAAAGTAAAGAGAAATAAATCTGTCCAATAGTGAAAACTGCCTCGATGGTGCTATGGATAAGTACCATGGTGAAAACCTAGCAAACAGGCACCATGTGTAGTCAAGCTCACTCTTCCATCTACCATCATTCTATTCAGACTTTTTCACCATCTTTCATAATAAATGGTTGTCTTATCCATTCCTTGGAACAATTGACATCTAGCGTCCATTCCATCACATTACACACTCCATCTTCCAAATCTTATTCCCGACTAGGGGCAAATCCTTGTTCTATGCCCTAACACCTGGTACATAACATCACACCATCAAAAATATCTTGAAAAATCTAAAAAAAATCAAAACATGTCAGAAAATACCAAAAATAGAGTTAAGTCAGTCATGTTCAGTTAGTCATAGTTGAACTACGTTGCCTCTACGACTGGGATGTAGGCAAGGCCATCATTCGATGTGCCCCTAAGGCATTAGGTCTATCAGTCTAGGTTTGTCATGTATCACACACATTAAAATCCTGACGCTTTGTATATTCAAAGTCATTGGTCATGTCAAACTATGAGGTCTCTGCATGTACAATGTAGGCAAGGCTAATCAATTGATGAGCTCCCGAGACCACACTAGGTCAGTCCAATAGGGTTCATTCATAATCATTATCACAAAAGTGGCATATCATAGTCTAGGGTATCATTTTATGTCATACACTATCTACGCACACACTTTTATCAATCAAGGAATCAAAACAAGTCATGCAACAACAAGGCAAGATATCTCGATTGTCATCAAGTCAATATCATACACATTGTCAAAGTGATCAACCTATGTCTTATGCAAGATATGTCTTTGTTGTCAACAGACGTCATCAAATTGTCATAGTCTCATGTAGCTTGTTACTTCAACGTCATTAGGCTCCAATGTCTTATACGACACGTGTCTTTCTAAAACCATGCTTTTTCATGCCTTATAAATAAGTCCCCAGGTCAAAACCAAACTCAACGTCTTATGTAGTATGTGTCATCTCTCACATTACGCTATGACAAACATCAACCATCAAACAATCCCACAAGATCAAGTTTTGGCGAATACATTCATTTGGCTTTATGACTTTATATTTTATTTTGTCTTATCCTTTTATTGATTTGTGAATTTAGTCTAGTTACTAGCTTTCTCAAGGATGTCCCTTGATAGATTTAGAAAAGCAAGGATGTCTCAGGACTCTTTTTCTTTGGCTGCTGTCTATCAACTGTCATTTTACACATTGATTTTTGAGTCATGTTACTAGTTTCCTTGAGGATGTCCTATCAAGGGTTTAAAGGAGAAATGACGTCTCATGACCCATATTTTATTTGTCTGTTGTCTATATTTTGTCTTGACAAAATGACCGGGGCAATTACTATCCTTAGTATGAGTTAAGACACTCCTTTTCTATGACTGTCTGTTTTTCACAGATGGATGACTTTGTACACTATGGTCTATCTCATATCATAGTGTGTACTATCCATTTGTGTCATGTCCTACCCAATGATGATAACAAGCAAGCATAGCATATTTTGGCAATATATAGAAGATTATATCTTTTTTCTCAATCGATCAACTTTCATTATATCATTTTCTCAATCAATCATCCTTAATTGTTTCTTACTAACATTCTGAGTTCATTTCATCCTAACATTTCTCTTCTTCGAACATAATGATAAAGTCCTATGACATAATAAAAATATTAGATCATTTTCATTATCATACATTCCATAAGTATTCCACATAGTTGCATTGCATTTCACACATATAGATAGTAACATAAACATCTTAATTGCATACGTTTGAAATCATGACACAATAGGCATTGCATCATTATAGCATAACTAATGTAAACATTGCATGTCCATATCACCATCACATATAAATAAGCATCATATAGATCATTGCATCCATTATAATAAGTAAATTAAGATATCCATAACATCATTATTAAATGCATAACTCATAACATATAGAAACATTCATTCATAATTCATGGATATACATCATCTAGGAAACATAATCATGTATAAATAATGCATCATCCATAAAAATAGAACTACATATCATATAGAAGCCACCAAAATCATATATATATATCACTCAAAATAGTGTGTCACAGTACAATGTCTGAATGTATCCATAAATAAAACATGAGCTCGCAGGCTCTCTGATCAAAATACAATGTATATGTATGTAACCCTATCATCCTGTCCCACTACCACTGCTATCACATGGTGAAGGTGGTGGGAATAGCCTCAAAGGTGATCTTCGCGAGGTGGAAGGCCTCTCATATGGACCTACCCTCAATGGTCCTACCACACCCTCAGTACTCTGTGTGCTATGACTCCTGCCCTGTGACCTCTGATTCCACTACCTCATATAAGTCCCTATAATAGGTGGCTCTCTCCACCGATCTGACCAACTCTCATACCATTCCATCAGATGAGGACCCACTGCAAAGGCATCTAACCTCTGTGAACTACTGCTCTATCTCATGTCTCTGAGCTATCGCCTAATCTCTCTCCATAAGAGCACTATCCCTCTCTGAACGAGCACTATCTCTCTCTACATATGCATTGTCCCTCTTTGTGTAGGCACTATCTCTCTCTAACCTCATCGCATCAAAATCTACCATCATAGGTCTGAGTCTCTCCTTCAAATCCTCCTTGTCACCATCCCTAGGAGCATCCTCCTCTCGTCTCCCCTCTACAATCCGATCTCGGAGCTCTCTCTCCTACTCCTCCATCGGTGCATCCTCCTCACCATCATCCTCAATATCATCCTCCACATCATCCTCTTCATATCTTTCCAAAACACCTAGAGGGTCTATCACCATATCCCATCTAAATCCTCTGCAACATCCTCTACATATAAATCCACCTCTGCTTGCTCCTCTACTACTACCTCCTTTGTAGCATGCTCACCCCCAACCTATACATCTAATCCCCCTCTGATGTCTAACATTAGTACATCCTGAACTACTTCCTCATGGATAGGTGATAGTGCACCTAGCCGACCCCCTCTCCATCCTCATCTACCACCTCTCCCATCACCATCTCTCCCTCCAACTCTCTCGACTCTAGCACCTCCACCTCTTTGACGTCCTCTAGGTCCTGTGCCTCGTCTCTCTATAGGTGCTAGCTGATATGGATCTGTGTAAGGAACGGGTTGATGTTCTACCCACCATGCGTCATACGTAGCTATAGTCCCTGGTCTACTAATCCATCTCTCTACCCCCACTGTACTGGTTGTAATGCCTATATCTCTACCTCAACAGTAGCTACTAGTATCATAGGCCCCCAATACAAAACCTCTCTGGATGACCGAGCAAACTCTACTCTACTCCGAGGCTCATCCTGAACCTCGTCGAACTATCTTAGAACTCTGTCTGGCAAGTGTCACTCAATGATATGTACACTAGAAATAGTCCTCCCAATAAGATACTATGTGTATCCATAGAATAATAAATGTACCTCCTCATCCACCCACTCCTCACAATCCATGTAAGGTCTCCATGTAAACTGATCAAGAATATCCAATGTGTGTCGCCAATATCCTGTGTCTCCAACATGTGTCTGAGTAATGTGTCCTATATATCGGAATGCATACAAGTATCTCTCCGGTATCTTTATAGTAACTGGAGGATGAAAAACAACTATCCTCTCCCAATCCCATACCATCAACAGTGTAGTCCTGTAGCTCAATGACTGTGCATCTCTATAAGTAATGTCATGTAGATGAAAGTATAACATCCCAAGTAGACATGGACCCCATGCATACCTAGTCTCACTCTCTAACATGCCAACCGTCCCATTGGAAATCCATGACCCCGTCTATCTGGAAGAACTATCCCCCAATCAATGTACATAAAATACAATCAATTTGATCGTATCTATCTGCTAACACTGGCCATTTGATCTCATAGTGCTCGATGCCAAGCCTACTAATATCATCTACTTGATAAAACCTCACCAACTCGGTCAATCCTCACTGGGTATCATATATAACCCACTCTTCTCTAACAGGCAGTCACAAGATCCTATACACATCCTCCAATGTGACAGTGGCCTCCCTAGTCAGTAAATGAAATGACAATGTCTCTTAATGCCATCGCTCGCATAATGCCGTCAACATACCATTGTTCGCCCGAATAGTGGGCATTGACAACCAATGGCGTAGACCCAATCTCCATAATAGTCCAATCTCCGCACTCGTCAAATGATCTCTTAGATCGAATGTGTCTATATGTGACTCCTATGTATATATAGGATCTAGAACCACTTGCATTTAAACCATGATGTCAAGAATTTTTCAAGTTTTCCTTAGAAATTTTTTTCAAAAATTTTACTAGTCAAATACGACTCACTTTAACAGATGCGGTGCATTTTTTCAAATGCAATGCATGAAGCCTCACTTGCGGTGCTTGTTACATATGCATCACATATTTCCCACAACCCCTTTCCACCAACTGCACATGCAGTTCACTAAACCACATGCAGTGCTGTTTCATCAACCTACCTAACTACTACATATGCAGTTCATTACCCCACATGTGTCTATTCCTAATGCATATGCATTGCATAAATACAATGTGGTGCATTATAAATCAAATGTGATCATTCCCTAAACTACCTAACCTAGCCTAGGCGTGTTTTAGCACATGCATCATTTCACAGTCAAATGCAGAAAATATGACGACATATGCGTCGTTCACAAAGAACCGCATTTGCTACATTAATTTTTAAACACCTAAAACTACATGCAAAAATAACTTTCAAGAGTTCATTTTCGGGTACATACTGGTGGTCTTGCATCGACTGGCCTCTTGAATGTCTGGATCTGATAACCATGATGCACAGCATATGGAATAGGTGCCATTTTCATCAGCTAGTTAGAGAAAATCTCCTCTGGGTGAAAATGAATTAGATTTCAACCTAATTCCTATTTATAGGTAGGGTTTGGGTGGCATTTCTTTAGCCCTTCTCTATTGGCCACTTAGCCTTTCAACTTCAAACATCCCGTACTCATCTGTATCAACTCCAAATTCAATTCTGTCAACTCTATAGCATTTCTGACTATCAAATTGACTTATCGGGAATATTTCCTAATTTGTTTTGAAACTTTCAACAATTTTTCAATTTTCCCGAGGGGGCATACCTTAACTTGTTTCATGCTAGGGCACAATCGGGGCGTATTTTCTTTGACACAATGTCGAAACAACACTGTATCAAAGAGGGGCAAACTATAGATACTAAAAATTGGTCTAGGCCTGCGAGTACATATTTGACATAATTTTCTATAGTCCGTGGTCTTGATTAAGTAATGTTTATTATTTAATTAACCTTTCTAACACATATCTCCTCTATTAGTTAAATACCCCTTATTAATTAATTAATTAATTCATTATTAATCTTTATTCAACTTGATTAATTAAATAAATCATATTTATTTAATTATGTTGCAAACGAATTAATTCTTCCCCCTTTATCTATCAATTAAATAATTTATTATTTAATTACCCCTTTATCATACTTTTCCAACTATAATTAAATATCTTTATTTAATTATTCATTCAACCCCCTTTATCTATAATTAAATATTTATTATTTAATTATTTATATTATTCTCTTCAATTAGTTAAATTAAATAAATTACTTTATTTATTTAATTAAAGTCTCTTATTTTTAATGTTGAATTAAATTAACATTTAATTCATATATTTTAATTATTTATGTCACATTCCTCTATCATCCAGTTATCTAAGTCATTCACTCACCTTCTGACTCAAGATCTATTTTTAGTTCTCCCGTTATCTCTAAATTCAACACCTATTTATCTTTGCGAGAAGACTCTATGTCACAACTAGTCAATTAACATGTTCTAACTCCTATTTGCATTCAAGTGCATTAATCTTCGAGTTCTAACTTTGTCTTTTGCATACAAATTCTATTTCTTCTATTTTTGGAGATTAAGATCTTGAACTCATGTTCTAACTTAGTCTCTATCTTAAGTCTTTCCTAAACTCATGTTCTAACTCGCGTTCTAACTCATGTTCTATTTGAGACAAAACTCACATCGCATGGCATTCATCAATCTCGTTTGTTGATCTCTCTTTCAATCTGAGCTGATCATTCGAAAAACCAAAATCTATAAAATGGCCTGTCATTATCATTATTCCTCCTCTCGAAATCATACAATTTTGAGAAGAAACTTATCTTCGATATTTTTCTTAGACACTTGACAAAGTTATGCTTGCATTCAAACACTGAAATCTGAGGATAAGAATACTGAAAAGGAAAAATGGAGAAGAACAATCAAGATAATTCGAAGGGGTGAATGCTATTCAGTGAGATCTTTCCATTAAATTGTTTAGTTATTATGTTTATTTCCTCATTCTTTGTTGTTTGATTTTAGATTATTATTTAGATTAGGATTAGCATTGTTATTCTAGTTGCAGATTATCCATCTCATCATCATTCAAAGATACATCTATTTTTAATCTATAGTTATAGGAAGGGTCAGTAAAACCACAAGCCTTAAGGACATGCAGGATTAATAAAAAGACCCGGAATCGTCATGACCAGTCAACTCAAAAATAGAAACATGGTGGCCAAATGAGGGTGCGGACATAGAACCCTAACCTTAAGGCAATGACTATCAAGGTTTAACTTCAAATTTTTTAGTGGAACCAGGAAAATTTTAGGGGCTCCACCAGTGGTCCCGACTGGGGATGTATGCCCACATGGGCATAGAAAGATCTTAGAATCTCAGGTTATCATAGACCAGGAAAACAAGGACCAAAACCAAGGACTTGTCCAAACAAGAAAAGTAGACACAACAAAAATAAACACACCACGCCTATTTACAAATTTATAAAATTACACAATGTACATGGAGAGTAACCTATTTGAAGAGAAATAGGGCTTCAAGAACTATCCATGTACTGGCAGTTCAAGAATTTTACCTATCAAGGACTGGAAGAAGTATGAGTCTTCTCCATGTAGTTCAACAATCAAGTATGGACCCAACCACAACGGGTCAAAATTCCCATGTTTTCTTTTCTCTTCCATCCTTGCATTCTGCATTAATACCATGCTTCCAAGGTCAAACTTCCTTTCAATAGCTCTTTTGTCATACAGGTGCTTGACCTATGACTACAACTTTTCATTTATTTTATGGGACTCTCTCTTGACCTCATCAAGCTTAGTTAACTCCTCCATCCTATGTTGCATTTCATCACATAAGTCATCATCATACTCCTGAACAAATTTTTGGATCTTCATTAGATTATTGTGCTGAATTTTGGCCTCGAATCCATATACCATGTTGAATGGGGACTGTTTGATGGCCCTTTTTATCATTACCCTATCAGCCCACAATGCAACCTATAACTTTTAATCCCAAGCTTTTTTATTTTTGTCCAATATTTGCTTGATGATTTTCATCAGGGTATTATTACTTGATTTAGCTTCTCCATTCCCTTGAGGATGATATGGGGTGGAGTAATATATTTCCATGCCATTCTGACCATAAAAATTAGTGAACTCTTTAGACCTAACACACATAGCATTATCAGAGAGGAGTCTTACTAGAACCTCGAACCTACTCAAAAAATTATTCATTAAGAAATCAATAACCACTTTACTAGTGGCCCTTTTAGTGGGAATGGCTTCAATCCACTTAGTGAAGTAGTTAGTCACAAATAAGATCCAAATATTTCCTCCACTAGACTTCTCTGACATCTCTCCAATGAATTCAAGGCCCCACTGTTGAAAAGGAGCTTGGACAAAAACTGGACGTAGTGGTAAATTCCCTGAGAATTTCAACTTACCAATAAACCTTTAACAAGCATCACACCTTTTCACAAATCGATGAGCATCCTTGAAAATAGTAGGCCACTAAAAACCTACCTTCAATATCTTATGTTCAGTGGTCTTGGCCATATAATTTCCCCCACATACCCCTTTATGTAATTCGATTAGAAAATCCTCTACCTGATCACCATCCACACATCTGAGCAATATACCCTATGGGCTTCTCCACCATTATTCACTATCAATGATGATGTACCTAATAGCATGTAATTTCAAGGTCCTTTTCTCATTGTGGATCATACCCTCAGGACATCACATGGTCTACAGATATTCCATAATCCTCTTGTACCACCCACAAGTCTACATATTGCATAAAGGTGCCACATTTTTGTGCCCCACTTGGTTTATCTGGTTGGCTTCTAGATTTTTCTAAGCCATAAATTTGGCCAAACCATGTCCCCTCACACATTTGGTTATTTGAATATTTATATCAAATTCTTGAATGTGATTAATCCATCTACACTATTGACATGTGGTCTCCTGCTGGGTGAATATGTCCTTGACCACTACAATGGGAACATAAGAAACAATCATAGCTCCTACCAAGTGTGGCATGAAGTTCTTAATAGCATTCACGAAAGTGTATGCTTTCTTTTCAGTGGAATCATATTTGAGTTCAACAGCTTGTAAGGTTTTGCTAAAAAAGGAAATTGGTTGTTCAAAACCTTCATCGTTTTTCTATAACAACACACCCACCACCATGTGGAATGATGAAAATGTGAAAAAATGGAATGGTTTGGCATAATCTATAGATTTCAGGACTGGCTCTTCCTTAATTGCATCCTTTATGGCTTGGAAAGCCTTTACAGGATCCTCTGTCCATGAGACATGTTGGCATTTTTTATAACAACCCAAACATAACTCACAAGAGCTTCTATGCACTTGCCATGCTCAATTATTAAAGTCTTGAAAGTATTGTGTAGACTTAATGAGAAGATAGTAGTGAAGCTGCTATCTCTCCTACACTTTAGACTCTGTAAGATCCAGGAGGGTTTTCCTAAAATATGTTGTAATTTATGATTGAAATAATTTGCTTGTACATGGACAAATAACAAATGAATTCTCGTCGGTGTTAAAAGAGATAAACCTTCAAGAAATTGGCTACTTCTTAGAAGAGTTTGGATCTATTTAACAAGGAATCAAAATTATACCTAACTGTATTGATATGAGTTATTTGAATGAAATTTCTTGAAGCCATAACACAAAATACAAAGGACGAAGAGCATTCAGAGTTCCAGAGCAATATTCTAAAGCATGGAGTCAAAAAGGAGACTGAACTACAGGGTAACTTTTATCTAAAGAACCTATGATCTATATGAATAGCATTACAATCCATATATCAATACTTGAATTTATTACTCCTTGATAAATCGTATGTGTTAATTCGCATAAACTTACTAGATAACTGAAGCATTTAACAGGTCCTTTGAACCAGAGCTATAGTCAAACATAATCCATAGTAAATAACAAATGGAAATTTATTAAAATCATCTTGGATCGATACTTCATTAATAATTCATGCAAACTACTACAATAGGAGAGAAAATTATCTCAAAACAATCACAAGGTTAACATAAGTATGCTCAAGAACCCCATGATTTACTAAGTTCTCAAATTTGACTCAAAACTTCAAAACCTGGACATATTTTTCTCTTTGTACTACTTGACTCTTATCTCACGTATCTTTAGTAATTTCAATAGGTCCTTCTGTCAGCCCATAATTCCCTTTTATAAAAACAAGGGAGCCAACAAGCTTCAGGCTGAAGAGTACACATGTCCATTTTTTACTGGACTGCTAATCTCTAGTCAGTATCTTTACATCATTTGTTGGTAAGAGAGGAAAATCCAAAACAAAAATGATCATTAGTTTGTAGTGGAGGAAGAAGAATCATTGCTCCAAGTGTCGCTCCCCTTACACCAAAGCATCTTTTAACTGTTTTTACACTTATTTCATTTGAACAACCTGTACTTGAATCTGAAAAGAGAATGCATTTTAAAATATAATATCTAAGGCTAGACCTATATTTTACATGACCAAATTAAAATTCTCGACCAAGTCATTCATAATTCAAGTTCATCAGTGAACACCCTTTGCCATGATTCGAAATCCTCTTCAGATGGCCAATTGAAAGCCATCACCTGGTCCACCATTTTTCGGTAAGGTGCATACTTTATCATCAACGACATGGTTGTTTTATCAAAGTTCTCTAGGAAACTAATGACAAATGACAACTTTTCCAATGTGTTTTCCAACATGCAGATATCAACATTTTTGTATATCTCATGTGTTTGAGCAATCATTATATTATTAATCTGCTCCTTCCACACCTGCAAAGGCTTGAACTTATCCTGACTATGCAAAATATGAGGTAGTGGAGTCAAGTCCTTTCCATCATAAATATCCTTCAATGTTTTGATTTTGGACTCCATAGGAGCAGCAGACCCCTGGAACTTTTGCTCCACAATACTCTTGACAATTTGATATGTTGTTATGACTGTAGCGTATTTGTCCCCATGTTATTTTTCCCCAACTACCATAAATTTTAACTTCTCTAGTCTAGGGCCCCATCTATTTAGCAAAGGGATAGCCAATACTCTGTCCCTTTGAAACATTTCGAGTGCTTGCAACATCAAGGCATAATTTGCATGAACACTATTCAACTTACTTTGGACCTGTTTATGTAAATGCCTTAACACAGTATCAACAATTTCAGAGTTATTCCTTCCTGCTGCATCCCGGATTTGGTTTACCATCTCCTTATATTTTTCAACATGCCGGATTAACTCTTCCCTAGAAATATCTTTACTCGAGCCACTAGCCCTTTCAATTACAATAGGCACTTGTCCCATATTATATGGGACAATAGCCCAAGATTGCTTCTGTGTAGAAGGTTGAGGCTACTCTACTGGTGGGTCAGAAACAGTATGGCTAAAGCTAGCCTGCCTTTGAGACCTCAAGGTTTCCATCTGTTGTCTCAGTAAGGCCATCTTAGTTTCCAATTATGCCACCTTTTGCTAACTCTTATTATACTCAATAATAATGTCATTATACTGGCTCCTCAGAGTATCTCAATTTTTAGTTAGGTCCTCCATAGTTCCCCTAGTGAATTTGGCAACATTCACAACCATGTCAACAACCTCCAATGCAGGAGTGTTAGCAACTATTTTCACAATCAAATGACCACTGAAGTTAGATGTGTCTGCAACAGCAGGTTTTAGAGACCCAATGGATAGTGACCATATTTCAAGAGCATCCCATTCCTCACTAAAGGTTGATCCTTTAAGTGCCAATGCAACCTCCTCCTCTGTTGCAAGAAGTGGCCTATTGGCCCTTCTTACTGTGTCAAATACCACAACATCAACAATATCCCATTCGAGGAGTAGTGATATTCCACAGTTTTCAACCAATGCCCTACCTTGTTCTGGTGTGATTTCCTTAAACCTTTCCTTCATCTGTACTCTAACCCTTGACTAGATTACTTGCTCTGGGAGCTCTGGATGTAGACTTCTTTCATGTGCTACCTTCTCAGAATATAATGAGAGATGAGCTCTCCATACAAAATCTTTAACAGCACGAGTATGAATAAAAGATTCATCCATCATGAACTCCTTACAAGCCTCCATCATCAAATCATCATTATTTGTAATCCCTTTGATCTCATCCTTCCCCAATCTTAGGGTGATTGTTCCCGAACTTGTTGCAATGTCAGTTAGGTCTAGTGGCATCTCCAGATTCATTTCATCTAGAGTTACAATAATGTATTCCTCATCATTACCCTCTCGGCCAACATCCCCCACACTATCAGTCCTCTGCATCTTTCGAGATAGTGGGTGAATCTATTCTAAAAACCTTGGAGGAGAAACTAGGTCAACAATACCTAGCACTAATTTCCCTAGGACAAATGTTGCACCACTCATTGTAACCTCGTCTGCCCTACTTCCCTTTCTCCTAGAATATACCTTTATCTTCTTTTGAGGCCGATAAGTAGGCCTCTCTTCAACTCTTACCTCAGTGTACTCCTCAGTAATTTGTGATTTTCCCCTTTCTTCCATAGTTCTTTCATTCTTTAAGATCCCTACCAGACTCTCAAAGTTGTCAAGAGCATAAATTGCCTTACTAAGCTCATCTTTGGCACCAGGTATAGGATCAAAATTGGGTATCTTTTCCTATTTACTTCTCACCATTTTTGAATAGGCAATGAACATTTCCTTTCTCTCATCCTGTAAGTTCATATCAAAAATGTTCCTGATGATATCTTCAGGAAAGTAAAAGTTGTGAGCAAAGGTCCCAGTCCAATTATTAGCCTTCATTGGGGAGATAAAACCCTCAGGATCATGATTCCTAGGGCATACAGTTCTTAGCATATATGGATTGAGCAATAAGTGCAAATTCCTCCACCCTCCCTTTGTCAAGACAAAATCGGTAAAAGCTATATATTTAGGGAAGAAAGATCCCGTCTTCTGTTCAACGGGTAGATGGAAATCCTGAGATGCTCCCTTCTGCCCCATGATTTCTATGAAACCAAGTCTAAGGGGGACCTCCCTTGCTAAAACAAATGGGGTGGCATTTGTGCGGAAAACCCTGAAAACTATCGTGCTATGTTTCAGGATAACATCCCCCCAGTTATGTGTTAAATTCAACTTAGGCCTCCTCTCCATAGGTCTTAGGAGATCATGAATTTCCTTTGGAATCTTTGGGGAATAAAAAACCAAGGCCTTTCTTAACTTGGATCCGAAAACATCGTGAAAGGTTACATAATCAAACTTATAATTGTGTATGTCTAGGACCCTAGTCCAAGACTGGACTGGCATCTCAATGTCTCCCTCTCTTTTCTTCAATTCCATATCTTTCTCGAACACACTCTAACCTCTATACAAAAACATGTGGATCAACAGAGAAAACCATTTGAATTCCACCCAATTCTTCCCCAGCTTCAAAGCTACCAAACCTAAATGCATTTTCTCTACAAGGCAAGTAGCAAAATCGTATACCATATTACAGCCTGGGTGTTGGAGGTTTACAACCATATACATTACTTCGATAGGAAAATTCTTCTTCAAATTTATCCCTAGGACCTGACACAATGCACAAACAATTTTCTTGAAATGGATAGCGAAATAGTCCACTGTGAAAGGTTCAGCCTCATTCCTGCCAGTAACAAGTTTCCTTTGGTTCTTGCCTCTTCTTGACATAGCCAAATGGGGTATTAAAAGGGATATTATGAACAAACCCTTGGTGTTTATGTACTCCTCCCTGAAAACCTCCAAGTTGATAGGATCATATCTTGTCTCCATTGGTGCAAACCAGAAATCTATGTGATTTCCTCCCTTGTCACTTTAATCATTTGCTTGCCAAGATGTGTTCTGACCATTCGGGCCACAGGGTCATACCTCATAGCAATATCCTTCAATAGGTCTACATCCTTGTAGAAATTGGGTACCACCAGCTTACCCAGGTCCAATCTCCATGGATTACATAGAGGAATTGCTAAATTTTTGTTCCCAAACCAGTTGGAGAACAACTGCCAGCCAGTGTATGGCAATTTGGCATCATGAATTCCATACTACTTATCCAATAATTCTTCAAAAAGCAAGGGCCCATAAAACAATACCCTTCCCTCCTATTTCTTGCTTGTAGAGGGCTTCAGAAAATCAACATCTTGGGAAAACCCCTACACGTGGCTTCAGAACCAGCAATTTGTGCCTTGGGTGCCATTTATATGAAACAGATGATAATTCGATCTAGGGTTTGCTTATTTTTTCAAAATGGAAAACAATTATACTTTTCTTTCTATTGCATCCACATAAAAAACTTCTACATTCAAAATCTACAGCAATTACCCAGACAAGCTCTAAAAGTGAATTTACTCAAACAATTCTTCAAGAACCGAAAAGAAAATAGTCATCAATTGTTCAGTAAGCCATGCTAAAACCTTCCGAAAACACAAGAAAAGGCGTACATACTACTTACAGTTTATCTAGTAGAGCGTCAAATGCAGTGAGACTGGAGAATTGCAATAATGGCTTGCTTTACTTCGGCACCAGACAATTCTTCCTCAATCCAGAAATGTAGCACTAAAATAGTAATTTATTGATCATTTTGGCATTTAATTATGTAGGCTGAGTCAAACTCGACCATTAATATTCACTCGTGAGAGATAGAACAGCTATAGTATAGCACTAGTTCATTTGAAAATGAGTCACTGATCAAAAGTGATGTTGGCCAGCTGAACGACCCACATTAAGTCAAAACAATTTGAAAATGCCACATCCGCCTTCTAGTCATCAAGAAAGCAGGAAATCTACCCATCAAGCACCACATCAGAAAGGAATGGGTCCCACCACATTCATCGATCAACAACACCGGCGTCCACGCGCCAACAAGTCATGTACCTCGTAACATTATTAAAACTGAAGTTTTAATTGCACGAGGTTAGCGAGGGATAGTCGTGATGCATCGAAAGGTACATAGTTTCCGGCATTAGCATCCATCCTTGGTCAGCGATCAAGATTGGTCCCCACCACCAAATACAACAGGTGGTAGCATATTGCATGCCTCGCAACATTTGACATCACATGAGCAAGAACCTTGTGAGGTGTGCGATAACGGTTAAGATTAGAACTATTCCATCTGATGGCCACCTATTCTGCACATACAAAATAGTTATTCTTAAAGAAGGGGACCAACTAGGCAAATAGGGAAATAACCCTCGAGGTCAAAAAGATTATTCAATAGTTAATTTATAACAATTCATCGGCCCTATACCATAGGAATGATAAGACCATGATGCAAAAACTAAAAGGACGAGTAAACAGGGCTGGTGAAGTCACAACAAAAGAGGGCTAAAACACCACTTATGTGACTGATCATCACCGATAACAAGTCAACACTCAAAAAGAAAACCCTAGGACCCAAACCAGTTAGAGGTAACATGAAAAACACCACAAAGGGGAAAAATAAAAAGCTCCACCAGTGGCTCAAACTAGGGATGTATGCTCCCAGTGGGTATAGCAAGAATCCAAAATCTCTAGTTACGCAGACCAGATAAAGAAAGAACCAAAGCTAGGAACAAGCCCGGTGAGGGTAAGCAAACAAACATAAAACTAAAATGACCAACCTATATACACTATTTACAAGACTGCAAAACGTACATGTCAAAGAGCTATTTCAAGAGAAATAGTATTTTAAGAACTGTCCATGTACTAGCAGCTCAAGAACCTCACTCGTAAGTGATTGTAGAAAATACGAATCTTCCCCATGTCTATACATAATAATATAAAGGCCCAACGAAAGGGGATCAAACTTTCCATGTTTTCCCTTGTCTTCTGATCTAGCATTCCAGAGCAGCACCATTGTTCCAACATCAAATTTTCTCTCTACTACCTTTCTATCATAAAGGTGCTTCATCTGAAGCTACAACTTCTCATTTCTTTTATGTGCTTCCTTTCTAGTTTCATCTAGTTAACTCAACTCTTCCATCCTATGTTGCATTTCATCACACACATCATCATCATATTCCTGGACAAATTTATACATTTTCAGCAAGTTATTCTAAAGAATGCGTGCCTCCATCCCATAGACTAAGTTGAAAGGTTAATGGCCAATTGCCTTTTTACCAGTAGTCCTATCAGCCCACAGTGCCAACTTCAGTTTTGAATCCCACACCATTTTGTTCTTTTCTATCATATGCTTAATAATCTTCATCAAACTCTTGTTGCTAGATTCCGCCTATCCATTTCCTTGGGAATGATATGGGGATGAATATGAAATAGTGATGCCATACTGATTGCAAAAATTTACAAATTCTTTTGATCTGAAACAAATTGCATTATCTGACATGATTCTGTTAAGCATCCCAACTCGGCTTAAAATAACAACTTTGCTTGTGGCCCTTCTAGCTAGAATTGCTTCAATCCATTTAGTGAAATAATCCGTAGCTACCAGTATCCATGCATGTCCCCCACTGGATTTTTTAGATATTTCTCCTATAAAATCTATACTCCATTGCTAGAAAGGAGCAAAAATAGACACAGGTCTTAATGATAAATTGCCAAAAAACTTTAACTTTTTAGCGAATCTCTGATAGGCATCACACTTCTTAACATATCTGTGTGCATCCTTGAATACAATAGGCCACCAATATCCTGCCCTGAGGATCTTATTAGCTATTGTCTTCGCCATATAATGTCCTCCACAAACTCCCTTGTGCATTTCTACTAGCAGATCCTCAACTTGATCTCCATCCACACAGCTATGTATAATTCCCTTGGGGTTTCTCCACCATAGTTCGTCATCAATAATGACATACTTGATTGCTAGTAATTTAAGGGTTCTTTTTTCAGTAAGGGGAATACCTTCAAGATATTGCATTCTCTGGAAGTACTCCACAATCCTCCTATACCATCCACAAGTTTGCATGTCACAAATAGGTGCAATATTCTATTGCTCTATTTGGTTAATCTGATTGACTTCCAGATTTGCCTTAGCCATTAATTTGGCTAGGCCCTAACCTCTTACAAGCTTAGTAATCTGTATGTGAATATTAAATTCTTGGATTTTGTTAATCCATCTGCACCTTCTTCCTGTAGTTTCTTGCTGGGTGAAGATATCTTTGACTGCGACTGTTGGTACATAGGCAACAACAGTTGCTCCCATTAGGTAGGGTTTGAAATTTTTTATTGCCTTTACCAAGGCATATGCCTACTTCTCTGATGTGTCATATTTTAATTTTGCAGCTTGCAATGATTTACTGAAAAATGCAATTGGCTGCTCAAAACCATCATTATTTTTTTGTAATAGTACACCAGCTATAGTATGAAAAGAGGCAAAAGTGAATAACTAGAATGGTTTTGAATAATCCAGGGATTTGGGGATAGGTGTCTACTTAATTGCATCTTTGATAGCCTGAAAGGCTTTAAATGGCTCTCCTGTCCATATTATTTTCTCTCCATTCCTTTACATCTTTGATATTGGGTGGACAATTTTAGCAAAGTTTGTGATGAAGCTTCTTAAAAAAATTATTTGTCCAAAGAAATATTGGATACCTTTTACATTTTTTGGCTGTATGATCTTGTCAATAGCAGCCACTCTTTCAGGGTCGATTTGAATTCCATCTTTTGAAGCAATGTGTCCTAGCAATTTTCCTTCTTTCACCCCAAATGTACATTTTTAGGGATTCAAGGATATCCCATATTCCAGAGCTCTAAGAATTTTTTTTGCAGATGGGAACAGTGGTCCTCTTCTTTCTTACTATGGGTAGTAAGGTCATCCTGATAAATTGCAAGGAAAAGATCAACAAAATCTGCAAAAGCTAGATCCATTGCTCTTTGAAAGGTCGCACCAACATTTATCAATCCAAAAGGCATTCTGACATACACATATGTACCCTATGGCATAGTGAAAGTAGTCTTAAATTGCTCAATCTCCTTAACCAAGACCTGATTGTAACTAGAAAATTTGTCCATTAATGGTAGTAACTCACAACAAGTGACTTTATCTAGCATAGCCTCCATATTAGGCAATGGGTAATTATATTTTAAAGAGGCCATATTCGGGTTCCTAAAACAACAGATAACCTAATATCCCCATTCTTTTTTCTAACAGGTACCAAATTAGAGACCCAAGATGAGTGTCTAATAGGTTTGATAATTCTTGCCTCCCTTAATTTAGCAAGCTCCTCTTGCAGTTTAGGTTGTAGGGTAGGATTGATAGGTCTTTTTTTTGCCTAAAAGGCTTCATATCAGGTTTTAATGGGATCTCATGCTGAAATAAATCCTCCCTATATGCTTTAAGGTCTTGAAATGACCAGGAAAAAAGATGTCTATATTTCTAAAGCAAGGTAATTAGCATGCTTCTATAATGAGGCTTCATTTTCATTCCAATATAGACATTCTTAGGAGCACTTGTTGTTCCTAAGTTTACTTCTTCTAGATCATCCTTATGAGATGGTCCTTGCTTAGCTTTTGACATATCAAGACCATTAAACACCTTCTCAAGTGCAACCAAACCACTAGGAATAGTATTCATTTTAAGCCGGATGACCTCATTTCTAAATAAGGTCTCCTTACCATCAACATTAGTTACAAATGAGCCAAAATCAATCTCTCGGCTTTCATATTTATCCACACACTATAAAAAATTTAAAATATCATTGTCATCATCAAACACTTGCCAGTTGGATACATTATCAGGCATTGTAGACCTAGTTTGTACTTATATTTGTGGCATGCCACCAAAAGTGACATCATCAAGTTTAACAATAATATTTGCTAGTAAGTTTGCTCTAGCATTTTGTCCTCTTTCAACCCATTCAATGCCAAAAGCACTAAACCCTACAATAATGTCCCATACTGCATTTCGATATTGTCTAAGCCTCTTATCCTTAGCTGCAAAGTGGGATCTTATTTGGGAAACAACTAACTTAGAGCCCCCCAAAACCTTTAACACCTTAATAAAGTGTTTTGAGGCTATCTTCAGATCGAGTATGAGAGCTTCATACTCAGCAACATTATTAGTACAAGAAAATTGCAATAAGAATGAATAATTGAAAGTTTTACCTTGTGGGGAAATCAAAAATATTCTTGCTCCTGAGCCTTCTTTGGAGGAAGCTCCATCAAAATGCATGATCCATAAATCCCCTTCTGATAATTCCTTGGAAGCTTCTTTATCAATAGGTGTTCGTCAGATATTTTCTTCTGTTCTATCTTCTTCAACATGGAAGTTCTCCAAATCAGTTTCCAGAAAGTTAATTCTGATAGATTCTAAAGATTCCTCCACATTTTCAACCATGTGGGGGGCTCTTTTCTCCCTATCTATTTTAACATCTTTCTATTCAATAGAAAAGGTGGCAAAAGATAAATCACACTGTATGCTTCCACCCAGTGAAGCACTCCAAGGCTAGGATAGTAGCATACCATAGGTTGGTGGAATATCCACCATCGTAACACTCATATGTAATTCCTTTTCAAGAAAAGCTGCTAATCTATATAGAACATCATTTATGATGCCTGTAATAGGTACTTCCCTAGATTCCATTGCATAACACTTACCATATGTACTATCAACTGTCAGCCCCATTTCATGCATTATTTTCATTGGCATCAGATTGTTAGATGCTCCTGAATCAATCATGCAATTTCTTAGCATTTTTCTAGCAATTATTAAGCTCAAGAAAAAAGGATTGACATGATTTGGGTTAGTTGTAACAGTAGTCCCCAAGTATATTTGTGGACTCTCTATGGTGACTTATCCCACCATATTTTGCTTTTTTGTATCATTCTGATTAGAGACTACCTCTTCTTTTTTGTTTGTGGGAATACTATTTATGAGTGCAACAGTCTTGTCTTTATGCTCATCTATCCTCATCATTTCTAGGAAAGGAATAGTAACCCTAACTTGCGAAAGCACTTGGAACATATCTATTGAAGTATACTTTGGTAAATCAAGAAAGCATGTTTCTTCAGCAATTACCTTGTCTTTTCCCTTCGAAGTTTATTTACCAGATGACTTCTGGTTACTATCCTCGTTGTTTTGAAGGACAACTTCACTATTTTATTTGGCCTTGTCTACCTTTTTTTCCCATATCCTGGGTTCTCTTATCTCCTTAGGATTTGGATCTATATTTTTGGCCTCCAAACTTTCTTTTGACTTAATTACCTCCTTCTCCTTGATGAACAAAATGTAAGGTTTACCATCATCACCAGGGACAATTCTATTTCTCAGTTGTATATTGTTCCTTGCCCTAGCAACTAAAGCCACAGTGTATTTTTTAATTTCTTCATCAAAAGGTCTCCTCAACACCATATCATCTATCTCAAACTCATTCACAAAACAATCATCATTATCTCCTTCATTTCAAAATACTTGTTGATGATATATGCCATTTTGTTGCCTCTGAGCATTAACATCCTGGGCACAAGGCTCAATTTCTGAGGAATAATCATCATAGGCCAAATCAGCTAGACCTAACAATACATTGGTCATTGTGTCCTTGTCTTGGGGTGGTTGGGAGTCTCCCTGATCATCCTGAGAGTCCACCATTGATTGTGCTACTACACACTATTGTGGAGAATGTGGCATTCTGCATATCTCACACCATAATAGATTTTTTGCATTATTCACAGACTGCCTTTGTAGAGGGTTAGGTGGAACTTGGTTATGTTTTTGATTTCCTTGAAGGGGTTTACCATTATTCCAATTGATAGTATAAGGGTAATCCTGTAACCTTGGGGGTCTCTCATTTCTTTGGAAGTGAGGCTTATCATTCTTTGCTTGTTTCTACAATAGAGTAAGAACTTGATCTATCTTATCAATAGATGGAGTAGGTTTACCAACTTTCTCTATTTGATTTCTCATGCTTTTAAAAGCTTTAGGATCCTCTCTTCTTCCCACTTTACCCGAAGCCCTTCTATTATTTTCAATGTTAACCGCCATCTTATATGCCTGTCTTAAATTTTGAGGATCTTTATCTTTTAGTAAATAGCACATTTTAGCATCATAGGTGTTATAGTACAGAACTAAACATGCACTTTCATTGGGTCTTAGGTATGCAGGGACTCTTGTCATAGCCTTTTGGAAATGAGCATTAAATTTAGTAACTAGTTCATTGTGCCCCTTAGTAATATTGTTGAAGTCATTCAACTTAAATCTAGGATCAGTTTGATCCCCATACTGCTCCCTAAAAAATCTATAAAAGGCATCTCTAGAATCAATACTACCATCAGGTAAACCTTTGTACCAGTCACTAGCATCCTCCACCAATGATTGCATAAAATATTTCATAGCTACATCATCATCCCAGAGTTCAAAATCTTCGACAAAGCCTTGAAAAACTCTCAAATGTTCTTCTCCACTGAAAGCATTATTACCCATGAATTTTGGGAGATGTTTTCATGCATTATCTGGGACTGGATTTGGATATCCCCTAATATTATCAAAGCATAACTGCTTATATCTATGAACTTGAGATACCCTGTCTCCACATCCATTTCTAGAGGTATTGTGTTGCTCAATGTCTTTCTTGTCATCCCCACCTTTATCTCTATCACCACTACTTGATTGTTTAACCTTTGTTGTGCTTCCATCTCTATTCTCTGAGTATGAGCTGATAATCTTATGGCCACCTCCTTGATTACCACTGCAACCCTCTGTATAGGTTTGCTTCTCAAAATTCTTGTTCAATGACTCATTTTCACTATTACCCAAACCAGAAGCTTGAGAGTTTTTCAAAGACATCTTAAGAAAGGCTATCCTTCATCACACTTCAGCATTGGCAGCTTCTATTTCAACGTTTCTTAGATTAGCTTGTAATTGATCATTCAATAGTTGTAACTTTAAGAGCTCAAGATTCTGTGGGAAATCTAATGATCTGAGATGAATTCCCGTCCCTTTGCCTACCATACTATTTAATTCATCATTAGTATTAGCAGAATTCTTGTAATTTGAGAAACCTTGAGAAGTTTTCCTAGACTGGTCAATATGGGCTTTCCCATGGTCTTGAAAGGTTATCTTCTTAGATCCCATAGATGCATTAGCACCCTTGGTAGACAAAGTAGATGAATTATACGTGGGAGTAGCAGAAACTCCCATTGAGATTGTTACTTTAGGTATTTCACATGCCCTTTCAGCAGCTACCTTAGCCACCCTTTCCTCAAAGGCTTTTCTCTTAGCTGCCTCTTCCCTCATCTTCGCAACCTTCTTCTTTTGGGCATTTCTTTCGAGCTGCTTAGCCTGACATCTCTCCAAATTTTCTTTTCTTATTCTATCTCTATTATCTTCTTCCTCTTGCAACCTCCTTTCTTCCTCTATCAGGATTTGCATATCCTTGTCTATATCTGTGTCCTTTTCAATAATATCCCCTGCCTCACTAGGAGCTAGGGTATAATATGGGTGTTCTGCTTGACCTTCTTCTTGAATGAAAGACATCCCCTCACTTAGAGGCATTCCTCTAGGTTTAAAATTTTTTCCCAATGAAGACGGACATGGTACCAGGTGTTGTGGCTTCTGAGAATGTTTTATCTTGTTCCTAGAAACCCCATCGCTCCTCCTCTTTAGACATATCAACTTCAATTTCTCATGCCATTTCAAAAGAAAAACTACCATGATCCGATTTAGACATAATAGTATCTAAGTAATTTTCAATTACAAAAGCACTATTCATCTCAGTATTTAAAGTAGGAGAAAAGGAAATAGGAGATGAAATAGACTTACTTGGGGTATCATTTACTTTTACCCATTTCTTGTCTTGTCCTGACTCGAGCTCTATCATTGGCTCATGATTCTTTTTTGTATAATTTCTTGTCTTCTTCATGCCCTCCAGTGTTTGAGAACCTTCCTTTGCACATTGCATGTAGCACTTTATGTGAAATTTATTGTTCGAGATATCAGAGTCGCCACCCAAAATATTGGGAATGATGAGGTGTTTGCACTTTGCTTTTTCACTCATGACTTTGGACAAGATTTCAAACATCACCCAACACATTGACAAGGAACATGGGAAAACTAGATGCATGTGTTCAACATAATAAACACAGTGATAGGACAACACAATTATATTATAAAACTAAATCTGACTTAAACTAGATCTGCACTTAGAGACTGTTCATTTGTTAGTTCCCCAGTGGAGTCACCATTTTGTTGGCATTTTTTATAACAACCCAAAAAAAACTCACAAGAGCTTCTATGAACTTGCCATGCTCAATTATTAAAGTCTTGAAAGTACTATGCCAACTTAATGAGAAGATAGTACTGAAGCTGCTATCTCTCCTACACTTTGGACCTTGTAAGATCCACGAGGGTTTTCCTAAAATATTTTGTCATTTATGATTGAAATAATTTTCTCGTACACAAACAAACAACAAATGAATTCCCGTTAGTGTTAGAAGAGATAAACCTTCAATAAATTGGCTACTTCTTAGAAGAGTTCGGATCTATTTAACAAGGAATCAAAATTATACCTAAGTGTATTGATATGAGTAATTTGAATGAAATTTCTTGAACCCATAACACAAAATACAAAGGACAAAGAGCATTCAGAATTCCAGTGCCATATCCTAAAGCACAGAGTCAAAAAGGAGACTGAACTATAGGGTACCTTTCATCTAAAGCACCTATGATCTGTATGAATAGCATTACAATCCATATATCAATACTTGAATTTATTACTCCTTGATAAATCTTATGTGTTAATTCGCATAAACTTACTGGATAACTGAAGCATTTAACCAGTCCTTTGAACCAGAGCTATAGTCAAACATAATCCACAGTAAATAACAAACGGAAATGAATGAAAATCGTCTTGGATCGATACTTCATTAATAATTCATGCAAACTATTACAATAGGAGAGAAAATAAACTCAAAATAATCACAAGGTTAACATAAGTATGCTCAAGAACCCCATGATTTACTAAGTTCTCAAATTTGACTCAAAACTTCAAAACCTAGACATATTTTTCTCTCTGTACTACTTGACTTTTATCTCACGTATCTTTAGTAATTTCAATAGGCCCTTCTCTCGGCCCAAAATTCCCTTTTATAAAAACAAGGGAGCCAACAAGCTTTAGAACGAAGAGTACACATGTCCAGTTTTACTAGACCACTAATCTCTAATCAATTATCTTTACATCATTTTTTGGTAAGAGAGGAAAAGCCAAAACAAAAATGATCATTAGTTTATAGTGGAGGAAGAAGAATCGTTGCTCCAAGTGTCTCTCCCCTTACACCAAAGCATCTTTAAACAATTTTTGCACTTATTTCATTTGAACAACCTGTACTTGAATCCAAAAAGAGAATGCATTTTAAAATATAATATCTAAGGCTAGACCTTTATTTTACATGACCAAATTGCAATTCTTGACCAAGTCATTCACAATTCAAGTTCATCGGTGAACACCCTTTTCCATGATTCAAAATCCTCTTCAGATGGCCAATTGAAAGCCACCACCTGGTCCACCATTTTTCAGTAAGGTGCATACTTTATCATCAATGATGTGGTTGTTTTATCAAAGTTCTCCAAGAAACTAATGACAAATGACAACTTTTCCAATGTGTTTTCCAACATGTGGATATCAACATTTTTGCATATCTCATGTGTTTGAGCAATCTTTATATTATTCATCTGCTCCTTCCATGCATGCAAAGGCTTGATCGTATCCTGACTATGCAAAATATGACGTAGTGGAGTCAAGTCCTTTCCATCATAAATATCCTTCAATGTTTTGATTTTGGACTCCATAGGAGTAGCAGACCCCTATAACTTTTGCTCCACAATACTCTTGAAAAATTGATATGTTGTTATGATTGTAGGGTATTTGTCCCCATGTTGTTTTCCCCCAACTGCCATAAATTTTAACTTCTCCATTCTAGGGCCTCGTCTATTTGCAAAGGGATAGCTAATACTCTGTCCCTTGGAAACAATTTGAGTGCTTGCAGCATCAAGGCATAATTTGCATGAACACTATTTAGCTTACTCTAGACCCGCCTATGTAAATGCCTTAACACAGTATCAACAATTTCAGAGTTATTCCTTCTTGCTGCATCCCGGATTTGGTTTAAAATCTCCTTATAGTTTTCAACATGCCGGATTAACTCTTCCCTAGAAAGATCTCCTCCCAAGCCACTAGTCATTTCAATTGCAATAGGCACTTGTCTCATATTATATGGGACAATAGCCCAAGGTTGCTCCTGTGCAGAAGGTTGAGGCTGCTCTACTGGTGGGTCAGAAATAGTATGGCTAAAGCTAGCCTGCCTTTGAGACCTCAAGGTTTCCATCTGTTGTCTCAGTAAGGCCATCTCAATTTCCAATTCTACCACCTTTCACTGACTCTTATTATACTCAATAATAATGTCGTTATACTGGCTCCTCATAGTATCTCAATTTTTAGTTAAGTCCTCCATAATTGCCCTAGTGAATTTGGCAACATTCACAACGATGTCAACAACCTCCAATGTAGGAGTGTCAGCAACTCTTTTCATAATCAAATGACCACTGAAATCAGATGTTTCTACAACAATAGGTTTTTGAGACCCAGTGGATAGTGACCATATTGCCAGAGCATCCCATTCCTCAATAAAGGCTGATCCTTTAAGTGCCAATGTAGCTTCCTCCTTCATTGCAACAATCGGCCTATTGGCCCTTCTTACTATGTCAAATACCATAGTATCAGCAATATCCCATGTAGGGAGTAGCAATATTCCACATTTTGAACCAATGCCCTGCCCTATTCTGGTGTGATTTCCTTAAACCTTTCCTTCTTCTACACTCTAACCCTTCATTGGATTACCTGCTCTAGGAGCTCTAGATTTAGACTTCTTTCATGTGCTACCTTCTCAGAATATAATGAGAGATGAGCTTTCCATACAAAATATTTAAAAGCATGAGTATGAATAAAAGAGACATCCATCATGAACTCCTTGCAAGCCTCCATCCTCAAATCATCATTATTTGTAATCCCTTTGATCTCATCCTTCCCCAATCTTAGGGTGATTGTTCCCAAACTTGTTGCAATGTCAGCTGGGTCTAGTGGAATCTCCGGATTCATTTCATCTGGAGTTACAATATTGTCTTCCTCATCATTACCCTCCCAGCCAACATCCCCCACACTATCAGTCCTCTGCCTCTTCGGAGATGGTGGGTGAATATGTTCGGAAAACCTTGGAGGAGAATCCAGGTCAACAATACCTGGCACTAATTTCCCTAGGACAGATGGTGCACCACTCATTGCAACCTCGTCTGTCCTACTTCCCTTTCTGCTAGAAAATACCTTTTATCTTTTTTTGAGGCTGATAAGTAGGCCTCTCTTCAACTCTTACCTCAGGGTACTCCTCAGTAATTTATGATTTTCCCCTTTCTTCCACAATTCTTTCATTCTTTAAGACCCCTACCAAACTCTCAAAGTTGTCAAGAGCATAAATTGCCCTACTAAGCTCATCTTTGGAACCAAGTATAGGATCAAAATTGGGTATCTTTTCTTGTTTACTTCTCACCATTTTTGAATAGGGAATGAACATTTCCTTTGTCTCATCCTATAAGTTCATATCAAAAATGTTCCTGATGATATCTTCAGGAAAGTAAAAGTTGTGGACAAAGGTCCTAGTCTGGTGCTTAGCCTTCATTTGGGAGATAAAACCCCCAGGATAATGATTCCTAGGGTGTATAGTTCTTAGCCTATATGGCTTGAGCAATAAGTGCAAATTCCTCCACCCTCCCTTTGTCATCAGAAAATCAGCAAAGGCTATATATTCAGGGAAGAAAGATAGCTTCTTCTATTAAACAGGCAGATGGAAATCCTAAGATGCTCCCAACTGCCTCATGATTTCTATGAAAGCAAGTCTAAGGGGGACCTCCCTTGGTAAAAAAAACGGGGTGGCATTTGTGCCAAAAACCCTGAAAACTATTGTGTTGTGATTGGGGATAACATCCCCCTAGTTATGTGTTAATTTCAACTAAGGCCTCCTATCCATAGGTCTTAGGAAATCATGAATTTCCTTTGGCATTTTGAGGGAATCAAAAACCAAGGCCTTTCTTAACTTGGATCTGAAATTATTGTGAAAGGTTTCATAATTGAACTTATAATCGTGCATGTCTAGGACCCTAGTCCAAGACTGGACAGGCATCTCAATGTCTCCCTCTCTTTTCTTCAATTCCATATCTTTCTCAAACACACTCTGACCTCTTTACAAAAACATGTGGATCAACAAAGAAAACCATTTGAACTCCACCCAATTCTTCCCCAGCTTCAAAGCTACCAAACCTAAATGCATTTTCTCTACAAGGTAAGTGGTAAAATCGTATACCACATTATATCCTGGGTGTTGGAGGTGTACAGCCATATACATTACTTCGATAGGCAAAGTCTTCTTCAAATTTATCCCCAAGACCTAACACACTGCACAAATAGTCTTCTTGAAATGGATGGAGAAATAGTCCACTGGGAAAGGTTCAAGCTCATTCCTGCAAATAAAAACTTTCCTTTGGTTCTTACCTCTTTCTGACACATCCAAATGGGGTATTAAAAGGGATGTTCTGAACAAACCCTTGGTTTTCTATACTCCTCCTTGAAAAACTCCAAGTTGATAGGGATCATATCTTGGCTCCATTCGTGCAAACAAAAATTCTCTGCGATTTCCTCCCTTGTCACTTTAATCATTTGGTTGCCAAGATGTGTTTTGACCATTTGGGCCACAGGTTCATACCTCGTAGCAATATCCTTCAATAAGTCTACATCCTCATAGACATTGGGTACCACCAGCTTACCCAAGTCTAATCTCCATGGATTACATAGAGGAACTACTAAATTTTTGTTCCCAAACCAGTTGGAAAACAGCTACCAGCCAGTGTATGACAATTCGGCATCGTGAATTGCACACAACTTATCCACTAATCCTTCAAAAATAAAGGGCCCATAGAACAATACCCTTCCCTCCTGCTTCTTTCTTGTAGAGGGCTTCAAAAATTCAATAACATCTTGGGAAAAACCCCTAGATGTGGCTTCAGAACCAACAATTCATTCCTTGGGTGCCATTTATATCAAACATATGATAATTCGAGCTAGGGGTTGTTTATTTTTTCAAAATGGAAAACAATTACACTTTTCTTTCTATTGCATCCATAGAAAAAGCTTCTACATTCAAAATCTACAGTAATTACCCAAACAAGCTCTAAAAGTGAATTTACTCAAACAATTCTTCAGGAACTGAAAATAAAATAGTCATCAATTGTTTTGTAAGCCACACTATCACCTTCCAAAAACACAACAAAATTCATACATACTACTTATGGTTTATCTCGTAGAGTGTCAAATGTAGTGAGACTGGAGAATTGCAATAATGGCTTGCTTTACTTCAGCACCAGACAATTCTTCCTCAATCTACAAATGCAGCACTGAAATAGTAATTTACTGATCCTTTTGGCATTTAATTATGCAGGCCGAGTCGAACTCAACCATTACTATTTGCTCGCATGAGATACAATGGCTATAGTACAACAACAGTTCATTTGAAAATGAGTCGTTCATCAAAAGTGATGTTGGCCAGGCGAGCGGCCCAGATTAAGTCAAAAACAATTTGAAAATGTGACATCCACCTTCTAGTCATCAGGCAAACAAGAAATCTGCCCATCAGGCACCACATATGCATGGAACATGTCCCACCACATTCATCGATCAATAACACTGGCATGCACACGTCAACAAGTCATGTACCTCACAACATTATTAAAACTGAAGTTTTAATTGTACGAGGTCAGCGAGGGATGGCCATGATGCATCAAAAGGTACACAGCTATCGACATCAGCATCCATCCTCGGTCAGTGATCAAGACTGGTCTCCACCACCAAATACAACAAGTGGCATCATATCACAAGCCTCATAGCATTTGACATCATGTGAGCAAGAACCTTGCGAGGTGTGCGATAACGGTTAAGATTAGAACTATTCCATCCGACAACCACCTATTCTGCACATGCGAAATAGTTATTCTTAAAGAAGGGGACCGACTAGCCAGACAAGAAAATAACCCTCTAGGTCAAAAATATTATTCAATAGTTAATTTATAACAATTCATTGGCCCAATACTATAGGAATGATAAGACCATGATGCAAAAATTGAAAGGACGGGTAAACGGGGCTGGTAAAGTCACAAAAAAAGAGTGCTAAAACACCACTTATGTGACTGATCACCACCGATAACAAGTCAACACTCAAAAAGAAAACCCCAGGACCCAAACCAGTTAGAGGTAATGCAAAAACACACCACAAAGGGGAAAAATAAAAAGCTCCACCAGTGCCTCCGACTAGGGATGTATGCCCCCTATGGGTATGGAAAGAATCCAAAATCTTTGGTTACGTAGACCAGATAAAGAGAGAACCAAAGCTAGGAACAAACATAAAACTAAAACGACCAACCTATATACACTATTTATAGGACTACAAAACATACATGGAAAAGAGCTATTTCAAGAACTGTCCATGTACTGGCTGTTAGAGTAATTGGACATTTACTTTATTAATTAAACAATATTTGTTTAATTATGTAAAGTTTCCTTTTAACTCTTTTTCACTTAACCTAACATTAGGTGCATAATAATTAATTACTTTATTAATTATTATTGTGCAAGCCTAGGGTTTTCCTTTTTAGGGTTTTCATCTATATGTAGTTGAAAACTATCTTTTGTATCATTATTCATTTTACATTTTCAGGTGAATACATTGCTCCACATTCTTGAGCATTTCTTTTGTTGCTTCTCTTTGTTTCTCCTTGTAACAGGTTATTTGCTTGCAAAGATCTTTTGGACTTCTATGGTGTTGTATCTTCTCAACTCCAACATGGTATCAGAGCTTCAGATTTGCAGCTGCTTGTTCTTGTTTTGAGATTTTGCATTGGAAGCAAATCTAGGGTTCTAAAGTTTTTTTGGGGTGGATTCAGCATACTCCATTTTTTGGGTTCACTTTGGGCTCAAATGGATAGTGCCATTGGATTTGTAGCACCCAAAAACCCCTAAATCGACTGTCAAATCGTCGATTTTGGTTACAGTCAATTTGGAAGGCAAAATTTTTTTGCCCTAAGGCCGTACGGAGCAAAAATTGCACAAAAAAATGGAAAAATCGAAAAAAAATTAAAAAAAATCATTTTTTTTGGTTTTTTGTGCAAGGCCAGTATTAAACCACCGCACCACCAGAGCTCTGCTACCACCGATGGCCACCGCCCGACCCGCCACTGCCCACCGGCGGCTACCACCGGCCACGGCCAAGTGGCGCACCGCCACCTCTGTCGCGCCACCTCGTCTGCCCCCGAGCCAGCCATGTGCCACTGGGGCCGCCGGATTTTAAGCCCTTGAGGGCTAATTTTTTTCTCTCCAACCCCCTATTATGTCATTTTTGGTCAAATGGGCATAACTTGGGCATCCTAGCTCCGTTTTTCGAACAGGAAGATGCATTGGAAAGCTGAGAATGGCACCAATCTGATGGTATAGAAATATTTTTAATTTTTTTACCAGTCTAGATATTTTTTACCAGTCAAAGTGAGGTCTTCTTTCTTCACTTCCGGGGTCATAGAAGATGCAAACGGACTCGTTTTTCAAACTTGAATAGGCGTTGGAAAGCTCTCAACATGCTCTATTCAGTGATGTGATCTATTTTCTTCAGAATTTTCACCAGGTACATGAGAATTTGTCTTGAAGTATTTTTTGCTTATGCATTGCTTCCTTCTTCTCAGTTTGTACTAGGGTTTGGGTTTATCTTTTGTGGGGGGTGTTTTTTCTCTTGCTTTCTATCATTTATCTCAGAAAACCAAACACCAAAACTCTCAAAAATACAAACCCTTCTGCATCTTCTGTCTATTCTGAAAGATCACATAATAATAAAAAACACAAGCAGGTACAGGTGCAGGGTTTCATGGCAGACTCTTCAGTTGAGCTACTCACATCACATAACTATCACACTTGGAAGTCTCGTATGATGAGGCTACTCAGGTCATGAGGGTTATGGTCTTGTTTAGATGAGGTTCAGCCTCAGTTGTAGCGTGCTTTTGAGATTATGCAGCACAAGAACAAGATGGATGAGGCTATGGGTTTGATATGCCTGCATGTTTCAGACAGTCTTTTGTTTCACCTTGATGCTTTGCTCACTCCTCGAGCCATGTGGCTGAAGTTTGAGACACTTTTTGGGGCCATTAATGAGTTCCGCGCATTACAGATTGAGGCAGAGCTGACTTCATTGTTACCTGATTCCTTCCCCACTATTGAGGACTTTTTAAACAAGTTCAAAACTATCCGCTCTATTTTACAGGGTTGTGGGAAGAACAAGATAGACAAAGAGTGCATTTATTTGATTCTTTCAAAGCTTCATGATCCATTTCAGATATTTGCTTCCTCCTTCTACTCCGCCATGGATGGTTTGGGTGCCAATTTTACCATGCCTACCTTTGATTTATTTTGTAAGCGTTTGTCTCGGGAACAGTCCCACCTTTCTCAGATGGATATGCTCTCAGGTTCAAAGAGCAAAGCATTGGTTGCTCAATCACCGAAGGGGAAACAGAAGTAGAAACCGAGGCCCAAGAAAGATTTTGCAGGTAGTGAGCATTCCTCCAAACCGCCTCCTAAGTCTGATTCTAAACCACCATTTAATCCTAAACATGGGAAATCTTCAAAGTCTGGTGAGTCTTCCTCCAAGACTAAGGAGAAATCAGGAGACACTTGCAGTTTCTGTGGCAAGCAAGGTCATCCAGTTTCCAGGTGTTGGAAATGATTAGAGGCTTTAGAGGAGGCCATGCAGTAGCAACACATCTCCTCACTGCCATCTTCTTCTTCTTCCACCATAGGGAAGGGTCATGCTCTCACTGCACGTGCATCGACCAATGGGTCCACTTGGATTTTAGACTCTGGTGCTTCTCACCATATGACTCACACTCAGCAGTTGGTCACTTCTCTTGCCTCTTGTGGTACTTCACAGATTGCAGTGGGTGACTCTTCATAGCTTTTCGTCTTGGGTTCAGGTTCTATCTCTTTGGATGGAGGCACTCTACAGGATGTTTTAGTTGTTCTTGACATTTCGACGAACCTCTTGTCCATTTATCAGATTTTCCACACTGGGCTCTAGTAAGACAGTTGAGTTCTCACCACATGATGTGGTTATTCGGGACCTCCATGATTCTAATTTGGTTGTGGCTACTGGTAGTGTTGATACTGCATCTCGTCTTTACAGATTTGATGGCTTTGCACCTTCTGAGGGTACAGGTTCATCTCTTATAGCACATGCAGATGCAGTGAGTCAGCTTTGGCATGAGTGTTTGGGCCATGTCAATTATAGATATCTTCAGCAGATGAGTACATAGTCACTTGTTCTTGGTCTTCCATAGATTTCCTGCACTGACAGTGTTTGTCATGGTTGTGTGCTTGGCAAGCATCATAGGGATCCCTTTCTGAAGGGAAGTACCACTCGTGCTTTGGCACCCTTAGAGTTGATTCATAGTGACCTCATGTCATTTCCCACTCCTTTTTCAAGGGCCAAGTATGTACTCACATTCATTGATGACTTCTCCAGATGCACATGGTTGTACTTTCTTAACTACAAGTCTGATGTCTTTGATTCCTTTCGTGTCTTCAAGACATTTGTAGAGAAACAGTCTAGTCTCTCTATCTGACGGATACGTACAGATAATGGGAGGGAGTATGTGAATTAGGCTTTCAGAGATTTTTGCACTGAGTATGGTTTACAACATCAGTTTTCTATTCCCTACACCCCTCAGCAGAATGGTATTGCTGAGTGCAAGAACAAAACTTTACGGGAGATGGCTAATTGTATTATTCAGTCCAGGTCCATGGATTCGTCTTTTTGGGCAGAGGTAGTCAATTGTGCCAACTATATTCAAAATCGGATGCGTCACAAGGCGATTCAACATATGACTCTTGAGGAGGCTTGGTCTCATGACAAGCCTGATATTTCATCATTTTGAGTATTTGGTAGTGAGGCATGGGCTTTTATTCCTGATGCTCAGAGGAGAGCTATGGAGCAGAAGAGTTGACCCCTCATATTTGTCAGCTACTGTGAGGATGTTAAGGCGTACAAGTTATTTGATCTTGATTCCAGAGAGGTCTTGTTTCGACGGGATGTTCAGTTTGATGAGCGCCTTCCTCCAGTTGATACCCTGTCTCCAGTGTCCACTTCACTACCTACTCCACCCTCTACAGCTCTTCAGGATTATTTTGAGGATTTTGATGAGGATATTGATGATCCCCCATCTCCACCTCCACTTGCTCCACCTTAGAGGCCCAAATGGGCTCAATTTACTATTGAGGCAGCAGGATCTATGGTCGGTGATCCTTCAGACACTCGTCACACTCGTTCTCATACTACGGGTTCTAGCATTTTGACTCATGCTCTTTCAGAGGATCCTCAGAGATTTTCAGAGGCGACAGGTCACCCTGAGTGGGATAGTACCATGGAGGAAGAGTATTCTTCTTTGATGAGGAATAATACATGGGATCTTTGTCCTCTTCCTAAGGGCAGAAAGATGGTTCGGTGCCGATGGTTCTATTGATAAGTACAAAGCACGTCTTGTTGCAAAGGGTTTCTCACAGGTTGAGGGTATTGATTACTCTAAGACATTTTCCCCTGTCGCCAAGATGAATTCCATTCGCTTTGTATTATCACTTGCAGCTTCTAGAGGATGGCTCATTTTTCAGATGGATGTGAAGTGTGCCTTCTTACATGGTGACCTACAGGAGGAGATCTATATGGAACAGCCTCAGGGATTTTTCCATGATTCTTCTTTGGTTTGCAGACTTCAACGTTCATTATATGGTCTCAAACAAGCCCCTCGAGCTTGGTATGAGAAGATGGACTCTTTTTTGCTCTCCACTGGTTTCACTCGTTGTCATTCTGATCACACGGTCTATATTCAGCATCTTGAGGGTGAGATCCTGATTCTTGTGCTATATGTTGATGATCTTCTCATCACAGGTAGCTCATCCTCTATGATTCAGAATTCTCAGCTAGCCTTGATGGAGCAGTTTGAGATGACAGATCTTGGCCTTCTGAACTATTTCCTTGGTCTTCAGGTGATTCAGTCTTCAGAGGGGATCTCCATTTACCAGCAGAAGTATTCTTTTGATATGCTTCAACGCTTTGGCATGCTTGAATGCAAGCTTGCCCCCACACCTTTTCAGTCAGGGGTTGTTTTGACTACTACTTGCCCCACCCCTTCAGTAGATGCTACACTTTACTGGCAGTTTGTTGTACCTGATTCACACTCATCCTGATCTTTCCTTTGCAGTTGGTCTTGTCTCTCGATTCTCACATGATCCTCATGAGAGTCATTGGCAAGCTGCCAAGTGTATTTTGAGGTACATTCAGGGCACCACTTCATATGGCATTCACTACACATTAGGGGATCCTCACATTGTTGGCTCCACTGACTCAGATTGGGCTAGTGATGTCAATGAACGGAAGTCTACTTCTGGCTTTGTTTTTTGTCTTGGCTCTGGTCCTATCACATGGTTGTGCAAGAAGCAGACTGCTCATGCATTATCATCTACAGAGGCTGAGTACTCAGCTACAGTGCTCGCTAGTCAGGAGATTTTATGGCTTCGTCAGTTGATGACTGAGTTTGGTTTTCCTCCTGATAGTCCCACTATTCTTTGGTGTGACAATCAGAGTGCTATACACATTTCGCGCAACCCGGTGGAGCATAGCGGATGAAGCACATTGAGCTTCATATGCATTTCATCAGATAGTTGATTCAGGATGGTTCTCTCATCTTGGAGTATGTTCCCACTGTCGAGCAGGTTGCAGACATCTTCACGAAACCTTTTGCATCTCTGCGCTATCTTCAGTTGCGCTCTATGCTTGGGGTGAAGGAAGTTGTCCTTGGGGGGTCTTTATGAGGCCTTCCTTCCTTCATGTTTCTTTCAACATGTTGTTCTATCTCTTTTTGGAGAGGAGTTTTTCCCACTGGGTTTTCTCTTTTTCTCTGTTTCATAGAGATTTCATTGTACTTGGGTACCTGATCTGGCCTTGTTGCTGCATAGTTACTTTTAGATCAGATTAATTTAACCAATTGAATAAAAGAAATGCAACACATAAGACAATGAACACAACAAGATACCCTGGGAAAACCCTCCTCTTGAGGGAGAAAAACCCAGCAAATATATCTCTTATATATTGAAGGAATAAGAGCAGAAATCTGCTTGAACTCAGGCCCAACACAATGCCGAATTTGATACAATGAATAATAGCACCTCTCCTAGATGCAAAGATACAAATGAATATGTTTCTCCTTGAAATCGGTCTGCTGCTACAAAATGATGATCTGCTGCTACAAGATGATGATCTGCTGATTAAGTATGAACTTCTTCTAAGACTGCGAATTCTGCTCTGCCAAAAATGCGAACTTGTTTATATTCGAATTGTTCTTCATAGCCAAGAAGTGACCTTGTATTTATATCTCCTAGGCGCCTCTTCACTTTGGGTCGGCCTTTGATAAATATTTAATAACAATTAAAGTCGGCCAGAATAAGTACATGAAATAAATCAAATATAAGGTCGGCTCATGATTAATATGGGTCTTAGTGAAGACCGACGCTGTATTAACATCAACACTCCCTCTCAGCTAGGGATGAACTTCCATCTGCACAAGACACATTATGTTAGAATGAAAACAAAATAAAATATCACCTCAACATGATATTAACCATTATGGCTACTCCCATAGATGGTAAAAAACTCATCACGGATTCTCTCACGTGATGTTGTCATGGAGTCACACACATGACATCCACCATAGCTTCTCCCAGAGGGTGGAAACAAGGGCTTTCACCTCAACTCTCTCTCATCAGAGAATTGCATTATCAAGGACTTACACCTCAACTCTCTCTCAGCAGAGAATTGTATTAACAAGGGCTTTCACCTCAACTCTCACTCAGCAGAGAGTTGCATTCTCAACAAGGATCACTGATTACTGAGACTCTTTCTCAGTCAAGGCTGCATTCTCCACCATACCAAGTTTCTCTCGGAAGTATACAAACTTCATCCTGGCGAGAGGCTTGGTGAGAATGTCTGCCGTTTGCTCTTCAGTGCTGATATACCTCAACTGTATAGCTTTCCTTTGCACCATATCTCTAATATAGTGGTACTTGATCTCAACATGTTTTGTTCTGTCATGAAACACAGGATTGACAGAAAGCTTCACACAGCTTTGATTATCACAGTGTATGATAGTAGGCTCCATTGATTGACCAAACAATCCTGCAAGGAGCTTACGAAGCCACACTGCCTCACGAGCTGCCACACAAGCTGCAATATACTCTGCTTCAGTTGTACTCAAGGCCACTGAAGACTGTTTCCTGCTACACCAGGAGATCATAGCAGTCCCCAAACTGAAGCAACAACCAGAAGTACTCTTCCGATCTGAGACACATCCTGCCCAATCAGAATCAGTAAAACCATGCAGCTCCAAATCCACATTTGAAGAATATCTCAACCCATATCCAATTGTGCCACATAAATATCTCAGGATATGTTTAGCTGCTACAAGATGTATTTGCTTTGGTTCACACATAAACTGGCTAAGTGCACTCACTGCATAGCAGATATCAGGTCTAGTGTTAACTAGATACATCAATGAACCAATCAACTGTCTATACATCGTAGAATCCACTGGTTCTGAACTAGCTGCAGCTTCTTTCAACTTATCTAAATTAGACTCCATGGGTGTAGACATAGGTTTGCAGTCAAGCATACCAAACCTTTTGAGAATGTCAACAGTATACTTGCCTTGACTTAGAATCATCTCATTTCGCTTTTGCCAAACTTCTAAGCCAAGAAAGTAATGCATAAGACCTAGATTCTTCATCTCAAACTCTGAAGCTAATTCCTTCTTGCATTTTAGTATTAGATGTTCTTCACCGGTAATGATCAAGTCATCAACATATAAAACTAAAATCAATGCTTCACCATTTACTACCTTGAAGTAGAGATTAGAATCTGCATCATTCTTTGAGAAACCCAAACTTGAAAGGTACTGATCAATTCTTTCATACCAAGCACGAGGAGCTTGTTTAAGACCATACAAGGCCTTCTTCAGCTTGCAGACATGAGACTCTTTCCTATGCACCTCAAATCCTTCTGGTTGCTCAATGTAAACCTCTTCTTCTATTATGCCATTCAGAAAAGCTGTCTTTACATCCATTTGGTGAATCTTCCATCCTCTAGATGCAGCAATAGCAATGATGGTTCTAACAGACGTGTAACGAGCCACAGGAGCAAAGGTTTCTTCATAGTCAACTCCCTCTTTTTGTGAGAACCCTCTAGCCACAAATCTAGCCTTGTGTTTCTCAATGCTCCCATCAGCTGCATGCTTGATCTTGAAGAGCCACTTAGAAGACACCACAGATTTGTCTTTGGGTCTAGGAACTATATCCCAAACATCGTTCTTAAGTATAGACTGATACTCCTCAATCATGGCATCTTTCCATACTTGTTGACTAGAAGCTTCTTCAACATTTGAAGGCTCTGACTCAATAATCTGACTCATCAAGGCAACATAGCTAGAGAACTTGTGAGGTCTCTTGCTTTCTCTGAAGGTTCCTCTTGGAGCTACAAACCTTTCTGCTTCCTGCATTGTCCTGCGAGCCCAAAGAGTCTTTTCTTTCCAATCACAATGTCTAGAGGCCCATCAGTAGGATCCAAAGGCTCAGCTGGATCAATATCTTCTTTAGGTTCTGTATCCTCCTTCAGATTCTCTGGGATATGGTCAACTTCCATATCTTGAGGAGGTTCTTCTTCATCGACCTCCATAGGAGTGCCTTTGGACTTTCTATAAGCAACATCTTCCTCAAATGTGACGTCTCTACTAATCTCAATAGACTTCTGTCCTGGAATGTAGATCCTGTAAGCTTTTGATGTCTCACTGTAGCCTACAAGAATTCCTTTCTTCCTAGAAGGTTCTAGCTTTGTTCTCTTTTCCTTTGGAATATGAACATAGACTGGACAGCCAAAGATCCTCAAATGACTAACTTCAGGCTTCACGCCTGAGAATGCTTCTTCAGGAGTTTTATTCTCTAAGATCCTGTGGGGACTCCTGTTTTGAACATAGACGGCTGTTCTTGATGCTTCAGCCCAAAGAGAGATTTGTAAGTCTTGATCATGAATCATAGCTTTCACTGCTTCCACAATAGACCTATTCTTCCTTTCAGCAATACCATTTTGTTGTGGATTATAGGGAACACTGAACTCCCTCTTAATCCCTGCTTCAATACAAAAATCTCGAAAGGTGCCAGAAGTGTATTCTCCACCATTATCAGATCTTAATACTTTGATCTTCTTCCCAGACAGATTTTCAATCTGCGCTTTGAATTCTCTGAATCTTACTAATACTTCTTCTGATTCTTTCGATCTCAAGAAATAAATCCAAGTCTTTCTAGAGTAATCATCAATGAAAATAATATAATACAAGAAACCACTAGATGATGCAATAGACATTGGACCACACAAATCAGAATGAATGAGATCAAGAATACATTTAGATCTACTTTCACTGGAATGGAACATACCTTTTGTGTTCTTGCCTAGGGCACATCCCTTGCATGTACCTTCATGTTCTTGATCGAATTTCGGAAGACCGGTGACCATCTTCTCCATGATAGGTAGAGCACGAAAGTGAATGTGAGCCAATCTTCGATGCCAAAGTTCACACATGCTGGTACTGTTATGCACAAGTGCTTGAAGAGGACGAGTGCACAGCATGTAGAGACATTCATGTCTAACTCCAATCACTTGAGCAGATTTGAAGCTGGAGTTCTTTGCCCATATAAGAACTTTCCCTTTAGAGAAGGCAACTTGATAACCTTTGTCTTCTAATGCTGAAATTGAAACAAGGTTCCTCTTTATCCCTGGTACGAACAGTACATCATTCAATTCCAAAGAAATTCCAGAATCCAAGTGAAGAGTGGAATTTCCAAACCCTTTTACAGAATATCTAGCATCATCTCCAATAACAACTTGATCACTAGAGTTGCTTTCCATTAAGTTTGAAAGGTGACTTCTGAATCCGGTGATGTGTCTAGAAGCACCACTGTCAATCAACCAAGTGTAAGAGTCCGTAGAAACATTGCTAGACAAGGCTGAATAAAATAGATAATTACTGGAGTCCTTTTGTGGAGTGACTTCTTCAACATCTGCAGTGGCAACTTGAAGCTTAGGTCGTTGAGGGCACACCCTCGCAAAGTGACCATACTTATCACAACGAAAACATTGAATCTTGGACATGTCTCGTTTTCTTTTGAAGGTAGGAGCATCATCATTTCCATCTTCTCGATTCCTTTTGAAGAATCCTTTCTTAAAGCCTTTTCCTTTGTTTGATGAATGAGAGGTAAGAACTTGTAATTCTTCATTCTTTGAGCTTTGACCAATCCCCCTTGCTGTTAGTCTTGACTCTTCTTGAATGCAATCAATCCTCAATCGATCAAACTTAGGGAGTTCGGATCTTGCACTGATTCCTTGGATGAATGCCTCCCATGAAAGCGGAAGACCATTGAGAGCAAGCATAGTCAGTTCTTTATCATCAATCATGTGTCCAATAGTGGAGAGCTGATCTTTTATCTCTGAAATCCTCATGAAGTATGTAATAACAGATTCTCCTTTCTCCATTTTCACATGATGAAGTTGTTGCTTCAGAGCAAGGGCACGACTGGTGTTGTTGATTTCGTACATCTCTTCCAAGGTTGTAAACATCTCTCTTGCTGTATCTAACTTGAAGATAATTGGTACAATATGATCTTTGACGGAATCAACCAATGCTTTCTTTGCCCTAGTGTCTTTCTTCCTCCATTGCAGCTTCTCTTCTTCCCCCTCAGGTTCGGGAACTTTTGTTTTCACAAACTCAGCCAAATCATTTTCTTCCAAGGTTAGCATGAACCTGAATCTCCATGATATGTAATTCGAGATCCCTTCGAGTCTATCCTCGATTTTCAGACCGTTCACCATCTTGAGAAATTTGGAAGATAGACTGAAAAAGAATAAGTGTTGCGAACTAAATCTGATCACGATCTTTTTCACACCCGCTCTGATACCATGTTAGTGTTTCTTAGATCAGATTATTTAATCAATTGAATAAAAGAAATGCAACACATAAGACAATGAACACAACAAGATACCCTGGGAAAACCCTCCTCTTGAGGGAGAAAAACCCAGCAAATATATCTCTTATATATTGAAGGAATAAGAGCAGAAATCTGCTTACAACTCAGGCCCAACACAATGCCGAATTTGATACAATGAATAATAGCACCTCTCCTAGATGCAAAGATACAAATGAATATGTTTCTCCTTGAAATCGGTCTGCTGCTACAAAATGATGATCTGCTGCTACAAGATGATGATCTGCTGATTAAGTATGAACTTCTTCTAAGACTGCGAATTCTGCTCTGCCAAAAATGCGAACTTGTTTATATTCGAATTGTTCTACATAGCCAAGAAGTGACCTTGTATTTATATCTCCTAGGCGCCTCTTCACTTGGGTCGGCCTTTGATAAATATTTAATAACAATTAAAGTCGGCCAGAATAAGTACATGAAATAAATCAAATATAAGGTCGGCTCATGATTAATATGGGTCTTAGTGAAGACCGACGCTGTATTAACATCAACACTCCCTCTCAGCTAGGGATGAACTTCCATCTGCACAAGACACATTATGTTAGAATGAAAACAAAATAAAATATCACCTCAACATGATATTAACCATTATGGCTACTCCCATAGATGGTAAAAACTCATCACGGATTCTCTCACGTGATGTTGTCATGGAGTCACACACATGACATCCACCATAGCTTCTCCTATAAAATCTATACCCCATTGCTGGAAAGGAGCAGAAACAGACCTAGGTCTTAATGGTAAATTGCCAGAAAACTTTAACTTTCTGGCAAATCTCTAATAGGCATCACACTTCTTAACATATATGTGTTCATCCTTCATTATAGTAGGCCACCAATATCCTACCCTTAGGATTTTATTAGCTATTGTCTTAGCTATATAATGTCCTCCACAAACTCCCTTGTTCATTTCTACTAGCAGATCCTTAGCTTGATCTCCATCCACACACCTAAGTATAATGCCCTTGAGGTTTCTCCACTATAGTTCATCATCAATAATGACATAGCCGATTGCTAGTAATTTAAGGCTTCTTTCTTCAGTAAGGGGCGTACTTTCAGGACATTGCATTGTCCGCAAGTACTCCACAATCCTCCTATACCATCCACAAGTTTGCATGTCACAAATAGGTGCAATATTTTGTTGCTCTATTTGGTTAATCTGATTGACTTCCAGATTTGCCTCAACCATTACTTTGGCTAGGCCCTGACCCCTTACAAGCTTAGTAATCTGTATGTCAATATTAAATTTTTGGATTCGATTGATCCATCTGCACCTTCTTCCTGTAGTTTCTTGCTGGGTGAAGATATCTCTGATTGTTGCTATTGGTACATAGGCAACAATAGTTGCTCCCATTAGGTAGGGTTTGAAATTTTTTACTGCCTTTACCAAGGCATATGCCTACTTCTCAAATGTGTCATATTTTAATTCTGCAGCTTGCAATGATTTACTGAAAAATGCAATTAGCTGCTCAAAACCATCATTGTTTTTCTATAACAGTACACTAGCTCTAGTATGAAAAGAGGAAAAAATGAATAACTGGAATGGTTTTGAATAATCTAGAGATTTGAGAATAGGTACCTGCTTAATTGCATCTTTGATAGCCTGAAAGGCTTTAGATGGTTCCCCTGTCCATATTTTTTTTCTCCCTTCCTTAACATCTTAGATATTGGGTGGAAAATTTCAACAAATTTTCAGATGAACGTTCTTAAAAAATTTATTTGTCCAAAGAAATATTGGATACCTTTTACATTTTTTGGCTATATGTTCTTGTCAATAGCAGCCACTCTTTCAGGGTCGATTCAAATTCCATCTTTTGAAACAATGTGTCCTAGAAATTTTCATTCTTTCACACCAAATGTACATTTTTGGTGATTCGGGCATATCCCATATTCCAAAACTCTAACAACCTTTTTTTCTAGATGGGCACAGTGGTCCTCTTCTTTCTTACTATGGGCAGTAAGGTTATCTTGATAAATTGCAAGGAAAAGATCAACAAACTCTGCAAAAGCTAGATCCATTGCTCTTTGAAAGGTCGTACCAACATTTATCAATCCAAAAGGCATTCTGACATACACATATGTACCCCATGGCATAGTGAAAGCAGTCTTAAATTGCTCAGTCTCCTTAACCATGACCTGATTATAACCAAAAAATCCATCCTTTAATGATAGTAACTCACAACCAGTGACTTTATGTAGCATAGCTTCCATATTAGGCAACGGGTAATTGTATTTTAAAGAGGCCATATTCAGTTTCCTAAAATCAACACATAACCTAATATCCCCATTCTTTTTTCTAACAGGTACCAAATTAGAGACCCAAGATGAGTGTCTAATAGGTTTGATAATTCTTGCCTCCCTTAATTTAGCAAGCTCCTCTTGCAGTTTAGGTTGCAGGGTAGGATTGATAGGTCTTTGTTTTTGCCTAAAAGGCTTCATATCAGGTTTTAATGGGATCTCATCCTGAAATAAATCCTCCATGTATGCTTTAATGTATTCATACGACTAGGCAAAAAGATGTCCATATTTCTAAAGCAAGGTAATCAACATGCTTCTAACATGAGGCTTCATTTTCTTTCCAATATAGACATTCTTAGGAGCACTTATTGTTCCTAAGTTTACTTCTTCTAGATCATCCTTATGAGATGGTGCTTGCTTAGCTTTTGCAATATCAGGACCATTAAACACCCTCTCAAGTGCAACCAAACCCCTAGGAATATTATTCATTTTAAGCTGGATGACCTCATTTCCGAATAAGGTCTCCTTACCATCAACATTAGTTACAAATGAGCCAAAATCAATCTACTGGCTTTCATATTGATCCACACAATGCAAAAACTTTAGAATATCAATTTCATCATCAAACACTTGGCAGTTTAATATATTATCAGGAACTATAGGCCTAGTTTGTAATTCTATGTGTGAGATTCCACCAAAAGTGACATCATCAAGTTTAACAACAATATTTGCTGGTAAGTCTACTCTAGCATTTTGTCCTCTTTCAACCCATTCAAGGCCAAAAGCACTAAACCCTACGATAATGTCCCATACTGCATTTCGATATTGTCTAAGCCTCTTATCCTTAGCTGCAAAGTGGGATCTTATTTGGGAAACAACTAACTCAGAGTTCCCCAAAACCTTTAACACCTTAATACCATGTTTTGAGGCTATCTTCAGACCGAGTATGAGAGCTTCATACTCAACAACATTATTAGTACAAAAAAATTGCAATAAGAATGAATAAATGAAAGTTTTACCTTGTGGGGAAATAAAAAATAATCCTACTCTTGAGCCTTCTTTGGAGCAAGCTCCATCAAAATGCATCATCCATAAATCCCCTTATCATAATTCCTTGGAAGCTTCTTTATCAATAGGTGTTGGCCGGATAGTTTTGTTCTGTTCTATCTTCTACAACACAGAAGTTCTCCAAATCAGTTTCGACAAAGTGAATTCTGATAGACTCTAAAGATTGCTCCACATTTTCAATCATGTGGGGGGCTCTTTTCTCCCTATCTATCTTAACATCTTTCTATTCAATAGAAAAGGTTGAAAAAGATAAACCACACTTATGCTTCCACCCATTGAAGCACTCCAAGGTCGGGATAACAGCATACCATAGGTTGGTGGAATATTCACCACCGTAACACTCATATGTAATTCCTTTTTAGGAAAAGCTGCTAATGTATATGGAACATCATTTATGATGCCTATAATAGGTACTTCCCTAGAGTCCATTGCATAGCACTTACCATATCTACTATCAAGTGTCAACCCCATTGCATGCATTATTTTCATTGGCATCACATTGTTAGATGCTCCTGAATCAATCATGCAATTTCTTAGCATTTTTCCATCAATTGTTAAGCTCAAGAAAAAAGGATTGAAATGATTTGGGTTAGCTATAACAGTAGTCCCTGAGTATATTTGTGGACTCTCTATGGTGACTTCTCCCACCATCTTTTGCTTTTCTGTATCATTTTGATCAGAGACTACCTCATCTTTTCTGTTTGTGGGAATACTATTTATGAGTGCAACAGTCTTGTCTTTATGCTCATCTATCCTCATCATTTCTAGGAAAGGAATAGTAACGCTAACTTGCGAAAGCACTTGGAACATATATATTGAAGTATACTTTGGTAAATCAGGAAAGCATGTTTCTTCAGCAATTTCCTTATCTTTTCCCTTTGAAGTTTCTTTACCAGATGACTTCTGGTTACCGTCCACATTGTTTTGAAGTACAACTTCACTATTTTCTTTGGCCTTGTCGACCTTTTTTGCCCATATCCTAGGTTCTCTTATCTCCTTAGGCTTTGGATCTATATTTTTGGCCTCCAAACTTGCTTTTGGCTTAATTACCTCCTTCTCCTTTATGAACAAACTATAAGGTTTACTAGCATCACCAGGGACAATCCTATTTCTCAGTTGTATATTGTTCCTTTCCCTAGCAACTAAAGCCACAGTGCATTTTTCAATTTCTTCATCAGAAGGTCTCCTCAACACCATATCATCTATCTCAAACTCATTCAAAAAACAATCATCATTATCTCCTTCATTTGGAAATACTTGTTGATGATATATGTCATTTTGTTGCCTCTAAGAATTAACATCCCGGGCCCAAGGCTCATCTTCTGAGGAATAATCATCATAGGCCAAATCAGTTGGACCTAACAATACATTGGTCATTGTGTCCTAGTCTTGGGGAGGCTGAGAGTCTCCATGATTATCCTGAGAGTCCACCATTGATTGTGCTATTCCACACTATTGTGGAGAATGTGGCATTCCACATATCTCACACCATAAATTTTTTTATGCATTATTCGTAGACTGCCTTTGTAGAGGATTAGGTGGAACTTGGTTATGTTTTTGATTTCCTTGAAGGGGTTTACCATTATTCCAATTTGTATTATAAGGGTAATCGTATAACCTTGGGGGTCTCTCATTTCTTTAGAAGTGAGGCTTATCATTCTTTGCTTGTTTCTACAATAGAGTAAGAACTGGACCTTTCAATTGCAATATGCACTTGTCCCATATTATATGGGGCAACAGCCCAAGATTGCTCCTATGCAGAAGGTTGAGGCTGATCTACTGGTGGGTCAGAAACAGTATGGCTAAAGCTATCCTACCTTTGAGACCTCAAGGTTTCCATCTATTGTCTCAGTAAGGCCATCTTAGTTTCTAATTTTTCCACCTCTTGCTAACTCCTATTATACTCAATAATAATGTCATTATACTAGCTCCTCAAAGTATCTCGGTTTTTAGTTAAGTCCTTCACAATTGCCCTAGTGAATTTGGCAACATTCACAACCATGTCAACAATCTCCAGTGTAGGAGTGTCAACAACTCTTTTCACAATAAAATGACCACTGAATTCAGATGTTTCTGCAACAACAGGTTTTTGAGACCCAGTGGATAGTGACCATATTGCCAAAGCATCCCATTCCTCACTAAAGGCTGATCCTTTAAGTGCCAATGTAGCCTCCTCCTCCGTTGCAAGAAGTGGCCTATTGGCCCTTCTTACTGTGTTAAATACCATAGCATCAACAATATCCCATTCAGGGAGTATCAATATTCCACATTTTTGAACCAATGCCTTGCCCTGTTTTGGTGTGATTTCCTTAAACCTTTCCTTCATCTGCACTCTAACCCTTCACTGGATTACCTGCTCCAGGAGCTCTATATGCAGACTTCTTTCATGTGCTACCTTCTTAGAATATAATGAGAGATGAGCTCTCCATACAAAATCTTTAAAAGCATGAGTATGAATAAAAGAGTCATCCATCATGAACTCCTTGCAAGCCTCCATCCTCAAATTGTCATTATTTGTAATCCCTTTGATCTCATCCTTCCCCAATCTTAGGGAGATTGTTCTCGAACTTGTTGCAATGTCAGCTGGGTCTAGTGGCATCTCTGAATTCATTTCATCTAGAGTTACAATAATGTATTCCTCATCATTCCCCTCTTGGCCAAGATCCCCCACACTATCAATCCTTTTCCTCTTTGGAGATGGTGGGTGAATCTATTCTGAAAACCTTGGAGGAGAATCCAGGTGAACAATACCTGGCACTGATTTCCCTAGGACAGATGGTGCACCACTCATTGTAACCTCCTTTGTCGTGCTTCCCTTTCTCCTAGAAAATACCTTTATCTTCTTTTGAGGCTGATAAGTAGGCCTCTCTTCAACTCTTACCTCAGGGTACTCCTCAGTAATTTATGATTTTCCCCTTTCTTCCATAATTCTTTCATTCTTTAAGAGCCCTACTAGACTCTCAAAGTTGTCAAGAGCATAAATTTCCTTACTAATCTCATCTTTGGCACCAGGTATAGGATCAAAATCAGGTATCTTTTCGTGTTTGCTTCTCACCATTTTTGAATATTCAATGAACATTTCCTTTCTCTCATCCTGTAAGTTCATATCAAAAATGTTCCTGATGGTATCTTCAGGAAAGTAAAAGTTGTGGACAAAGGTCCTAGTCTAGTGCTTAGCCTTCATTTGGGAGATAAAACCCTCAGGATCATGATTCCTAGGGCGTACAGTTCTTAGCCTATATGGCTTGAGCAATAAGTGAAAATTCCTCCACCCTCCCTTTGTCATGACAAAATCAGCAAAAGCTAAATATTTAGGGAAGAAAGATCCCTTCTTCAGTTGAATAGGAAAATGGAAATCCTGAGATGCTCCCAACTGCCTCATGATTTCTATGAAACCAATTCTAAGGGGGACCTCCCTTGCTAAAACAAATGGGGTGGCATTTATGCCAAAAACCTTGAAAAATGTCATGTTATGATTAGGGATAAAATCCCCCCAGTTATGTGTTAAATTCAACTCAGGCCTCCTCTCCACAGGTCTTAGGAAATCATGAATTTCCTTTGGAATCCTGGAGGAATAAAAAACCAAAACCTTTCTTAACTTGGATCCGAAAACATTGTAAAAGGTTACATAATCGAACTTATAATCGTGCATGTCTACGACCCTAGTCCAATACTGGACATGCATCTCAATGTCTCCCTCTCTTTTCTTCAATTCCATATCTTTCTCGAACACATTCTAACCTCTATACAAAAACATGTGGATCAGCAGAGAAAGCCATTTGAATTCCACCCAATTCTTCCCCAGCTTCAAAGCTACCAAACCTAAATACATTTTCTCTGCAAGGTAAGTGGAAAAATCATATACCATGTTATAGCCTGGGTGTTGGAGGTTTATAGCCATATACATTACTTTGATAGGAAAAGTATTCTTCAAATTTATCCCCAGGACCTGACATAATGCACAAATAGTCTTCTTGAAATGGATGGTGAAATAGTGCATTGGGAAAGGTTTAGGCTCATTCCTGCCAATAACAACTTTCCTCTGGTTTTTGCCTCTTCCTAACATAGCCAAATGGGGTATTAAAAGGGAAGTTCTGAACACACCCATGGTGTTTTTGTTCTCCTCCCTGAAAACCTCCATTTGATAGGGATCATATCTTGGCTCCATTCATGCAAACCAAAAATCTCTGTGATTTCCTCCCTTGTCACTTTAATCATTTGCTTGCCAAGATGTGTTCTGACCGTTCGGGCCACAGGGTCATACCTTACAACAATATCCTATAGTATGTCTACATCCTCATAGACATTGGGTACCACCAGCTTACCCAGGTCCAATCTCCATGGATTACATAGAGGAACTGCTAAATTTATGTTCCCAAAACAGTTGGAAAATAACTGCCAGCCAGTGTATGGCAATTCGGCATCGTGAATTGCACACTACTTATCCACTAATCCCTCAAAAAGCAAGGGCCCATAGAAAAATACCCTTCCCTCCTACTTCTTGCTTGTAGAGGGCTTTAGCAAATCAATAACATCTTGGGAAAAACCCCTAGACATGGCTTCGAAACCAACAATTCATGCCTTAGGTGCCATTTATATCAAACAAATGATAATTCAAGCTAGGGTTTGCTTATTTTTTCAAAAAGTCAAACAATTACACTTTTCTTTCTATTGCATCCATAGAAAAAACTTCTACATTCAAAATCTATAGCAATTAACCAGAAAAGCTCTAAAAGTGAATTTACTGAAACAATTCTTCAGGAACCGAAAAGAAAATAGTCATTAATTGTTCAATAAGCCACGCTAACACCTTCTAAAAACACAAGAAAAGGCGTACGCACTACTTACAATTTATCTCATGGAGCATCAAATGCAGTCAGACTGGAGAATTGCAATAATGACTTGATTTACTTTGGCACCAGACAATTCTTCGTCAATCTAGAAATGCAGCACTGAAATAGTAATTTACTGATCCTTTTGGCATTTAATTATGCAGGCCGAGTCGAACTCGACCATTACTATTCACTCGTGTGAGATAGAATGGCTATAGTACAACACCAGTTCATTTGAAAATGAGTTGTTGATCAAAAGCGATGTTGGCCAGGTGAGCGGCCCAAATTAAGTCAAAACAATTTGAAAATACTACATCCACCTTCCAGTCATCAGGCGAGCAGGAAATCTTCCCATCAGGCACCACATCTGCAAGGAATGGGTCGTACCACATTCATCAATCAATAACACCGGCATCCATACATCAACAAGTCACGTACCTCGCAGCATTATTAATGTTGAAGTTTTAATTGCACGAGGTCAATGAGGGACAATCATGATGCATCGATAGGTACACAACTGTCAACATCAGCATCCATCCTTGGTCAATGATCAAGACTGGTCCCCACCACCAAATACTATAGGTGGTAGAATATCGCAAGCCTCATAGCATTTGACATGACGTGAGCAAGAACCTTGCGAGATGTGCGATAACAGTTAAGATTAGAACTATTCCATTCGACAGCCACCTATTCTGCACATACGAAATAATTATTCTCAAAGAAGGGGACTGACTAGGTAGATAGGGAAATAACCCTCGAGGTCAAAAATATTATTCAATAGTTAATTTATAACAATTCATTGGCCCTATACCATAGGAATGATAAGACCATGACACAAAAACCGAAAGGACAGGTAAATGGGGCTGGTAAAGTTACAGAAAAAGAGGGCTAAAACACCACTTATGTGACTGATCACCGCCGATAACAAGGCAACACTCAAAAAGAAAACCCCAGGACCCAGACCAGTTAGAGGTAATGCAAAAACACACCACAGAGGGGAAAAATAAAAAGCTCCACCAAGACCTTCTGCCCCCTTTTTAGCATTTTAGAAATGAGTCAGACAATCTCAACAAAGTTTGTGACAAATCTTTTGAAAAAATTGATTTGGCCAACGAAGGACTAGATTCCTTTTACATTCTTGGGTTGTGAAATCTTATCTATAGCTACCACCCGTTTTGGATCAATTTTGAATTCCTCTTTCGAAACAATATGACCCAATAGCTTTCCCTTTTTGACTCCAAAATCACATTTTTTAGGATTCAAAGAAATCCCATACTCCAATGCTCTGGCAAAAATCTTCTCCAGGTGAGAACAATGGTCCTCCTCTCTCTTACTATGAGCAGTAAGATCATCTTGGTATATGGAAAGGAAAAGATCAATGAAATCCACAAAGGTTGCATCCATAGCTCTCTAGAATGTAGCACCTGCATTCATTAGGCCAAAAGGAATTCAAACATATACATATGTGCCCCAAGGTGTTGTAAAGGTGGTTTTGTACTGCTCAGACTCTCTCACCATAACTTGGTTGTAACCTGAGAACCCACCCATCATTTAAAGTAGTTTGTATCCTATGACCTTCTGCAACATGGCCTCCATGTTAGGAAAAGGATAGTTGTCCTTTAAGGAAGCCACATTGAGATTTTTGAAATCTACACATAACTCGATATTGCCATTCTTTTTCTTGACACGAACTAATTTTGAGACCCAGGAAGAATTCCTGATAGGTTTAATGATGCCAACATCCCTAAGCTTTGTAAGTTTCTCCTACATTTTTGGCTACAAGATTGCATTGATAGGTCTTTGTTTCTAACGAAATGGCTTCACCTCAGGCTTTAGAGGGATTTCATGTTGGAACAAGTCCTCCATGTATGCTTTAAGGTCATCATATGACTAGGAAAACAAATGTCTATATTTCCTCAGCAAGGAAATTAACATGTTCCTCACAAGAGGCTTCATTATTTTTCCAATGTACACTCTTTTAGGTCAGTTCTTTGTTCCTAAGTTTATCTCATCCAAGTCCTCCCTATGAGGAGATTTTTGCTTACTACTTGCCTTGTGAAGGTCGTTAAAGACCCTTTCTAATGCAACCAATCCCCTAGGAAGCTTATTCATTTCATTTGAATTATCTCATTCCCAAACAATGTTTATTTGCCATCAACCTCAACAATAAATGCACCAAAGTCAATCTCTTGACTTTCATTTTGGTCAACAAAATGAAAAAATCTTAAAATGTCATTATCATCATCAATCACCTACCAATTGCAAATATTGTCAAGCACTATAGGTCTGGTTTGTACTTCTATACTTGAGACAGTCAAATGTAACATCATCCAACTTGACAACAATATTTGCTAGCAAGTTTGCCCTGGCATTTTGGCCTCTCTCTATCCAATCTATACCAAAGGCATTAAAAGCCTCTATGGTGTCCCAAATTTCATTTTTGTATTGCTTAAGCCTCTTTTCTTTAGAAGAAAACCTAGATCTAACTTGGGAGACTACCAACTCAAAATTAGCTAATACCCTTAATAACTTGATGCCATGCTTAGAAACTAGCCTCAGTCCAAGCAAGAGGGCTTCATACTCAAAAATGTTATTTGTACAAGCAAACTACAATAAGGAGTATTTGAAGGTCTTACCTTGAGGAGAGACAAGAATAAAACCAACACCCAAGCCATCCTTAGAACATGCCCCATCAAAGTACATATTCCATAGAGCATCTTTGTTCAAGTTATCAGTCACTTCTCGGTAGATAGGTGTAGGTTCTATCTCCTCTTCTGACAGCTCTTCTTCAACCCAGAAAGAATCGAGATCAGTGTCCACAAAATGAATCCTTACAGGTTCTTCTGATCCTTCCACATGCTTGATCATATGACATACCCTGGGCTCCCTTGCAATCTTGACATCCTTTTGGTCAATCAGAAATGTAGCAAAAGATAGATCACATTGTATACTTCTACCCATAGAAGCACTCCACTGTCTGGATAACAACATCCCATACATTGGTGGGATGTCAACTATTATGATGCTCATGAGTAATTCCTTTTCTAGGAATGCTACCAATTTGTATGGAACTTTGTTAATTATTCCTATAATAGGAACCTCCCTTGAGTCTATAGCATAACACTTTCCATATGTATTTTCTACTTTCAAACCCATTTCTTCCATGATTTTCGCTGGCATAACATTTCTAGAGGTGCCTGAATCTATCATACAGTTCCTGAGCAACTTACCATCAATGATTAAACTAAGATAGAAAGGGTTAACCTAGATGGGGTAATCAGTAATAGTAGTTCCTAGATATATCCCAGGATTTTGATCTATTACTACTTTCACCTCTACATCCTTCTCTCGACTCTTACTTGCTCGTGGCTGATCTTCAATCAACTTGCTACTACCATTGGTGACAATATTGTTGTTGAATGCAAAATTCTTGTCCTTATGTTCATCTATTCTCATCATTACTAATAGTGGAACTATAAATTTGACCTAAAACAAGACCTGGAACATGTCCATCAGGGAGTAACTTGGTAATTCAGGGAAGATGAAATCTCTAGGACACACCTTCCCGACTTGCCCTATAAGATTTTTAACTCAAGCATTATCATCCTTAACTCTCCCGACCTGAAGGGTAATCTCACCATATTTTTTTCTTTACCATTCTTCTTAGATAAAATCCTTATTTGGGTATGTGCATGATCATCATGGAAAAAACGGACCCTTAAGTGGCAATAAAATTTAGAAAATCAGAGTTAGGCAACTTGACATAAAAAATTTGAATAAGTTATCTATATTATTTCAAAAATATGTAAGAATAGAATTTGTAGAAAATTGAATTTAGTTTCTAAACTACAAGGTTTATTTTAAAAATAAATAAATCTATTTGGTGAAAATTTGAAATTTCAATGTAGTAGTACTTAAATTTCAGCAAAAAAATAAGAAGTAGGTGTCTGTCTGACCACCCTAACCACAATAAAATGATAATATTTTTTTATAAGATTTTAGATATAAGTAGGGGACTCATGTCCCGATTTGATGCATATTTTTTTATAATTTTATTCTAAGTAAATTATTAATTATGATTTTTTAATTACAAATTTTTAAAAATATAAAATATCGTATGTCTAACAACCTTAACTTGGTCAAAACTTCATGAAAATCAATTTTGTTTTTAATCCTATAGTATGCACATCATAGAATGTGACGCATGTTTTAGATTCAAAAAATGTGATGTTGAAAGTTATAGATGTATTTCAATCATCCAATCAATTAGGACTTTAGTCATAATTCAAATAGAAAATGAATAATAATTATTTATTAAATTCAAAGTAAAGAATAATTTATATTGGTGAAAATCTGAGAATCTCCTTTAAAAACCCTTTTTGTTTCATCAATTTTGGGTAAAAAAAAGTCATTAGCCACATGGGCCATCATATCACTTAGATATTGCCACTTTTTGGCCCATCATGATCTTGCACATACCCATTTCTTTACTTTCTTTGGGCTTTATGTCATCCTTCTTTTTTGCTAAGCTAGATCCTTTGTTATGCCCCTTAACAAATACACTACCAAGGGTACCTTCGTCACCACTCACAATTCTATTTCTCAATTGGAGGTCACTTATTGCTTTGGCAGCTAATGCAATTATAGATCTTTCAATTTCTTCATTCAAAGGTCTTCGTAGAGAGACATTGTCTGTCTCCAAAGTGTACACAATAAAATAATTTTCTATCTCTCCATCTAAGAAGACTTGCTGATGATGTATACTAGCTTCCTATCATTGCACATCTACATCATTAGTATCAAAATCATCACTAGAAGAATACTCACCACAGTCAGGGTAAGACTTAATCGTACACATTTTCCATTTGGTCATGGCCCTGGGGAGAATCAAACTCTCCTTGGTCATCATGGATCTCTTCTACAGATCTTACAACAACACATTGTTGTGATGAGTGGGGCATTGGACATACCTCACACCAGGGAAAATCATCAATAAAATTAGTAGAATTCCTCTACAAAGGATCAGGTGTGGCCTGAACATTTTTTTGATTATTTTGAACAGGCTTCCAATTATACCAATTTGTATGATAGGGGAAATCTTGTAACCTTGGAGGTCTCTCATTTCTCTAAAACTATGGCTTATCATTCTTGGCATCCTTTAATAGACTAATAACTTGATCTAATTTCTCATTAGGGGTTGCAACTTTATTTGGCTTATCATTTTGGATCCTTGGGTTCTTCAGAAGCTTAGAATCATCCCCCCTTCCCACTTTACCAGAGGATTTTCTATTGTTTTCAATATTCACTGCCATCTTGTAAGCCTCTCTCAAATGTTGTGGGTTTTTATCTTGGAGAAGATAAGACATCTTTGGATCATAAGAATTGTAGTATACAACTAAGCATGAATTCTCATTAGACCTTAGGTAAGCAGGTACTTTGTACATTGCCTTTTGAAACCTAGAATTAAACTTAGTTTCTAGTTCATTATGCCCTTTAGTTATATAGTTGAAATCATTAAGTCTAAAGCATGGATCAGTCTAATCCCCATAATGTTCCCTAAAAATGCGGCAAAAAGAATCCTTTGAATCAATGCTTACATCTGGAAAGCTTTTATACCAATCTCTAGCATCTTCAGTTAAGGACTATATAAATCATTTCATGGAAAAATCTTCATTCCACAACTCAAAATACTCCACGAAGCTTTGGAAAGCCTTCAAATGGTCTTTACCACTAAGAGCATTATTGCTAGTAAATTTGGGCACATGCTTCTTAGAGCTACCTGGAACTAGGTTTGGATATCTAGGGATATTTTCAAAGCATAGTTGTCTATACCTGTTTGTATGTAACAACCTTCTCCTAAAGGTCCTTCATCATTATTCTACTCATCACAATTCCTTCTCCTCTCATTATTTCCCTTGGGCTTTATATAGTAAGGATCATATCATTGGTTAGAATGGACTATTCTACCTTTGTCTTCAGGTTGGGAGGAAGAGCTGGATGGGTTCCCATTAGGGGAAATTTTTTCATCTATATGGGAGCTTGGGGATGACATATAGATCTAGGAACTCTGAGCTTCAAGGATTGGATTTTTTTACAGTAGACTCTAAGAAACTAATTTTCTTCCTCATCTCATTATTTACAGCAAGTAATTCCATCTCCTTTGTTTTCCTCTCCAACTCTTGATTCTCTCTCATCAATTTCTCAATCAAAGGGATAGACTCATCTTGTGGAGTTCTTTTCTTAGGATGAATTCCCTCATTTATCTTAACTCCCTCCATAGGTTTCCTTCCCGTGTCAGCATTTTGGTGGCCTTGGTTCACACTTTTTGGCAAGGGATTAACTAGGATAAGAGTCTTTTCAAGACTAATAGTTTGTGAATTTATGGAAATATTATCAGAAGAAGGGATTGCAAGGATCTTGGGCACAACCTCTTGCACAACTAGACCAGTTGCCTAGGGATCCCCAATTTCTAACCTATCTATTTATTCCATCTCCTCAACTTTCCTTCACAAAATATCCCTCTGAATTATTGCATCCCTAATCCTTTTTTCTTTCTGTACCTCCCTCCTTTTTCTAGTCTGATTACACTTTGAGGCTCGTTCCTTAAGCATTCTCATATCTTTGAGGAATTCTTCTCCCTCTAGAAAATTTGAATCACCATCAGATGCTATTGTAAAATTTTCCTAGTTGGGGGTAATATTATGAGAATATTCGTCATCTCTCGTTAGTAGATCTAAATGGAGTGGGGTATAGTGGTAAGAATCAGGAGACAATTGTCCCTTAATCCTAGACTATCTAGCACTAGTATTATCTCTTTGTATCATATCCCTTTCCATCCTTTCCATGGCCTTTAATCCATGGTCAAAGGATTTCTCACCCAAAACAGATTTAATGTAGACTTCCCCAATATTAGTAGAATTGTGATCATCAAAATCTAAAAAAATATTTTCACATTCTAAATTAGAAGTATCATGACCACTGCACTCAGGAAGAGGGTGAGGAGTAGACCTACATTTTTTGTGTCCTTTTCTTTTACCCACTTCCCATGTGGATTCATTTTCATTCACAATTCTCCTTCCAGATTCTGCTCTTGATGTTTCTTCATGTGGCCTTGAGTTCCTCACATTTGTATTTGGATTGTTTTTACATCCCTTGACCTTCTCAATTTATTTATCTTCTTCTTCACCACTTCCTTAATATATTTAAACACTGGCTCGCACTGGTGTAGAGAGTTTAAAGTCAACACCCAAATTCTTTGGGACTGATTTGTAGAAATTGTGTTACAATTTATGCCAATCTTGTCAAATTCTTAAGTATAATGATAAAATTTTACAAATGCAATATGTTTCTAAATAAATCTTGGCAACAATACGTTGAAAGATTAGAACATAGGAAACCTGAAGTAAAACTTGGTGAATATACAACAAAATACTTGAAACAACAACTAGCAATACTTCAAACACATCGACTCTATATAGTAAAGCCACTATATGATATAGTGTTCTATGATAATGTGTTCTGGAAACTAGCTATTTTAGACTTGAATCCCTAGTAGAGTCACCATTCTATTGGTTTATTTTGAAAATCCAACTAGATCTCGCAGGTAGCCTATGGACTTGCCTTTTCAATAATCAACAACTTGCAAGGGGTTTCCCAATGAACAATAAAAATCACTTTAGCTTTCCTCCTGTACTTTGGGCTTTGCAAGACCTAAGAGGGTAATCCCACAATATACGTATAACATTAATTCATAATACCTCCACGTACATTGAAAATTGAACAAATACATTCTCAGATCAAGACTTGGAGCACAATGACCTGCAAGAATCTGGTAAATTCTTCATATCTAGTGACTCAAAGAAGAGAATGGGAAAGTTAGTGGATAAGTTCAACAACCATCATCATTATAAGTGAAATTTAATTTAAATAAGTTGTTCTTTGATGCAATTTAATTGGATAGGTACACAAAAGTCCAAATGATGCATAAAATAGTGCCTTATCAAAGGGTGACGGGTTCAAAATTGAAAATAATAGTAAAACACTAATTATAGCATAACCATCGATATACCATTATGAATTTGTATTAAAAATTCATAAATAAAAAGATAAAAAGAAAATTCTTAGAAATCCAACATCACAATACATGAATCAACGATCCCACTAAAGCATTTAATCAATTCCTTGAATACAAGCATATAATGCAAACACACATCTAATCACAACAATTAGAGACCGATGAAATAATCCTCAATTACTTCATTGCTAATTCATATATCACTTCAGAGGAGAAAACTTGCTTTGAGCATTCCATTAATTGATGTCAAAATGCTACAACTATTGCAAAAAAATTAAGCTACTTGTAAAGATGAACTCATAATCCTAGACTCAACTATCAATTCTATATTACTTGTATATCTCTTGGTAATGTTAGCAAAAAGGCACCTAAGCTCCAACAAAATTTCAAAGACCCCCATACAATAGCCTTGAATTCCCTTTTATAATATTAAGGGAGAAAAACAAGCATCGGACTATTGGCATAACAAATTACATTTCATGTTGCATCTTTCAATATTTTGTTTCATTTCAACCCCTAGGCAGCTATATTTGCACTTTTACAAAATGGGGGAAAGAACCAAACATAATCATTTAGATGGGCACATAAAAACCGCTCACATGTTGTTTTAAAAGTCCACATCATTAAATTATTTGAAAAACAAACTGAATTGAAAAGAAAAAGTAGAGGGAATATTCAAGGAAGCTTGATTAGACCCTCATGTGTATATTCTACAAAGAGGATATAGATTTATTTATGCAAAGTTTGTTTCAAAGGCCAAAAATTTACTATAATACACCATGCTCTATATCCACTTTAGCACTCCCTTGTGACTTACTCAACATACTTATCTAACCAATCCTTGTACCCTTCCTCAGTAGGTGTTGTGTCACCTAGCAACTTATGTACTTTGATAATATAAGCATTATACCTTGCATCTAATATGACCTAGGCCTATTTCACAAAGGTGTCCATTCCTATATCAATTTTGATAAGATTATCAATTAAATCATTTAATGTTGATAAATCCAACTTACCCTCAACATAAGTAATCTCAAAACACTTAGTTGTAGGATGCTTGAACAAAGCTTTCCATGAGTCATAATAATTTAACTTCCCTTCCTCATTGAGAACCTTAGGCATGCCATGTTCTTGCATGTCCCTAAAATCCTTCACTTTTCCTTGTAATAACCCCCCAATTCTTTCATGGAAGCCTACAATTTCCCCAGCAACTTCAATTCTTTTTATTGATTCATGGACTTGCTCTGGGACTTTAGGATCTCCCTTTGCATTTACTTGAATTTATTTCAAGCTACTCAATTTGCTAATCTATTTGTTCTAGGTGTTCATGAAAACCTCCTAGTTATTCTGAAACTTCTCATAAGCTTCATGGACACCCTTATATGTCAACCATGTAGTTTCTATCTTTAGATCAATCTTATGCCACCTATAACTGAGGAGACCCTCAACCATGTCTTTGGAAGTGTTTCTCATGCCTTCTTGGAGCTTCACTTTCTTAGCCTTGGTTGTTTGGAGCTCCTTCTTCAACTCACTGATTCTCAATTTCCAAGTGTCCTTATCTTGAGATGAAGTATTAGATGAAGAGGCAGTGATGGCATTCTAGCTAGCCTTAGCAAGAGTAACTTTTACTTTTTTATACTCTTCGACCATCTTGTTATGCTTTTCTAACAATTTTGAGTACTTAGCCTAACTAATCTCTGCAATATCAACACTCAGCATGGCCAAATGCATTTTCAACCTTGCAGATTATGGGGCTGTCATCTCTAAAGCTCTTCCAATGATCACATCACCTAAGAGGCCAGTCATTGTTCTACTAAGTACACATCTCCTTGAGTCTAGAGTCGGAGACCAAATAGCCAATGCATGCAAACTAGGACTAAAACCTTAACCAAAGGTCTTTTCATCAAATGTCTCTTCAACCACCGAAGCACCTAGGTCACTTTTAATTGCATCCAAGGTAATTATGGAGGAAAAAATCCAACTAGGCATAACCAACATCCCACTATCCTTAACTAACCTCTTGGCTTCCACTAGATTCATCTGGGAAATTTCTTGAGCAATATCTTCTTCAGTACGCCTTTTCACCTCCTCCTATTGAGAAGGATCAATTACCTCCACTGCAACCTATATTCTATCACTTATTTCTTGAGCTTTTAAATCAATTTTTTTTTTTCTGAATTCCTTTAAAACCACAAAAGAGTCATCTTCGAGGTATTTACCATAGGCTAAAATCCTTTCATCATTATCTTAGCTCTCATCATACTCCCAAGGCACAAGCCTATCATCTAGAACAAAAGGTTCCATTGCATCCCCAACATCAGGGTAAGAAAATTCTTGCTCTACTCGGTGTCTAATGGGGTTTGACTCGGTGGAAGGTTGGTTTGTGTTAGATTCAACATCTTGTGTCTCACCAATATCCTCAAGGGGAAATTCCAGGGTAGGGGCATCCACAACATCAAATGACTATTGGTGAACCTCTTGTGCTATCAGATCCATTGATTGGCCACCAGTCTTCACCAGGTACTCATGTAAGGTAGCCTAGGCTAAATCCTCTGCTTGTACCTTCTCAAAGAAAGTTCCATTGTTGTAATCATTGAGGAGTATTCCCATTTTGGTGAATTTATCATCATGTTTATATGGACTTTCATAAAAGGAATTATTTCTTCGAGCTCTTTTCTCTATGTCAACAATTTTCATACATACTGCTCCTCTATCCTAGGCATCAGTTACCATTAACAAGTTTATCACTACATCCTCCTTGAAAAGAAACTGGTGAGGCCCATACCCTGATATTCCTCATTTAATATTCTCCTTGTCAATGACCCCTTCAATTTCAATCTTCATAATAGGGGCTACACCCATCCTCAAATTATTTACCATTATACCAAAAATGTCATAGGCCTCCTTGGTAGTGACAACAAAATGATCAAAAGAAAAGGTAGAGGAAATGATAGAGGCCTTCTTGGAGGCCCTAAAATTCTCAGCATCACTATTATCCATTTGCCACATGATCTCCAAGAATTCCAACCTATTAGATACATATGCAGGAAATACATGTGGGGCCACAATAGCTCCATAACATCTAATAACAATGCATATGTCATAGAAATACAAATCCCCCCAAGTGCACTCATAATTGGGATCATCTCTGTATTCCTTTTGCCTTAGTAAAGCTCTAATTGTTTTAGAAATTATTTCTAGTGGTGCTACCCCCATTTGCACCAAGATAGTGTGCTTTATTGTATTGTAAAACTCAACATAATTTGAGGTGGATCAATGCAAATCCTAGATGTAAGTCCACATCTACATAGGTAATCTATGGTTATTGCTATCCAATTTCCTAAATTGTAGATACCTACTGAAAACCTCCCTTCCCTGATACAAGAGCATGTGCATCAAAAAAAATTAATGCATGAAAGTCCACAAGGTTCTTCTCTCTTTTAACCTCACCAAATTATAGTACAATTTCTCAGCAATGTGGTGAGCATAATTAAACCATCTGTGTTGATACTTGTGCTAAATATTTGTAATCATAACTGGCATAGCCGATGATATCCTTCCATCACACTTAATCTCGAGCACCTGACACAACATGTAATATGTGTATTTGAAATAGTCAATAAATTCTTCACAATCCAAGGGCTCATCCTCTTTCAATGCAAATGTGGAATCCTTCTCTAATCTATTCTTGGGAAATTCACTTTTTTTTATCCAACCCTATGTGCATTGTAATAATTCTACAAGTTCTACATCAATAGCATCAGGGTTCATGTTGAAGACCTCTATGACTTTGCTTCTCTTTACTTCAAGGAGGGATTTTCTAGAAATGTCAGTAATAACCCTATTAACATAGTCATATTTGTCGATGATTTGGAACATTAAGCCCACTTCCACAAAGACATTCAGGATGACCAGTTTTCCTAGGTCATACCCCAAAAAATTTCATCCAGGGTGAGGAGCATCCCTCCTTGTAAAGGAATTCACAAACATCTCTGAACCTGACCTTGGCACAACAATATCACCCATCTCTACCATGAGGTCCTTAAAATTAGAGTTTAACACCCTATCTCTCATGGCCTTTATGCCACTTGATTTGACATCTAGAGGCTGAAACTTGTCCATAAAATGAACATAATTCTTTGGCTTCCCTTTCTTCCTATTAGAGCCTTCGTGTTCATGTGTAGTTTCATGAGAGGCTTGTTGCCTCTTTCTCTTGGAAGTGAGTCTAGAAGTTGAGGACTCACCTAGTTGGCTCATCCCTTCCCTATGCTAGGGTTCCTTCCTCAATTACAAATTCAACTAGGTGTCGAATTGAAGGCATAAACTTCACAATCACAACTGTAGAATAATACTAATTTCTAATATTACCCTAGCCCAAAATGCACACCAATTTATACAATATAGACAACCCTATTCTAACCCCAGAGTATGATTATGGACACATAAAACATAGATATAATTCAACAAGAGAATAATCTTTTCAATGTTTGGCATAAACTTACCTGTGAATAGCTTCTACAACATTCATTTGCTCACATTTCCACTTCATCACTTCTTCTTTCAATTACTCATAGTGAGGTAGGAAATTAAAGTGGAACCCTTACACAATTACTTGGTATATTACAAGTACCATTAATGGCACAGGGAAGCTCACATGGGTGAAAAATACCCATTCTGCTAGTTGCCCATGGTCGTTTGAATACACACCGTTGATTTACGGGCTTCAAAACTTAATCCTATGGTTCGCGCATACTCAACACCTCATAGTGTCATTTCAATGATATGATACGTACTAAGAAATGGATGAGGTAGATAGTATGTGTTACCTTCATAGGTATGGCATCGGGCATTACTATTTCTGAGTCCACTTTAGAACTCCAACCAACGATAGTAGGGAGGCTAGCGATGAGATAGAAGCCTCTGATCTACGATAGAGAGATTTCAGCCATTGATCTTACTTTTATTGCTCATCACTTGATAACCCACATATGGCCACAGTAAACTGGCAAATCGACACATCTCTATGATGGGAGATGTCTTTCACATCAAGGGTCATGGGTTCAACATTATTCTACACAAAACAATCAGCAATAGTTAAGAGGGGAGTGATGTGTCAAAATGTTGACTGCATTGCTTATCGGGTCTTACTTCCTCATGGACACAAATGAGCATGCGAAGGAATATAATTGGTTGATACAAAAGAGGAAGGTAATTTCTCATCGTGGATTACTTGACAAAATTTGAAAATGGACTGGCAATGGGCGATGCAAAACTTGACTTAAGGAAAGCTTAATAGCACATGCACCAAAGGTTATTTTAAAGGATGACCTAGTTACAACGGGTGGGTTAAAGGAAGGGCCGGTAAAACCATGAGCCTTAAGGCCATGAAGGATTAATGAAAAGACTAGGAACCATCATGACCAGTCAAATTGAAAATAGAAACCTAGTGGTTGAATGAGGGTGTGAACATAAAACCATAACTCTAAGGCAAAGACTATTAGGGTTTAACTTAAAAAATTTTAGTGGAACCAAAAAAATTTTAGGGGTTCCACCAGATCCCACCACTAGTACATAAACAACAATTTATGACTAAATAAACTACTAAAAATTGCATATAAATGACTAAGTTTAGTCACGTGACTATTAGTAGTTTATTTGTAGTATTTATAACACCACTAAATTTATGACTAAACTATTTTAGTCATTTATTTAGTAATTGATTTTTAGTCATTGATTTGGGCATTGATTTAGTCATTGATTTAGTCATTAATTTAGTCATTTATTTAGTCATGGTAGTGATTTATTTAGTCATATTTTTAGTCACTAATTTAGTCATATATTTAGTCATTACTTTAGTCATTGATTGTTGTTAACTAGTCATTTATTTAGTCATGGTAGTCATTTATTTAGTCATATATTTGGTCATATATTTAGTCATATATTTAGTCATTACTCTAGTCATGTATTTAGTCATTACTTTAGTCATATATTTAGTCATTAATTTAGTCATATATTTATTCATTAATTCACTCATATATTTATTCATTAATTTACTCATATATTTAGTCATTAATTTATTGTTGTATTTAGTCATTACTTTAGTCATATATTTAGTCATTAAAAATCAAATCTAACTTAAATAGTACTCACAAATTTATGCATATAAACTTCAAGTATCATAGATAGTCAAATGTTGAAGAAGAACCGTGAAATGAAGACTAAAATCCATGAAAAAATATGATTGATCAGACACAAACACAAATAGATTACAAATAAAGAGGAGCCATAACACAATATTTATGAGTGGAGAAAAAACCTCTAAAAATTTACTTCATTAAGCCTTATTGGAAAATCAAAATCGCATTGGTTACATTCAATGTCTCAATAACACTATACAACTTATAGACACTATATAAAAAAAATACTCCTATTTTCATATACTTATGCTATTTTCCCCTTCATTAACTGTAATCCTTTTGGAAGGGCAACGACCTCCTAAAGGGGCTCAACCCATTTAATACCCTTGCAAATCCATGGCTTTCCTCCCGCTATTGGTTTCGGCTCCTCCAAACTCTTCCTCCCTAGTATTCACCTTTCACTTCTCCAATTTGGAGTTGCATCTTGAAAACAAGGTTTCAAAATTTGCACATCAAAAAATCAGAAAAGTTAAATAATACAGAGGATCTAAAATTCAAACATTTTATTTTCCTTTTCTAACTATCGCACCCTAAACTTAGGTGCTAGATATAAGGTTTCCTAGTTATCTCTTACAATTTTTAAAATATGAATCCATGCAATACAACAAACAAATAAACAATATTCAATTAGTGATATGCAACTACCTTATTCGTGAATAGTTGATCAATAGCTTGATTATTGATTGTAAATTTGTAATTGATATGCTTGAAAGTGTCCTTCTTTCCTATGTGTGAACTAGAGATTTGGATGATGATATGAACATCCATAAAAAGTATATTTGGAAGTAGATTTTTATTAGATATTATAATTGAAATTTCCACTAATTATAATAAAGATAAATAGTTTTACCTTTCTGCATCAACTAATGCAATTATAATAACCTTTAGAGGATTGACAATGGTACTATTTATCATATCAACATACTTACCTAGAAGTTGTAACACAAAATTAAACCTATTAATTAGACTCGACATCTAATAACTTGAAAAAATAACTTCAAACATTATCAATTTAGTAAAAAAATCATCAATTTCAAAGATCAAAGTAGCCAATGCTTCACTCTCTACATCCTCTACTACAATCAAAAGAGGCCTTTTTTAATGTGATAAATGCAAGAAGAAATTATATTATTTGTCAAAACTTATTACTATGTACTTATGAACTCAAGATCATTCAAAATTTTCAAACTAATTGACATGATTACCTATATTTATTTCTATCACATACACTTTGGGTATACAAGATCATTGAGAATCCCAATTATTGAACTATGAAACTCGGCAACACAATAAAATTATATCTTAAGTAAAATGTAAATCAAATCAACATTACCTATCTCAACTTATCAATTGATCTCAAATTATATATACACCTTTGTCATATAACTTAAGGACTTCTACAATAGATATGCACAAAATGAATTTTGAGGAAATGCTTTAGAAACTTTCAAGTGAATACAATTCGTAGGTGTTATTAGAACCAAAATTTTCATGAAAATCCTAAGAGTTTTTATCCATTAGAGTCCAAATTGTTGCTATCCTTTTCATAAAAAGGTAATCTTTTGTCATCCATAAATCCAAAAAGATATTTTTCCGCCATACCGCTACCTTAGCATTAACCCTTTGAAGTCTCCACATTTTACCTCCCTATCGCAGCCTCTTGCAAAATGGCTCGCGGTATAATGGTTAAGAATGGTCACATCATACCCTTGTTGCTATACCATGTAGAGAAACAACATGCCCATAGTTTGGCGGTGAAGTGAAAAGTGCTTTGTAAAATTATACCGCCACACTGCAAGGAGGAGGGACCTAACCCATGGTTGAGTGGTAGATAGGTCAAAGTGCTGGCAAAAGGGATACCGCTACACAATGAGGAGTCAGAACTAAGACTGCGGTTGCACGGTAGTGAGGAAGTAAAGCGATACCATGATACTATGAAGGGCATAGATAAAGCCTGGGGTAGGGCAGTATGCAGAGGAGTAGTGATAGAAAGGAACTACCATACCATGGAGCGTCGATAGGGAGCCTGCGGTAGAGTGATGGAGAAGACTGACTGACAGGTGAGACTGCCATACCACGTGGAAATAAGTGTTAGCCCACAGTAAAGTGGTGTGCAGTGGAGTAACATGAAATGCTACCACAGTACCGCAACAAAGAAAGTGATGGCACATGGTAGCATGGTAAACTGGCTATTTTGGCTATGACAGTTTTGATGGTTATTTTTAGTTGCAAAATGGCGCGAATCTTGGCCTCACATTAGCACGTGAACAAAACAAAAATTCAGATTATGGTTAAAATATTTAGTTTTCCAAGAAGGCAACTAATTAAATATTTTATTTTTGCCAAAGAATGATGAAAGGTTGCACCAGAACAAATGAAGCGTCATAACCCTAAAATATGTATTGTATATATGTACAGAAAAATTAGAGAGAGAAAATGGAAACAATTAGAAAATAGCAAAAAATAAAATGGGGGATGCATATAATGTACAGACTTTCTTGAAGCACAGCAATGGAGATAATGTTTTTAACTGGTGAATTTCTTTCTTGGTGTTTAGTTGTTGTGATGTAATGATTCATATTTTTATCTGGTTGTCTCCAACTTTAGGTCTTTTAATCATTTAAATCAATATATCAAGTATATTTCTAACTTGTCAAAATGTATTCTCATTTTGTGTGATTTAATTAATTGGTGTTTCCAAGTCAGAATTAAATTATTTTAAATAAGTCACATTGATTTAAGGATTTCTTTTGGATATTTAAAGAAGAACCTAGTAAGAAAACATTCTGGCATGATTTATGCAAGTCATATATTTAGTGAAGTTTCATGCTAGTCATAGAATCTCATTTTCAAAGTGCTCAACAACTAGAGTAAAGCCAAAGAGGGAAACACATATTATTCTATATTTTTGACTCCATTGCCCATGTGGATAGAAGGAACTGATCTGTCATAGCCTAGAAGATAAATTTCATAGAAAAACAACTTATATAAATACTTTCATTTTATGCAATAGGAGTAGTTGTTATGATTTTATCTATCCACTTCCAATTTCCATTTGTGGATAGATTGATCAAGCAGGAAACATAGTTCAAATCTGTATCATTTGCATAGGTATACCCACCTAGGTTTAGCAGATCCTAGAGAGTAGATGGTTCAATTTCATTGATTGGCCTTGTACGTTAGCCAAAAACATTGTGAGAGCTAAGAAACCTCTCGTGGTTCAAACATGCATTTTTGAGTCCTAGCAGTTTGACGACTCTGCTGGGGAGAAGTTTTAGAAAATTCAGTTCCAGCCTTTCCATTTATAGAGTCAACAAAATTTCACATTTGGAGTGAGGAGATTCCATTGGGGAAAATAAAAAATAGTTTCAAAAGAATCATTTTCCTACTTTTGCAAAGGTAGGTGGTGACTCTATTTAAAATTGATAAATAATGCATAGATATTGTGGAACAATAATACTTTACCAATTTTCTTGTCAATATGTCAGAAGAAGTGAGAAGGCAGCAGTCAATAAGAGAGTTGAAGGAATTGAAACAAAAAAGGCTACAATTGGATGAACAAATGCTACAATTGGATCAAGAACTGCTACAATTGGATCAAGAACTACTACAATTGGGAGTTAAACATGTCCTAGATGCATCACAAAATATGACATCCTACAGTGAAAATGAATACATAAATGCCAATAGATCTTGGACACCATAAGTGCCACATGATACAACTGAGAACTTGGGCAATGAAGGTAATGCACTCTATTCACAACAAAAAATTTATGCATCACAGTCATCACATCAAATGAATACTCATCTTGTCCCTACTAGTCAGAGGTTAGTAAGCTATCAATATTATGAATATAATCAGTATGGTGGCCATTATCAATATCACACTTCATGTCAAGACCTGCAAAGCAATGTCATCCTCCATGGAAGTGTAAATCAAAATCTACAGCAAGGTACATGTCAGAATCAACAATCTGTGAAGAAAAATGATGAGTGTCTTCATATTCAAGAGAGAGGAAAAAATATTTTGGATGCCTTTCTTAACATAAGGAGATATAAAGGAGAATTTGGGTGCTCTTTGTTCAGCAAAATGACAAATATTTGTAGTCAAATACCTATTAATTTCCCACCTAATAGGTCTGAGTTCATTGAGAATTTCATGAAAGTGTATGAGCCCAATTCAATTTACTGGCCTGAATCATGGGTACCTGTTGCTTATAGTCAAATAGATGAATGGACTAACATGGTAGATAATAAAAATTATGAGGAAACTATTAATGTTGAAACCAATAGTGGTATCACTAATGAGTATGAAGATGAATGTGCTAAGGACCAATCTTCCACCTTGGGAGATGATTTCAGCATTAGTGATGTTGTTGGGGACACACCATTTGGGGGATAAATCAACAATGATTAAGGTGATATGGAGGGGCAGCCATGTATGTGCTCTCATAACATTGACATTAATATATTAGAAGCTGAAATAGAAGAGGATATCATGCCTCCTAATAATGAATATATAGAGATTTTTTCCTGCATAATAGACTGTGACAATACATGTTATGAGGGATCCATTGAATATTCAGATTGTGAAGATAAGCTTGTGGATTTTGATCTGCAACAAGGTGATTCTTGCAGCTCTTATGGAGATCAAGAAGTCAGAGAAATAGTAGAAGATAGAAAAGAAGAAACCTGTTCACTCAATAGTGAGCAAGTTTCAGATTTGTTAACTCTTGAATACCAGAAATGTGCATACGAGGATGATTCTAAAGTTTTGGGTCCAACCTACATTTTCTTTGATAGTGAAAGTACTGTGTGTAATAATTCATATGACTCCACATAAATTTCTCATAGTGATGAAGAGATCTTTGAAGTTGAACAAGAATCTGTATCTGCCCAAGAAGAGGTATGTGACTTGAACATTTTTTCTTACAAGAGAAAGATATTGGTTTACATATCATTGATGATGAGTGTTCAACATTGATTGATTGAAATATGTATAAGGATGACTATATGGATCAAAAATATGTGTCACTACCAACTAGTGGTAGGGAAGAGATGGAAAGTATGTTTGATTTGATTGTCTCAAAAGATGTTGATGAGACGAGATTTTCAGACTTCCAAGAGAAGCATTCAAATTTTCAAGTCTTAGTACAACTGCAAGATCATTTAGCAATACATAATAATGAGAAAGATTATGAATGCTCCATTGAATGTGGATACACTTTGTATGATCAAGGTGATAAAGATTTATCATATGATAATAGGAATTATGAATTGTAGAGTGGTGAAAGGAACATGATCCAGGTTGAACACAATGATTTTCTAAAAAATTTCAATGATAGTATATGTAGTAGGGCAGTTGGAATGAACATTTTCCAAAGGAACCTAATGAGCTCAAATAAGAATAAAGTTTATGACAAAGGAAAGTATAGGCCCTTCTTTTGGGTGGCCTTGGGCCATCATTTATGGTTTGAATTTCAGAATAGAATAGTTCAAGGCAAGGATGAAGTTTTATTTTGATGCCATAGAGAATTAAGGATTGCCAGTGCATGGACAATTCTTTATAAACCTCTTTAAACATTATTTTTTCCATGCATAGTAGTTTAAAAATTTAAAAGAGGCTGAGACTTGCCAACACATGGACAATCTTAGAGTTCCCTCATTGAAAACATTGTTTTTTTTTCATGTACAACAGTGTAGGGTCACTTCCATGCTCCTTTTTCCTTCCTCCATTTTCTGCCTCCTTCATTTTTCATATCCTTTGGTATCTTGGTCTGCTTTCCCAGTGATATTTTGGTTTCTTGTAGTGATTGGAAAATCACTCATCCCCAATAGGAGCCACTATTAGAACCAAAATTTTCATGAAAATCCTAAGAGTTTTTATCCATTAGAGTCCAAATTTTTGCTATCCTTTTCATAAAAAGGTCATCTTTTATCATCCATAAAGCCAAAAAGAGCTTTTTTTGCCATACCTCTACCTTAGCATTAACCCTTTGAAGTCTCCACCTTTTACCTCCCTATCATAACCTCTTGAAAAATTGATCACGGTATCACAGTTAAGAATGGTCACATCATACCCTTACCGCTATGCAAAAACTTGACCTGCAATTTGGTGGTGAAGTGAAAGGCGCTTTATAAAAGTATACTACCACAACGCAAGGAGAAGGGACCTCACCCATAGTTGAGTGGTGAAAAGTTCATAGTGTTGGCAAAAGGGATACTACTACACCATGAGGAGTCAGAACCGAGACTGCGGTAGTGCGGTAGTGAGGAAGTAAAGCGATACCGTGATACCGTAGAGGGCATGGATAAGGACCATGGTAGGGAGGTATGTGAAAGAGCAGTGATAGAAAGGAACCACCATACCATGGAGGGTTGACAAGGAGCCCATGGTAGAGTGGTGGAGAAGACAGACTGATAGGTGAGACCGCCATACCACGTGGAAATAAGTGTTAGCCCATGGTAAAGTGGTGTGCAATGGAGTAACATGAAATGCTACCATGGTACCGCAACAAAGAAAGTGATGGTGCATGGTACCATGGTAAACTGGTTGTTTTGGGTATGACAGTTCTGATGGTTATTTTTAGTTGTGAAATGACATGACTCTTGGCCTCAGATGAGCACATGAACAAAACAAAATGCAGATTATGGTTAAAATACTTAGTTTTCCAGAAAGGTAACTAATTAAATATTTTATTTCTGCCAAAGAATTCCAAAAGGTTGCACCAGAATAAATGAAGGGTCATAACCCTAAAATATGTATTGTATATATGTACAAAAAAATCAGAGAGAGAAAAGGGGAACAGTTAGAAAATTGCATAAAATAAAACAAGGGATGCATATAATGTACAGACTTTCTTGAAGAACAACAATGGAGATAATGTTTTTAACTGGTGAATTCATTTCTTGGTGTTCATTTTTTGTGATGTAATGATTCATATTTTTATCTGGTTGTCTCCAACTTGAGGTCTTTTAATCATTTAAATCAGTATATCAAGTATATTTCTGATTTGTCAAAATGTATTCTCATTTTGTGTGATTTAATGAATTGCTGTCTGTAAGTTAGAATTCAATTCTTTTAAATAAGTCATAGTGATTTAAGGATTTCTATTGGATATTTAAGGAAGAACCTGGTAAGAAAACATTCTAGCATGATTTATGCAATTCATAGATTTAGTGAAGTTTTATGCCAGTCATAGAATCTGATTTTCAAAGTACTCAACAACTAGATTAAAGCCAAAGAGGGAAACACATATTATTCTATATTTTTGACTCCATTTCCCATGTAGATAGAAGGCACTGATCTGCCATAGCCCAGAAGATAAATTTCATAGAAAAACAATATATATAAATTCATTTTATGTAGTAGGAGTAGTTGTTATGATTTTATCTATCCACTTCCAATTTCCATTTGTGGATAGATTGCTCAAGTACGAAACATAGTTCAAATCTTTATCATTTACACAGGTATACCCGCCTAGGTTTAGCAGAGCCTAAAGAGTAGAAGGTTCAATTGCATTGATTGGCCTTGTACATTAGCCAAAAAAATTGTGAGAGCTTGGCAACCTCTTGTGGTTCAAACCTATGTTTTTGAGTCCTAACAAGTGTAAATCCAAATTCCACAACCTTTTCCAACATCCTCCCTTCTTGTGCCAAAATGGGAGCTTTAAAACAAGATATGAATATCCATAAATGCATAGATAATACACCATAGTATACCTATAAGAAATGTTTGATGGTTGCACATACTTCACACAAATGTGTAAAATTTATTAATTTGAGGGCAAACAAATCTACAAGGCAATGCTAAGAAATAAAATTCTAAATAGATATGTGTAAAAATTCTGCCTGGTAATTTCACTTGGTCATGATTACCCCCATTCATTTGATGGTTTAGATATTAAGAAATTTTTTGTGAATGTAGTACTATGTTACCTTCAACATAAAAAATATGTTATAAGAATTAAACTCGACATTTTTAGATGTGTGCACTACCTGCACGAGGGTTCTGCAATCATAAATATACTGATAAAAAAGTAAATTGTGTGCATTTGCATCCTGGTCTTTACTTTGTATTGATATATTAAAGTCAAACAACATTATTATTTGGAAGAATGTAAGAAGAATTCAAATGTTTGATAATGCTTAAACCAAGTTGGGATGATCATCTTATATGGGGAATATTTTGAAAATATTTATGATAGAAATTTTGACACACTAGTAAACTCCAAAGTGTTCTTCCCTGAGTAAACAACTTAGTTAAAGGAAACCAACTTATATTTTAAGTGTAATAAATAAAAGGGGAAATTGAACCAATGCATGATGATCCTATGTAGAGATATATTTTCTATAATTCTATTTTAAAAGTTAAAAGTTAAGATATATAGAAAAAAAATACTATGCTCTATGATAGCATGTCTAACAAACAATCCTTGACTTCAAAATAATAACTGTTGTATTAAGCATGCAATAAATTGTTGATTCATTTTTGAAAGATACTTACCATCCCATGGATAGAAGCGTATTACTAGACCTGAATATTTAGATTTTTTAGTAATGGCTTTTTTCTTAACTTCTTCCTCTCATGCTAACATTTTTCTCAAATTCTATATGTTCATGATCTCTGTAAAAGCATTAACTTCCTTTTAGTGCTCCAGTGAAAACCAAACAAAAGATAATTATTTTTCAAATATATGATGCTCTTAATTCTATTCATAAAAATTCACATCCTTTTTGTTTAATGTAAAGAAAATTATTAAATACATGATAGACAACAGGCTGGCATTAGAAAACTTCAAGTGAAGTCAAAATGTTATTGCTCCAAAATATAAATCTTACTCAAATAATTTTAATGAGATTTGTTAAATACTGAGTCATTCATGTATAGGTAGGTCTAAAATCAAAATGATTGTTCACTAGTCAATTAAACATTTGTAGTAGGCTGTGACATTTTATTTTTTTCAGAACCTTGTTTGCAAGCCTTTAGATCTATCAAGTGACATCTTGCATCTAAAGAGAAAATTTTAGCTATGACTAGAGGTTGTCCTGCAAAGTGTTGGTTCTATAGAGAAATTAAGATGTTTGTTGAGATCATACATAATGGTAGAATTATTCCCTATAATTATATCAAGATGTCCTTTAAAGTACCTAACACTCATAGAAGGGCCTAATCAATCTTAAGTAATTCCTTGAAGGTCCTCCATTTTCTTCTATTAGATTAAGACTTCATATAGAAGCCTAAGATAATATAACATGTACTGTTATCCTTGATAAGAAAATTTTCAAGATTAGCGTATCAAAGGAGGAAATATAGGCTCCATGGGTCTCCCATATATGCAACATTATCATGGATGGCTAGATGAAAATTCAACACCTTCTATTCATGAATATCATGGTCACATTTAAGGAGAGCTCTTAGCTCCTTAGAGCAATTGATTGTTCGAGAAACTACAAGGATACGAAGTTCTAGTTTCAATTCTCTAAGATGCCATTGAGGAGGTTGACACTAACAATGTGGTAAAGATTGTGAGAAATGTGGCATATGTGAAACCTACAAGCATATACCTATTGAATACCTTCTATGTATGCCATGTATAATGCACTCAAGGAAATTGATAGAACTGAGTGGACCAAACATTTGTAGCCAATGGAGCATAATCATGTATAATATTTTGGTCTTGAATTCATCAGACCTATTGAAACCAAATGTGCATTCTATTTCGCTCACTTGGAGAGGGTGGTTGAACTCCAAGAGCCTTTGGAACTATTTTTCCATGGGGATGCACTCCCCCTCCCCAAAAATCCCCACATTTCCAAGAAAAGGGTGTCCCTAGAATGTAAGTACACAGGGACTTAGAGAGAACATCCCTTTGCCATCCCACCACCACTAAAGAACTAGGGACATTTACAAGACATCTCCCTCAAAGAGAGGAGGTTTCCAATACATACCCCTGGTTTACTCATTAACATATAGTTGGAAAACTCACCAATTGCAAGTACTCAGCAAGCCTGAAAAACTTAGTTTTGAAAAAAACTTGGCAACTTAAAAAATTACTTAAATTTCACTAAAAACACTTTATTTTTACAAAATTCAATGATAAGATGCATCCAATGAGTCAATAAATGAGTACATAAAAGAAAAAAGTTGTGTCTAGTTGTATTTGATTTATTTGAAAGAAAACTGGGTACAAAATGGCGTCCTCATGTGGAATGCATTGATGTTGATATTATGAAACATAATGAAAATAGAAAATTGTTTTTGTAAAAATGAAGACTTGTAGGAAAACTTGGAAACTTGGAATTGGAGAGTACCTAGAAAATCAAATGAATTCAATGGGAGTTTGAGGGAAATTCCCCTAATGAGGGTCAAGGGGTAGTGCCCCTTGTGGGGGTTTAGGGGTAATTCCCCTAGCAGGGTCAAGGGGCAGTGTCCCTAGTGGGGGTCTAGGGGAAACACCCCTAGCGGGGTCGAGGGGCAACACCCCTCATGGGGGTCTGAGGGAAATTCCCCCAATAGGGTTGAGGGGCAGCACCCCTCATGGGGATCTAGGGGCAACACCCCCAACAAGGTCAAGGGGAAGCACCCCTCACGGGCATCTAGGGGTTGCGCCCCTCACAGGGTCTAGGGGCAATGCCAATTTAAGGCATATGAAAACATACAAAACTCCATGGTGCACCTCATTTTCATGATTTTTTGAGTGGCAAAAAATCAGCTACCTAGTCTATCTTTTATTTGTACCTTAAGAGTCCTATAGCATGAGCTCAAAAGAGACTACTCTTTTGGATTAAAGTCAATTAAAAAATAATTCAATCTCACATTTCACTCATGTCAAGTAAGTTAATTCCATCTTTCACTCATCAATAAAAGTAACTAATTAGTTGTGAAGCTAACTCTTAATCAAATTAGTTGATTGATTAGTCAATTAAGTTGAATAGTTAATTATAAATCATATCTTTATCCTCAAAACTGATTAAATCAATCTTGGCCATTCATATTCACCTCTAAATCCATCATTCCCTCCAAAAATTCAGGGAGCATTTTGAAAAAGACTTTGATCCATTTCTGAATATTTGAATCAATTCATTGTCATATTATCAAAGAGCTTGCACAATAGTTGAGCATCAAAAAATCTATCAAAAAACATTAATCAATGAACCTAATTGACCAATTAACTAACTTGATTATTATATTGCTATCATGGTTAAGCATGCTATCACCCCATCGGTGGGACATTGTGTTATCTTCCGCTGATATGTTCTAGTGCTGCCGATATGATTTCATAAGTCTATTGGTGGACCTATGATGGGAGTTCCCCTGATGTATTAATGTTAGGCCGATAGTGAATATAGGCTAAATATTTCCAACGACACTACTTTTTTAGTTGGATCCTAAAAATGTTGTAACTTATGTTCTTCTCTAAAAAAACTATATGAGGTTCAAATAGTAAATAGATTGATGAAAGACAAAGGATTTAAAAAGACACCTGGATGTTATAGTTGGATATTCTCTGGAAGACATATATGAAAGATGTGCAATCATAGATAAAACACCTAAATTGTTTGACAAAATGCCTTAAAGAGATGTTATCTCATGGAATGAAATGATTGATTGTAGAATGTGCACAAAATGGATTTTGCAAGGAACCTCTCAAAATCTTTGAATTAATGAAGCACTATGGAACACATCCTAACATTATAATCTTTACTTGAGTTCTAGGTGCATGTAGTCATGTAGGTTTAGTGGATGAGGGGTGCACATACTTCACACATTAGTTGTTGATGTTATAACAGTAGGAGATATCTTTTTCTCAAAATTTAAATAATAAATAATTAATAATGCAAGTTGGCCTTAATCACAAATTATATTATTTCTTAAAAGGATGTTGACTTAAGTGAATATTCACCATGTTTTGTATATATACAAGGTGGAATAAATTCATTCTCATATTCATATTCACATTCTCTATAGAGCAGAAGTTCACCCTTCAACAGAAAATTATCATTTTGTAGAAGCAGATCGACTTCAAGAAGATGCATATTTATCTTGGCATCAAAGGATATGTGTTATTATTCATTGTATTAATTTTCCCTTGAGAAGGGTATGATTGTAAAGAATATTTATTCTCTTATTCATCCTATATATAAGAGTTATATTTTGTTGGTTTTTCTTTCTCGAGAAGGAGGGTTTTCCTAGGGTATCTTGTTGTGTTCATTGTTCTTGTGTTGTTATTCTAGTTATTTCATTTCTGATCCTAAAACAAACATCAGTAACCCTTATTACATTATAATTTACATATATAGTTGATCATTAGGTGTGCATGGTTGAACTTCATGCTCATGATGAATGTATTGAGGACACCCTAAAAATTATTACTACAATGATAGTTAAATCTATGGTACATTTAGATCATATATGAATATAGGCTGAGTATTTCCAACAACACTGCTTTTTAGCTGGATCCTAAATATGTTGCAGCTTATGTTGAAGGATATATTTTGCATGCTATAAAAGATATTGGAAAAACCAAACCAATTAATTTTAACATTCTTGCATATCTTATTTCAACATAAAATCAATTTTATTTAAAAAAAAAGAAACTAGCATATCATCTATCCTAGGAAATTTGCATGGAACACTATGAAAAAGCGAGTTATTTTATTAAGAGCTAGTTGCTTGAATATTTCAAAAAATAACACAATTGAAGCAACTTACTGTAGAGAATCTTAAATAATTTATAACCATATAAAGTGGGATGAAGATTAAATACACTCATTACCTCGTCATTCCCATTTGGGTGTCTTTGAAACTATTTGTGATTCAAAACCTGCAACATGAACAATCTTAATCAACAACTCAACCAATCAAAACCAAGCATAAGCTAATTAAATTAAAAACTCGGTCAACCAAATTTTTGATAGCCTAAAGACATGTTTGTATACAAACACTATATGTAGTGAAAAACTATCAAACAATATAAATGAATCAAGTATAAACTAAGCAATCTTTTTTTTCTAAATTCAAAGGCACAAGTGTATTACTTACATAACCTTTGAACAAGAATTTTATAAGCATTTTATTTAACTTAATAGACACAAACCTAGACATGCATATATAATATATGCTTTGCTAACAAAGGGACCCAAATTTTCATACCAAGTATTGTTGAAACACATATCTTGCAAGACCATAGTGCAATAGTTTAGGTGTAAATCCAAATTCCACAACCTTTTAATAGTATTTGATAATGATATGATCTTTGAACTATGTGTATTTTTGCATTTGTGAGTAAATAGTGTTGTTGCAACTCTCTTTCATTTTTGCCTTGTGTGTCCATGTCATCCTTTTTGTGTCAATGGGAGAGAATGAAGCTACATAGAATGCATAATCTGCATTCTTGCAATTGAAAAATAAAATGGAATTTCTTTTATTTTACACATGCTTATGTGATTGGTTATATAATTTTCTTGATTATTTGCAAACTTCATCTATTTATTGATTCACTTGCCTTGGCCCTTCATGAATATGATTATTTTTTCAAATTGTTGTGTTATGTTTTGCACCCACAACTCTCCCTTTCCCTTAAGCCACTCAAAGTTGAGTGTTGATAAATTAAATTTGTGAAGTGGGAAGTGGTGTGTGCACTTTAAATGAATGAGAATAGACAACATGTGTAGGAGCAGAGATTATACTCATATTTAACACTTATAGAAACCTATATCTGCTATGAGAATGGTTAGGTTGTAAAGAGGCACATACTTTGAAGTTTTTGTATGGATACAGATGAAACTCAATGATTTCCAACTTCAACCTCCAGGTTGTGGTGGACAAGTCCCTATCCCAATATCTTGTTGTATTTCACCAAGGTTTAAATGCAAGGACAAAAAGAATATATTGATTTTTATACTTCTCACTTGTAATGATTGATGCAAGCCATTAATGAAGATGTATAACCAGATTAGTGATACAATATAGTTAGTATTGTATAATGTGATGATCATAATGTGGTGGTAAAATAAAAATTCATTCCTCTCTCTTTTCTATGTAAGATATACAAATTTGTGAAAGCTGACACCTCATCGGACTGTTGTTAAAAATGAGTTAGTAGATTCTAAGCTTTGGATATGAGTTATGAGAATGTCTGTTGTTATGAGGAAATATTGAGTTCAATTTTTTGCATTTAATCCTATTCTATATAATTTTTGAACTCTCTTGCTTGTAGATATAGAAGAAATTACTCATTTTAAGTTCTTTGAAAGAGACAATCTCCTCTAATTTTTGTAGAAAACATTTTCCAAGTCTCCTTTGGCTATTGGAGACATTTGATGTTAAATTTTCAGCTTTTATGATGATGGTGATGATATTTGTGTGTTTGTGCGTGTGTGTGTGAGAGAGAGAGTGACATATATTAAATGATAGTTCACATATTTTTGTGTTTTTCAAATCTTAAATTACTTGTTCCTCCTTAAATCATTACAAGGATGCCTTCTGTTTAACTTCGATAATTTCAGCTTCATTGATGCCATAACATTGAGAAAACTTAAAATTATCATCTCAAATATGTGATAGTTGCATGGTATTTTCATAATGTGAATCCTTGAAGTAGATGCTACCTTGTAGTCCACACAAATTAGTAACAATGGGTATGGATGCTACGAGATGACAAGATCAATTATCCCACTTGAAACCTACTACTTAAAATATTAAAAGAATGACAACATTATTGCAAATGTTGTCTCCTTGAAAATGATTTGTGGTCCACAATGAGGTAAGAAATTACTAATTCTATTATTATAATTTAAAAAATTTAATTTACTAATGTTTCTAACTTGTAAATTATTCATTCTTTGTAATAGCATTCACTCTCTATTATTTGAGTTTTATTTTTTTGTGAAATTTTTAACTTTTGTAACTTGTTTGGAGTTGTAGATATGTTTACCCATTCATCTCAATTGTTGTTTGATTCATTAGATATGTTGATAAAAGTTCTCCTAGCCTTGGAAAGATTTATGAGAAATTTGATAGCATGCTTGGATAGATGAAACAAGCCAGTCATAACAGGGATCCTACTTTGAGATTTTATGAGGAGCATATCAGACCCATTGTGATGTAACAATGGAACACTATGAACACCCTATTTCATAGGGTAGTCTATGGTCTAAATCCAAAATGGTATGTAGGATATGAAAAAAGTGTTCATTAAGGGCCTTCAAAAACTTTATGCTAATGAGGGGTCTACTATACTTCACACAAGTGGCTAGCCTTTGTTAATCTTCATGGTCCGACCTTCAACAAACTAGAGGTGAGGATGGATAGAGATAAATTAGCTCAAACCAACCCTATTGAATGGTGGATGTGGCATGGAAAGGATGCACCAAAGTTGAGGATACTTGCCACTTGCCTCCTTTCACAATTTTTTAGTTCCTCTACTACAAAGAGGAATTGGTCCACATATAGCTTCATTCAATCAAACAAGAGGAACAACCATACCTTTAAATGAGTAGAGAATTTGGTGGTTGTGCATGGTTCCTAAGTATTATTAGACTCTAGTCACATGTAGGGATGTTGATCTTGAAGATGACATACAAGTTGCTCAGAAGGCATAGTAGGAATTGTTTGGGGTTCCATTGGATGAAGCAACCCCTCCTAGTGGTAATGATTTAGACTCTGATTTTGATGTAATTTTAGCAATTTGTAAGTAGGGACAACTACATATTTTCTATGTTTTTGTCATTTTGTAGTTGAAACTTGCAGCCTTTAGGCATTTTGTTATAATTTTTATATAATATATGCACATTGAAAATGAAAGGAATTAAATTTTACTAATTTATTTGTTGACTCATGTGATATATCAATTCAAGTCTAAAGTTATGTCTTAAGGTTCTATAATGTCTATGATGAATGCATTATCAATTTTATCATATAAATATTTGAAATTTCCTTATATTTTAAAATTTCCCTAATTTTTTAATAGTTATCTCCTACCATCACCTAAAACAATGGCCTCCCAAACACTTATTTTGGAACTACATCCCCTCATCCTTTGAAATACTCCACCTATAAAATTTGAGCATATATTCAAACTAGATAAGAACTATTTAGAGTTGGACCCTAAACTTTTATAGGGGTGTTTGCTAGACCAAGATCAACAAACTCTTCTCTAGCCTTCATTCCTTCATCTATCATATACACACCTTTTCATGATTAAAATTTGTAGCTCTTTGTAAAAAAATTCTTAGATAATTTTGAAGTTTGATTCACACCTCAAGATGATATGATACCAACATGAAAACTTAGAAGCATGTTAAGTGAGCACCACTTAAATATTAACACCTTTTCTGAAATATTTCATACATTTGGTCAAATATTTGCACCTCAAAAGGTTTCCTAGAAGCTATGGTTTGTCCCTTATTTTTAATAAACTATATACTAAGTAAATATGAATTTATTCTAGCAAACATAAGAAAGTAGGGTTACTCCACATCATCTAGAAATGGTCTCAAGAATTCATAAGTTACCATCATGAAGATAGTTTTCAAAATTGAATCTTATCCGTACTTAGCCATTTTTAAATTTTTGGTTTAAAGCCTAAGGTTGTTGGGGTGTAACTTTTGTTTATAGTATCCATTTTAAACAAATCAATAGTTGTTTCATAGGTTTTTGAGCCTTCCACATTGACTAGTGAATATTTAAGAGCTCTATGTTTCTTAAAAGTGAAGTTCACAATCAAGGCATCTCTTAAAGATAGGGAGAACCAAGAGTATATTGAGTCTTGACACACATATTTTCATTCATACGTATGGAATTCTTTCTATGTACAAATGTGGTGTATATATCCATTGTTTTAGAAGAAAATTTTATTTTATGTTTTACCTTATATAATTTATGTGACCTTAGTCAGTGGCACCATCGAGATGCTACAATTTTTACTGTTCATAGCTTAATTCTACTGCTATTATCTACTTTAATTGAAAAAATGATGGATTTTAAACTTGACACATTCATACACTAGAAACTAAATATGTGCTCAATCTAGAGTTGCATGCACAAAATTTTTACATATCTTTTGCTATTACTAGGCTACTAGAAAGGGGTAGAAAAATTTACCAAGAAATGAAGTAGTTGGTTCTTGGATATAAAACTAGATGCAAAGGCCTTGACATACTTCAATGAGGATAGATCACAAATCTATAAGTTCCATAGATATATTTCAGCTAATGATTTGAGTCTCATATGTTTAAGCTTCATAATATCATTTACCATTGCATTTTACCAAATGTTATTACTGTAAGTGTTGAATCAGGTGTAGAGCACAAAACACTTCTTAATAGGACATTATATCAAAGATAAATCAAATTGAACTAAATCAAAGAAATAATCAATTGAAAGGGTCATATTGTTCTCTATCCTCCAAGATTTATTAAATCAAAATGGCTCTCAGATCGTGAGTGCACTATGATTGTTAAAATGATAATTGAAAGAATGAGATGGATGCTAAAGCAATGATATGGAACTTAAATATGATAATACTAGATGATTAATGAATTAAAATAGCATGAATTGACATGAAACAGATAATTCCAACTATAGGAGGCAGCCATGATATGAAAGCTTGATTTTTGGATGCTTGATTCTTGATGCATGAGTGTTTGAATTCTTGCAAAGTAAGAGTGCATAAACTTGATTATTTGGATCCTTTTCTTGGTTCAATGAGGCTGTATTTATAGATTTCCTGGTTGTAGAAATGCATAGGGAAATCTTTGAGAGGCTTGGATTCAATCTGGAGGATTTAATGGTGAGATATGGAGGAGATTGAGAGAAAAATGCAGATTGTCTCTACCCATGAAAGCACCAAGCAAGAGAAGAGGAAATATTGATGGAGGAGGATTGAGAGAAGATTTTGGAATTTTTCTCCAATTTGTCTCCAAAAATTCCCATGAAGTTTCAAAGCATTAATTGTGACATATTTTAGACAGAGATTAGACATAGGATATCTAATTCATTTTTGAGAGAATATAGATGAAATATTCCTTGTGCTTTAATTCAAATATTTTGATTTATTTAAATTAGCAAAAGAGGGATAAATAATTTAATAAAATGAACTATAGGATAGTTGTTTATTAAATTAAACAGAAGAATATGGCAATTAATCAATAAAGTGTTTTAATCTCTATTTAATTAATTTAAAATCAATGTGATAGATTGGAATAGGAAAATGACAATTAAATCAAACAAAGTATTTAATTTTGTTTATTTAATTAAGATGAATTTAAATGTAAACTATATAAATAAATATTTCTATTTATTCGATAGTAGAGGAAATTAGGATAATTAATCAAATAATTTGTATTTAATTAATCAAATGCTCCAGACCATTTTTAAATGTATACATTTTGCCCCTCTTCGAAGTGATGTGTTTAAGCATTGCTTTGAAGAAAATTTTGCTGCTACTGCCAGGATCGATGATATTAAAAAAATAATTTTGTATGCCCCAGACATGCCCCAGACATTGATTTTCGGATGATGGATGATAATATGCCCCCTCGGGAGATAAATAAATGATCTAATGATTTTTAGAATTTTTCAAAAAAATTATGATTTTCTGATGATTTGATGATGAAATAATTTATCTTCCGACAAATGATGAACAAATCTAGCCCACGGATGAGTTTTAATTAATTTCCTGGATAAAATTAATCAAAAGATAATAAAACCCACCAAAAATACCTTTCCAAAAATTATATATAGTCCAAAAAGGTCATTTTCCAATTCATTTTCACTATTTGATTTTAAAAAACATTGTGATAAAGACTTTTCTACCAGCTGGAGCAAGATGCCTATCCCCTACCATACTCACCATTTCGACCGTGTTCAACGTCACTGACGGCCGGCTACGTATGGACCTCCGGTATGTACCCCTTGACCTCCTCGTAATTCATGATTTTTTTTTTATGCATTTATTGCTTTCCATGTTTTTTTGTTTGTTTTAGCACTTTCAAGCCGCATTGTAGCGCTTATACTCTGGTGTAGTGCTTCCAGTAGGTAGATTAGCACTTTGATTTTTAGCACTTACATTAAAAACTCTAGCACTTCCATAGGGTAATGTAGCGCTTTCATTGATATAGCGCTTAGGTTTCGAATTTTAGTGCTTTGATACCGAATTTTAGCATTTTGAGACTTTTAGTCCTTTGATTCGGTGGACTAGCACTTTCATGGTCTGTTCTAGTGCTTCCAGTAAAGCAACGCTTTGATGGACTGTTGTACCACTTTGATGTGGAAAAGTAGCACTTCAAGTTTTTTAGCACTGCGGATTCTTGTTATAATGCATTGGAGTGCTGAAATAACGCTTTCGAGATTTAGCGCTTTTGGTGCCTGATTTAGCGCTTTTAACTGATAAAGTAGCGCTTCTAGGTTTTAGCGCTTTGGAAGCCTGTTTTAGTGCTTCCATGTCATAATTGATCATTTTGACTTAGTGAACCCTGATTTTTTCAATTCTAATCATGTCCATTCTTTGGAGTGGTATGATTGATAATCCAAATTCTTGATGTGTTGGATTGATAATTTAAATAAGACTAACTTCTTATGATAGGCAAGAAGAAATCCTATTTGTGATGATCCTCATGATAGGTGAGGAAATGATTCAATATCCGATAAATCTCATGATAGGTGAGATTAGATATTGTTTGATAAACCTCATGATAGGTGAGGTTTGTTGATGTTTTCCTATGAATTTTGATCGAAAATTCATACCAAAATATTTTGGAATAGACTTGATAGTAGAATGACGTTTGATTTCTTGATATAGTTCACTGATTGTGGATTTTTCATTATGATGATAGGAGGATTTGGGTGCTCTCCATATGTGAGAGAGATTTCCATGGACCACATAATTGATTCCTCATTTAACTCTAGATGAGCTTTAGGTGATAGGCCGATGTGGTTTGACCAGTTTACTTGATATGCCCCAGATTAGGATTAATCAGGGTTTATTGACTGCTTTGGCTGAGAGGTGGCACATTGACCACAACACCTTTCACCTACTCACTAGCGAGATGACAATCACACTAGAGGATGTGTGGCAGATTCTACGTATTCCATTCATGGGGGAGATCATAGTATATGATTCCCATGGGACCAACAGTAGAGATGCTCTTCACAGAGTAATTCAAGATCAGGATATTGTGGGTCCAAGCTTTCAATGGAGTCGGATCACCGATTCTTATGCGACACTACCACCAGTGCTTGTTGGTTTCATTGGAGGTTTCCTTTGCCCTGATCATAGGTCAAAGGGATTCCTCGTTGGTTGGGGCAGGACTCTTGAGAGCATGATGGTACACTTATATCATGATGTACACTCTGTTGGCACATTTATATCATGATCTTCACTCTGTTGTGTACCTTCGAGCATGGAGCTTATCAGCAGGGATGACCCTATTATAGGTGTGGGCATGGGAGCATTTTTCTATTGCTCGGCCATTCCTAGTTGCAGATAGACCACCAAGTAGACCTTATGTGTTCAGATACAAAGGTTGAATTACATAGGCTCGGATGGGAAAGTTAGAGCACTGGAGGTAGGTGTTCAATGATACAGAGACAGTTAACTAGCATTCGTACCTCAACTGTGAGCAGTGGGATGAGGATGATGCAGTGTTGGGGTTTCTTTGCGAGTCTATGTATCTTATTGGTCGGACCCCATTTTTTCTAGAGAGATTTCTACTGCACCAAGTATACAGGCAATACGGCATTGTGTAGTGTATGCCATAGGGAGTCGCCCATTATGCTAGGTGATGGATGGATATTCCTGATTGGGGGCCCTATTTGTCATATGATGCTGTAATAGAGGGATACAGGGCATTGCAGCCATCACCCTGGGATATGCAGAGGGATATTGCAGAGGCACCAGTCACTAAGGAGTTTGCGGCATTCTTGGCCTTAGTTCCACATCCTCATATTACCATCCTAGATGAGCCAGCACCATTACCAGTAGAGGAGGATGCAGCAAGGGGGTCTATAGAGAGTGAGGGTGATACTCTGGTAGGCAGTAGCATGGAGAGTAGTAGTGATGACAGCAACGATGATGACAATGATGGTGGCAGTGCAGGTGACAGAGGGGTAGGGCTAGCCATTAGTAATGCACCATCATCTAGCAGGCCTCGCAAGAGGCGAGTAGTGATAGTGCCACCTATGGATTAGTAGAGATAGATTACAGCATTGCAGACACTACAGGGGCAATTAGTATAGGCTCAAGGTTTGCTTGTTCAGACCCAGACTTAGATGCAGGCCCAAGTACAGGCTCATGCTTAGGTTTTATCGTAGGTGCAGGGACAGTTGGCCGCTGTACAGATGCAGGTGGCTACATTGATAACTGAGAGAGACAGTGCTCGATAGATTGCCGAGAGGGAACAAGAGACAACGAAGACTCTCTAGAGAGTAGCTGATGGTACCTCGGTTGTGGACTATATGAGAGAGGTTCTACGAGCTAGCCAAGAGGTAGAGTTCTACAGAGGTAGATATCATGATGCAGGGCCTGTTGAGTGCCGAGTCAGCTATGCCCCATTGAGATCTAGGCAGACACACACACAGATAGTCAGTGAGGGGGTGACATAGCCTCCATGTAGAGATCCCCGAGATCTTGTTTCCTCCAGGGGTGGTGGTGGTATAGGTCCTGTTGGGCCCATCCATTCTGGCAGTAGCAGATCGTAGATGCTATTGTGATTCTCCCTAATGTATACTACGATTGTAGCTCATTTTTTATGATGTATTTTTATTCCAGACTTCATTGTAAAGTTGACACTCGATGATATATATATGAGATGCAGTTGATGTGATATGATGATTGTTTATGATTTATATGTGATGGATGCATTTATTATGTGATTTATGTGATGATTTTATTTCAAATGTGATGATGCAATGATGAATGTTTTTATTTGATGTAATGATTCTATGATAAATGTATATGTGGATCATATGATACGTGGATGTATGATGTGATGTAAATGTATGGATGGATGGATAACTGCTTTTTATTTTTAAATGTGATGACAATAAATGATGATCTTACGAGGAATGATAATGGATGGATTTAATGAGAATAATGACGTGATTTTATTTATTGAATATATGGATGGTAAATGATGTATGCATATGATGTTTATTTTATGTAATGATGATAAAAATGAATGTTTTTATGGTAAAAATGAATATGATGTACTTATGGTACAATTTAATTCATAATTGATTTGATGTATGATGAAATGGATGAATGATTAAATGATGATGCTAAATGATGCGATGATGACTCCTACATGTTTTTGATGATTTTTGGATTTATGTCAAGTATACTTAGTCTGATTTGTAGATTAGATAATCATTTATTGGAATCCTTTATGCAACAAATACTCTGCAGATAATGAATATGATGAATGCAATCTAATTTTATGATGCAACTATATGCAAAATGATTATCATTTTAATAGTACTTTTGTGCCTTTTTTTCATCATAGAGCTTTATTGGATGTTGAAAGTGAGTACAGGTGTCAATGGTATGTGTTAGACCAATGTCGACCTGAGTACTTCTTTCATGATTTTTGATGTTGCAAGTGAACACAAGCATCTAGGTATGATTTAACTGAGATGAATTGAGCATTCATTGCATAAAGAGGCAGTGGTTAATCATTTCAATGTGTGAATTCTGAATGTCATCAGTGATACATTTGCATAGCACATCCCCTGACAATTCATACATTTATATGATTAACTTATAGACAACAGATAATAAAAACATCATTCTTCTTCCTTGTTTCTCTAGTTCAATACATCATTGAGTTACTCCAAAGAAATGATAATCAAAAGTACAATTTATCCATTGTTTACTTAGAGTGTCTCATTCATTATTCAGATTTTAGATCATCCATCCTAATTTTGTGATGTTTTTGGGTTTTTGAGATTTCGAGATTTTGACCAAAGACCTAACCTAGTAACCTATCTTAGGGGTCTTGGGGGATGATCAAAGATTAGCCTTGCCTATGTTACACACGCAGAGACCACATAGTTTGACTAACACAAACCTATGTTTTTGGATGTTTGTTTTTTAGACTTACTTTTTTGACATGTTTTTGGATTTTCAATACGATATGGATGGTTGATGTTTTTCTGACTATGATTGATATTGCACGTTGATCTTTGTTTTCAATTTTTCTGCTACACTGTTGTGTGCCCTTTGATGAAATCAATGTTTTTGTTGCCCCTAGTGATATCCAGATGTTGCCCCCAAGCTTTGGAGTGATACTTGACTATTTGAAAATGATTTTGATATGGATGCAAAGATGGCAAGACTACTGACATGATATGAAATGGTACTAACTGTCAGACTAATGATCCTGATATATATCAAAATAGATGGGAAATCTGATCTTAGAATCACATACGATGTCTATTTCTAGGTTTTCACCATATGCTTTGATTACACTCTTCGTGTTTTTGTATTTTTCTCATTTTTCTCTTTTTCTTTCTTTTTGTAGTTTCTTTTTATTTTTTTTGTATTTTGTGTTGCTAAGATGCCTGTTTGCTAGGTTTTCATCAAGGAAACAATTTTCCAAAGTTTGACCCATGCACTAGGAGATTCAAGCATAGAATTTTTGGAGATGAATACTGTTGATAGGTTCATCAAAAAAATCCCCTTCTGACGTTGATAGTTGATATGCTCCTGATCCATACACTGATATGACGACAAAGGGACCAAGCCAGTTAGGCTCAAATTTTCCTTTCTTCTCTCTATCTTGCTGATTCCTAGGGTTTTCTTTTAGTACCAAGTCACCAACATGAAAGACCCTTGGTTTTACCCTATGGTTGTAACTTCTTGACATCCTTTGTTGATAAGTTGTTAGATGATTAACAGCTTGCTGACGATGCTCATCCAACAATTCCAGTTCTTGTAGTCTAGATACCCTATAGTATTCATCTAAAATGATACCTCTTAGTGATACACATAGGGATGGAATCTCTACTTCAATGGGCAATATGGCTTCTGACCCATATACCAAGGCATATGGTGTAGCTCTCATTGGTGTTCTAATACTTTTTCTGTAGGCCCATAGTGAAGGATTGAGTTGAACATGCCAATCATGTCCAACATCATTAACCATCTCTTTGAGAATTTTCATTATTATTTTATTTGAGGCCTCTGCTTGGCCAATCCCTTGAGGATAGTACGGTGTTGAAAACTGATGTTGGATATGAAATTTATCACATAACTCTTGGACATCTTGATTCTTGAAAGGTCATCCATTATCAATGACAATGGATTGAGGAATCCCATATCGACATATTATGTAGTTCAAAATGAAAGAGGAGATCTACTTCTATCCATTTTGTGAAGTATTCTGTAGCTGTGATAATGAACTTGTGTCCATTAGATGAAGATGGATTTATTTTTCCTACCAAATCGAGGCCCCATTGACAAAAAGGCCATGTCGATGTGAAGGGATGCAATTCTTGTGCTAGTGCATGAATCAGATTGCTGTGAATCTGACACTTTTGGCATTTCTTAACAAACTGATAGGATTCTTTCTCCATGCATGGCCAATAATATCCCAAATGAAAGATTTTCTTAGCTAGAGTTATCCCACTTGAGTGAGTGCCACAAATACCCTTGTGAACCTCTCATAGGGTTGTTTCAGACTCATTGTGTTTTTAGACATTGGAGAAAAGTACCATCAAGACCTTGACGATAAATTATGTCGGCGATTAAAGTATGTCATGTGGATTGGTGGATGAAGTTTCGTCTTTGGTTCCTAGATAGGTCAGGAGGAAGGACATCATTTTTCAGGTAAGCATAGATTGCTTCATAGATGGAGGTTTCTATGGTTTCAATATGGTAGATGGTAGCGGATTCTGGATTATTATGGGAAGGACATGATACCTATTCTACCATAAACTCTTAACAAACACGCTTCTCAGGCAATTGTAGTAATGAAGCAATCGTAGCCATAGCATCCACAGCTTTGTTCTCAGCTCTTGGAATTTGGTCAAACTTGATACTAGAAAAAGACTATTTCAAATTATCTATTTCTTTCTTGTAGGGCATCAAATTTTCATCATTTGTTTGATACTCATCATTTACTTGATAAATGATTAGTTGAGAATCCCCATATACCTGTAAGTCCATGATCTTCCATTGAATTGCCATTTTGACCCCAATGATTAATGCTTCATATTCTGCCACATTATTTGTACACTGGAACATTAATCGATATGATTTTGGAATGGTGTGTTCTTGTGGAGAAATGAACAAGATCCCTACTCCTGATCCTCGTTGTGTATATGATCCGTCAAAATATAATACTTGTTGTTGGGGCATCACTATCAGAATGTCTACATCTGGAAATTCCATTGTCATTGGTCGATCATTTGGTAGAGGAGCCTTTGCTAATTGTTCAGTGATTTCCTGACCCTTGATTGGATTTCTCTCTACATACTGAATGTCAAATTCACTTAATAGCATGACCCACTTTTCCAGTCTACCTGTTAAGGCAGCTTTACTTAGTAGATACTTTAAAGGACTGATCTTTTCCTGTAACTTGATTGTATGAGTTAGCATGTAGTGTCTCAGCTATTGAGTAGCAAATACCACTGTCAAGCAATATTTCTCTATGAAAGTGTAATTAACTTCATATCCATTCAATGTTCGACTGATATAGTAGATAGCATGTTCTTTTCCTTCATTATCCTCTTGCGCTAAAAGTGCCCCCAAAGATATATCTATCATAGCAATGTACAATATGAGTGGCCTTCCTTCTGTTGGTGGTATGATAATGGGTGGTGACATTAGATACCTCTTGATTTGATTGAATGTTGTTTCACACCCCTCATCCCACTTAAAAATTATATTCTTATGCAATAGATGATTAAAAGAATGACTTTTATCCCCCAGTTGGGAGATAAATCTTCTGATAGATTGGAGCCTTCCCTATAGTGATCTAAGTTGACTTATATTCCTAGGATGTGGCATCTCCATAATTTCTTTGACTTTCACCAGATCCACTTCAATACCTTTTTTCAAGATAATGTACCCTAATAGTTTTGTTGATGTGACCTCGAAGACACACTTCTTGGGGTTTAACTTGACATTAAATTTCTCCATCCGAGTGAAGATTTTGTCTAGGATATCCAGATGTCCTTCCCTTGTAGTATATTTTTCAAAGATTTCATCCACGTAATCCTCCATTAAGGTGTGCATCATATCATGGAAGATTGTCATCATCTCTCTTTGATAGGTGGCTCTGCGTTCTTTAGACCAAACGGTATGACGTTCCAGAAGAAAGTTCCCCATGGACATGTAGAAGTTATCTTTTCTTGATCTTTTGGGGCTATTTTTATTTGATTGTACCTAGAGAAACCGTCCATGATTAACAACATGGCATGCCCTATCGTCAAGTCCATGATGATGTCTATATTTGGTAGTGGAAAATCATCCTTCGGGCATGCTTTATTTAGGTCCCTAAAATCTATACATATTATGATACTATTGTCCGGTTCTGAAATAGGTAAAATGTTTGATATCCATTCAGCATAGTCTATAGACCATATGATATGAATCCAACATCCAACAAATTCTTTAGCTCTGTCTTTACCATTAATGCAATGTGGGGATGCAATTTTCTCAATTTTTGCTTGACAGGCTTGATTCCTACGGGCAAAGATAAGTGGTGCATAAGCAGATTTGAATCTAAGTCTGGCATATCGGAATATGACCAAGCAAAGTTGATGTTTCTTTCTTTAAATAATTTGATGAATTCTGGTCTTTCTTGTTCTATCATGGATTCCACCAGATGTAGGATTTTTGCCTTATCTTTAGTGCCAATATTCACAGACTGTGTTGGTTCCACCAGGACTGATGATCGCTCATGATAATGTTCTGGAAGAGTGTCAAATCTTCCATCCTTCAGTGCCTCAAAAAGGTTTTCAATGCTAGATGCGTTCTTTATTTTTACTTTTTCTAGATCTAATGCTGTCATAGAATGGTTTTCACCATTAGATCTATTTTCCCTATTGTTATTTTTACAACTGGAAGATTTGACACCCTCCTGCCGAGTCATGTTGTTATGAGTATTATAGACATAATTTGTACCAAGTTCAGTATGACATAGGAAGTTTACGATGGCATCATCGTTCGTAAATATTGGTATATTCAAAGGTTCGACAGGTTCCCAATCAATTAGTTTAGGATGGATTAACAGCATGAGGTTATCATATTTATTTAAGGAGATGGATGTAAGGGTTTGGACAGCCATTTCATCATAGTCGTTTATTGGAGTATCGAGGTCTATGATGGTACTTTCTTCAAGATCATCTAGTCCACTCAAAATTTTCTCATCCCCACTCGAATCATCGATATTTGGTGATCCTTCCACGAGTGGTCTAGACCCAGAACCTTGGCCCTCATCACACGTAGGTGCATATTGTTGAATTACATTGACTTGAATATCAATGAAAAATAGATTAGAATACAATGCCCACTCATATTCATTTGAGTCTGTTTCAGAGCTATCTCTGAACTAAAGGATATTTTCGACAACCGTCCTTGTTAGTTCCTATTTTTTCTCTTTAGAGTATCCTAGTCCCGACTTCTCTTTTTTGTGGACAATGAGGGGTGTAATAGGCTCTATGATTCCATCCTTTCTTAACCCAATAGGTCCTTGTCCTTCATACCCCATTTTTTCTAAAATAGATTTTCCTTTTCCATATTTATCGGTGTTGATGGCAATAGTTTTGATACTAATATCTGATGTAGAGGGTTCCTCATCTTTGTATAGCCAATCCAGGATTGCTTTGTTGCTTGTTTCATCCTCTATTGTACCCTTTTTGACAAACCTTTCATCTAGAGTGGTGATTAGTAATGATGTTTGAGATTTGATCATAGATGGTTGACCATAAGTCTTAGGAGATGGCATTAACTATGATAGGTTAAGTGATTGCTCCATACAGTATGTTCCCATTCCTTTGTCTTTCAGTTGGAATTTCTCTTGGAACTTGTGTGATAAAGAAGTTTGTTGATCCAGATTATCTGTTGATTGAGTTTCAACCAGACTTGTCTCTTTTTCTTTACCCTTCTTCTCTACCCACTTAGTAGTGATACTTTGACGTTGTTCATCTTTGGATGATGATGCTTCCCTGTTGTGTGGTATAAAGGTATCTTAAGAGATCCTAAGGTTGTCACAATGTTGAGGATGATTGTAATCAGCAGATATAGTCACCTCTTGTCCATTTATTGGGAGCTTCAAATATTGATGATATGTTGAGGGTACAGCCTGCATTTCATGGATCCATGATCACCCTAAGAGAATTTTGTATGTCAACTCTTTCTCCAACACTTGACATGCTATATTTTTCATCATTGGCTCCACTTGAATGGGGAGCACAATCAAGCCTTTAGACAATCTTTCTTCCTCATCATATGCTTTGATAGTCATTTTTCTTTTGAGCATCAATAGCATCATCTGAATATCCTAGTGCATGGATTAACTTGAGAGTGCAAATGTTCAGACCAGTTCCCCCATCTATTAAGACTCTCTTGACTCGATGATTATGGATTAAGACCTCAATATGGAGTGCAGTATTATGTGGATGGTTTAGTGAGATATCATCCTGTTTGGAGAATGATAAACAATGTGGGGTAGTCAGATGTCCCACCATAGCTTGGAACTGACAAACATCTAGATTCTTTGGTATCGTAGTGGCAACTAAAGCTTGTTCTAGAATCTCCTTATGTGACGGTGATATTTTAAGGAGCTCTAGTATTGATATTTGAGTAGGAATGTTTTGTAGTTGATGGATGATGTTATAGTGAGATGGAGGTGGAACTGCATGTGTAGACCCAAATCCTTTTAACATGACCTTGGCTTGCCCCCTAGTCATTACATTTACTGGTTGATGTTCTTGATGGTCTTTGAATTTTAAGACATTGATTTGATTATCAGCGTTTGACATGTTTGGGAGTAAGTCCAAAGGAGTACTGTTGTTGATTTTAGGTTTGTCAATGTTGTGATCAACTGTATGATCGCTCTCTACTTTAGATAAACAAAGGATTGTTTTGTCATAGACATGATTGATGTTCTTACCTTTGTATTTTTAGGATGATGATGCTCCTTTGTCATAGTTTGGCAAAGGGTCTTTGAAGGCCGAGTGATCGTTATTGTTTTGAGGTGTTTCTACATATGCCTTGTTGTTGTTGATCAAGTCTTGTATTGCGTGTTTCAACTCCATACAATCGTTGGTTTTGTGATCCTTGTTATTATGGAAGTTGCAATAATCAGCATCATTCCACCATGGTGGTTTGACCTTTGGATCCTAGAATCGGGCTTCCCATGTAGTGATAAGGCCACTAGCAACTAGTTCTTTCATTGTTAATTCTATTGTTTGGCCTAAAGGTGTGAACCTTCGCCAATTTGATGGTTTCTGATATGGTTGTGTCTTTACGATCTTGTTGTTTTATATGACAATTGACTTGACAATCTGATCATTGTTTTGATTCTTTGATGTAGATGTTGTCAAGTTAAAGACCAGTTTGACATTTTGGGAATCATTTGATGTTTCATTGGTAGTTGTGGTTTGATTCTTTTTCCAAAATTCTGGCTTATCACTACTTGAGTATTGATTGGAGTTATTTGTATTATTCGTTTTATCATTGAAATGTTTGATAACTCCTCTTTTGACTAATGCTTCATCAATTTTAAGACCGTTTTCTATGACTTTTTTGAATGTGGGAGGACATTTTAATTCGAGTCTATAACTCATTTCCTCCATCAAGTTTTCAATGAACAACTCCATATTTGCTTCCTCAGGAATGGATCTAGGATATTTGGCGAACAATCATCGCCATCTTTGTAGAAAAGACAAGAACATTTCCCCTTTGTTTTGCTTTAAGTTATAAAGATACTTTATTGTAACATCGTGTTGGATGTTAAAGGAGTACTGGGAAATGAACCTATTGACTAACTCCTCAAAATTTTTGATACCTAGTTGCAGTTTTGAAAACCACTCCATACATGATCCTCCCAAGCTCCTTGGGAATAATCTCAATAAGTAAGTTTCCTCTTGGGCAAACTCGAGACTTATTGTTTTGAATTCCTGATATGATCTATCGGATCTGTTCTTCCATTGTACTTGTCATACTTTGGGATCTTATAGTGTCTAGGGAAAGGTATCAGACCAATCATTGCATTGAAAGGATAAGGAAAAATGTCCTGTATCACATATCTCTTGGTACTCCCTTTCGTCATATCTTATATCTATTGTTGTAATAGTTGCATTTGAGATGTTAAAGCGGCAACTGGATCTATTGTTTATGTTGGTCACAGAATTTTAGTCTCACTTGTTTCAGATGTTTCCTTTAGACGATTCACGTCGAAGTCCTTGGGAAGTTTGGCACCTGATTCAGCCAACATCAAAAGATACTTCTCCATATCTTGTTCTAGAATCTTTTCCATAAATATATGGAACTTGGGATCTTGTTGAGCTGCTTGTATCCTCTGGAGTTATTTCATTCTTATCATTTTGGTTCAGATTGTTCCAAGGATTTTCCTTTGCCATTGCTTGGGATTTTAAAATTTCTTGCTCTAAGAGTCTCTATTTTTGGGACCTAGTGAAGATTGGCATACAAATGTTTACCCTTTCTTTCGAAATGTTGATCTTCTATGCTGGGAATGTCAAATGGAACTTTTAACAAAGTCAAATAAGATGACTGATCTTATTGATGAGACTATGTTAAAAATTTGATTACTATACTTGGTTTCATGATAAAGGATGATAGTGTCCTGATGATGAAACTTCAGTGTAGTAATCGATTGTGTATTTGATTTTGACACTTGTGATTTACAAGATCTTGTTTCAGTTGATAAGATTGGAAGTTTGTATAAACCTTTCTGATTTCGGCCTCTAGATAGTGATTCTAATAAAAACAAACTTGGTTTTGATGAAATGACAGACTGATTGATTGGTAAAAATTTTGAGCTCTCTATTTTGAAAGTGCTAAAATAGAGGATAGAAGCGCTATTTCACATAAGTGCTAGAACAGAGTACCGAAGTGCTGAAACAGACGATAGAAGTGCTACTTTGACAAAAGAGCTAAAACAATGCTCGAAAGTGTTGTAGAAATTGATGGAAGCGATGTTTTGACAGAAGCGCTGAAACAGTGCATGAAAGCACTGTAGAATTTGATGAAAGTGTTGTTTTAATGAAAGTGCTAAAATATAGACTATAAGCGTTGAAACAGTGCCCGAAAGTGCTATTTCACAGAAGCGCAAAAATAGTGACTAGAAGCACTGAAACAGGATTCCAGAACGCTAAAAATAGGACTTTTTGTGACTCTATTGTAAAATTTGATCTAGGCTTGTGGCATACTATATCATGGATTGTGCAAAATAAGAAGGATGTATGCGCTGACTACGGTTGTGATACTGAGTGAGAACTCTTCTTTGAAATAAGGCTCGTGAATAGAGTGGTTCTACCATGTAATCTAACGTGTGACCCCCGGAAAAATCATGATATATGTGGATGAATGTTCTATGTTGTAAAAAGAATTTCCGATTTTGATATAGAAAAAGATGTTTTCTCAATTTATTTCTATAACCGAGAGGCTTCTTGGGTTTTGTGACTTTAATTTTTCTCTTGAGAAACGTGATGGACTTCCACTTTCGAACCATGGGGTTTTCTGATCTAACTTGACTTTGTTGTTTTTAGGATGATCTTAAATCTGATTTTAATGAATTTGTGAAAACACAACAAGCAATTGTGAATAGTTGTTTTAACTGAATAGATCGTCTATGTTCAAGAATCATGAATGATTATTATTGATTTTTGATGAGTTTTTTTGACAATTGTACATAAATAAAATAGACTCACACTTAAGGACAAGTAGGTCATCATTATACTCACAACCCACATCTTGAATTGCGTTGACTCACACACCTATGTCACCCCCTAGAGGGTGCCCGTGTTTTTGTCATTTCTAGGCATGTACTCAAAGTGACGGAAGTGGATACCGAATCCCTTGAGCAAGTGGTCCTTGGTAACTATATGGTGAGTGTCTTGGGGGTAGGTTCTTCCCTCCCCTTGCACTATGAGTATGACAATGTATGGATATTGACTCGATGAGAAACTACTCTATGGTTTGTAGATAGGGCTTCTATGCAGTGCGGTAAATAGATAAACTCCCTCAAGAGACCTCCCAATCTTTAGAACAAAAATTTTGGGGATGGTTATCTTGCTCACTACCGTTAAGTTGGACTTTCATCAACAACTTGCATTTTTATTATAGTGGCTTGGAATCCTCTGCTTTAGGTGTTCCCACTTAGGTCATTCCCGTAGAGTGAGTATTTTTTCCCACTATGGCAGGCCTTCTAAAGGATTTAAAAAAGCATAAATGACATGAAGTAAAATTGAATCTGGCACTTTGGTCACCCAGTTAAGGGGAGAGCATAAGCCTAATAACCACAAGTGCAACATGTAAGTTTGTCTTGTTTTAAGCCCAAAAAGAAATTTTCTAATCTAAGTGAAGGTGTTGCTTCACATAAATCATGTTGTTCTTTTTAACTTGTACTATAACAATGTGGTGACTATCCTAGGATTGATAAATTTTCTTTTAGAAAAACAAGTGACTACCCTAGAATTGATACTTTTTAGAAACCAAGAAGTGACTATCCTAGGATTGATAAATTTTAGAAAACCTGAAGTGACTATCCTAGGATTGATAATTTTTAGTCCAACTATGAAAAAAATTAAAATTTGGTCTCAACCGTGTCGGATCTAGAGTGAATTTACAAAAATGAAATATTGCACTGAAGCGCTAAAAAAATTACCTGATGCGCTAAAACACGAAAGCGCCGAAACAGGACACCGAAGCACCGAAATTTGTCATGGAAGCACTAAATCACCGATGCACTGAAACAGTTGATGGAAGCACTATAGTAACATAGAAGTCCCGAAACAAAGCATAGAAGCGTTGTAGTTTGCCACATAAGTGCTATAGTTTTTGACAAAAGTGCTAAAATAAAACACGTCATGAACCTGCGTGACACTTTCTAGAAAAAATGTAAAATTGGGGTTAATGCCCGATGGTGGGTGCCAAATTGTAAGTGTTGAATTAGGTGTAGAGCATAAAAAACTTCTTAATAGGACATTATATCAAAGATAAATCAAATTGAACTAAATCAAAGCAATAATCAATTGAAAGTGCTATATTGTTCTCTATCCTCCAAGATTTATTAAATCAAAATGGCTTTCAGATCGTGAGTGCACTATGATTGTTAAAATGACAATTAAAAGAACGAGATGGATGCTAAAGCAATGATATGGAACTTAAATATGATAATACTAGATGATTAATGAATTAAACTAGCATGAATTGACATGAAATAGATAATTGCAGCTACAAGAGGTAGCCATAACATGAAAGCTTGATTGTTGGATGCTTGATGCTTGATGCCTGAGTGCTTGAATTTCTGTAGAGTAAGAGTGCATAAACTTGATTATCTGGATCCTTTTCTTGATTCAATGAGGCTGTATTTATAGATTTATTGGCTTTAGAAATGCACAGGGAAAGCTTTGAGAGGCTTGGATTCAATCTGGAGGATTGAATGGTGAGATATGGAGGAGATTGAGAGAAAAATGTAGATTGTCTCTACCCATGAAAACATCAAGCAAGAGAAGAGGAAAGATTGATGGAGGAGGATTGAGAGAAGATTTTGGAATTTGTCTCCAATTTGTCTCCAAAACTTCCCGTGAAGTTTCAAAGCATTAATTGTGACATGTTTTAGACATAGATTAGACATAGGATATCTAATTCATTTTTTGAGAGAATATAGATGGAATATTCCTTTTGCTTTAATTCAAATATTTTGATTTATTTAAATTAGCAAAAGAGGGATAAATAATTTAATAAAATGAACTATAGGATAGTTGTTTATTAAGTTAAATAGAAGAATATGGCAATTAATAAATAAAGTGTTTTAACCTTTATTTAATTAATTTAAAATCGATGTGATAGATTGGAATAGGAAAATGATAATTAAATCAAACACAGTATTTAATTTTCTTTATTTAATTAAGATGAATTTAAATGTGAACTATATAAATAAATATTTCTATTTATTCGATAGTAGAGGAAATTAGGATAATTAATCAAATAATTTGTATTTAATTAATCAGATGCTCCAAACTATTTTTTGGTGTATACAATTACCATTGCAAGAGAGGTATTTTTTGTACCATAAAGTCGATGAGTAGAATTATTTTGAATTTTATCTTTGTTTAATTTCTTTGAAAATAAGATATAAACCTTGACAAGAACTTGTATTTCTAGGGGGAAAAAAATATTGTTTTAATAGTAGACAACATTTTTGGGGGATGGGGGCATGGGGAAATGAGGGGGGAGGAGGGGAAGGGGTTGAGAAAAACCTTAAACCACATACCTCAAGATGAGCATTTGCACTACTTGTCTTTGACCTTATCTCTGAGATGGTTGCCTCTCCTTTCTCCTTATTGTGGAAAACCATGTACATATTTACACCTCTAATTACAAATAGTTAGTTAGTGGAAAGAAAAATAAATACAAGATTAAATGCCAAGAGGTGATATCATAGATTCATTAATAATTTGCTACCTTAAACCTAATCATTCCAAAGGATCATTCTAAGAATAACCATAACAGTACAAAATAATTTAAATTATAATTGACAAAATATCTTTGTGGGATTTTATGTTAGTCATAGGATCACCTAGATGCTAGAGCTTCTATAGTAGCAATGCCAATTCCAGATTTGGCTCTAGTAACTATGCAATTTTTCCTTGTTATATCTATTTGTGTATCTTTTGGTGTAAATTCTTTTGCATGCTCTTTGCAAACACACAAATCCCAAAAATAAAAATGAATGCTAAATGGGAAAATGTTTGACATGTTAAAACGACAAATTAATTGTTATAACTTGTTCAAAAACTAGTCAAAATAAAATCTTAAAAAAATGAAAATCTCACATCACAATCCTAGACTTTAACATCACATTCTTGAATACTTACTTTCATGCTATAGATATCTTTAAGACTATTTTTTTTAAAGACAAAAAAATAAAAATTTGGTATTGGTCAAATGGAAAACATAATTCTTTTCTTTCACCCTTTAATAGTCTTACACTCTTGCACAAATGTCCTAATGAAAAATGTATTGTTAGTGAAGTCAAAAGGTCTTTTTATTAATTTTATGAGATAAAAAAACCAAGTTATTTGATATGCCTAGAAAGGGTATTGTATTGCACATCCAACATATCTCATATGGATGAGGGTACAAATACATTCAATTTTTTCCTTGATACAACACCACCATATCAAAGTTATATTTTCCAAATATATTTATGTACCAATACAATATCTAGTGGCATATCTAAACATGTCATGATGTATGTAGATTGTATCCAAAATGGATCCACAATTCCCACCAACTCACTTCACAAATTGAAAAATGATGAAGGAAATAGTATGCACATCTGCATTAAGTTGTGGCATACCCTTGAATTTGAATGTTGAAAAAAGAAAGTCGAAAACACAAGTAAGATGTTCAAGGATGGACAATCAAGAAGATTGTATCCATGAAGTAAGGGTACCAACTATTGGATGTTGTGGTTGTGTTGCTGACATGTGGTTGTCATTAATGTCAACACTATTAGCATTATTGTATTTAAGATTGTATATGTCGAGGATATTGAGAAAATTGTAATAAAATAAGTTACAGGTTATCTATGAAGCAGTGAAGATCAATATGTCAAAAAGTTTATTATTTTGATGGCGAGAAGTTGTGGATTAAAGGGTTTATTTTAAAGTCTATCTAGTTTATCCACCAAAATTTTTAGAGGTGTGTATGAAGATTTGAGCAAGCTATGAGTTTTTGTGTTCTGACAATTATTTTGTTACTAAAGCTGGTATTCCTAGAAGAAGATAATGTGATTCTAGTAATCTAAGTTGTTGTGTATGCTCTTATGGTGTGTGAGGATGTTTATAGATCATGCTCTATCTATGTTACATGTCTGCATTGATCGTTGTGCTCATAGTCGATGATTTTCTCTTGCGTGTTCATGTTTTTCATGCTCATGGCCGATAGGGTGATTATAGCATGTTGTGGATCCTCAAGGAAAAAATATTTGAAGGTGTTTTGTGTTCAAGGATATTTGTTTTGGGTCTCTATTATATTGTGGCTGACCTTGGTAGATTCACATTAATAATCTTTATTGTTTTGGGCTAACAGTTTGTATTCATCTTATTATTTTGTTGAAGCCAACATGAAGCGATGTAATTACTTGTTGCAGATATATATGAGTGATTTTTTATCTCATTTGAGACATGTATGATGCAAAGTGTGCTAATTCTATGTGTGAATAAAGATCAGATTATTCAAAGGAAAAGTATAGAGTGAAGAAGAGTGAAGAAGAGTGAAGAAGTGTTCATGTGCTTAACCAAAACTATAATCAGGCATTAGAAGATGTTACTCTCTCAGTTCAAAATCTTCAAATGGATTTAATCTGAATGTTTCTATAAGATAGTGAGTCTTCCCATGGGCACTAAGCCTTTTGTAATTGAGCAATGAGCTCTAGGAAGTGTGCCTGAATGCATGCACATTCCCCATTTATTCTTCTTATACTTTTAACAGAGTATAAACTTGTGGATTAACCTCCACCATGGTTTTTCCCCTAATAGGGTTTCCACACAAAAATCTTGGTGTCATGTGTATTTTTTATGTGTTGTTGATTTATGCTTTCATGCTTATTAATCAGATCTAAGAATAATGGTTAATAAAGTTAATAAGTTTTAAATTATGTGACAAATGATTCACCCCCCCTTTCAATTTTCTACCCTTGTCTTCCCAACACTAACAATGTAATTAAATGTGATAGACACTGCTCTAGATGTTAGGATGATAATGGCATTCTTTAGTGAAAAGTATGGAGCTTCTTTCAATTTGCATAAGAGAGAAGAGAAGAAAAAGGAACTAGAAGAGTACAAAGGTAGATGAGAGAACTCAACCAATGAACCATCATAACTATACTTCAAGGAGGATGCTAAGGTGTCATTTCAATCATATGAAAGCTAACAAGATGTAGAGAAGATAGACCATTTTCTTAGGTGACTTGAGGTCTACTTTAATGAATGCTATCTAATTGAAATGCAAAAATATGTATTTTCCTAGCTAAAATTGTATGGTCTCGTGCTTAGATGGAGGGAGAACTTTACGGATGCCTTGAATTTTGACAAAGAATCACTAATAATAAATAGTGGATGTTCAAGAAGCAAAAAAATCAGATGGAATTAGTTCCAGCAAAAAAATGTCAAGTACACAAGAGTACATCATGAAGTTTAGAGATAAGTCCATAATTTAGGGGATCCTCTAGTGGATGGAGATAACATGATTAGATACCACACTAACCTACATAAACGCTAAAGGGGTGAATTATGCTCTTCAATTTAAAGAGCATAGATGAGGCTTATATGCAAGCACAATACATGTAGATGGATAAGAAGGAATAGCAAGGGAGTTCTTCCAATTTCAACCAAGAAGAAGAAAGGTCAATAAAAATGAAAAAGAGTTGCAACAACACTATTTACTTGCAAATGCAAAAAGACACATAGTTCAAAGATCATATCATTACATCTGGTGTAATATCCCTCTATTTTGTCCTTTTGATCAAACAATGTTATGCTCTGTTATGTTGTAGTTTCTATTAGTACCTTGACTATGGTACTCGCTTATATTTGATCACTATCTATAAAGCGACATTAATGTTATCTTTTGATGTGATGGTATTTCAATATGATGTTATCTTATGTCATGTTTTATATTAGCATTATGCATGTTTGAATTAAAGATGTTTTATGCTTTGAATTATATTAGTATGTTAGAATTGTCAGTTAGTTGCATTGTATTGGTGAAGGGGACAGTATCGCATCACTCACTTGCGAGTGCCCTACGATTCCGTGATTTCCTCTTCACGGTGTGTATTTTATGTTGTTTATATTATATGTTGTTGTTTACTTGATTTTCAGGTTGACAGGTATAGGACATCGACTCCACCTGGGTTCACAGGTTGGAGCATGTTCAATGCCCAATAGTTATCGATTTGGAGATAGTAGCTAGGTTTTCCATGCCAAGTCGTCACCCTAGTCATAGTGTGTTGTCTGGTGTGAGTCGGGTTAAGTTGTTTTACATTGTTCAATTTTCCTTATTTCAATTTAATTCCAAGTTAGAAAATGGTAATTAATTGCTTTATGTATTTGAAGCTATTGATTAAATTAATTGGGCTATAACGTTAGAGACATTGTTTAATTTATTAATTAATTTAATTTGATTAATAAAATGATTTAATCTTGGATTAAGATTTATTTTATTAATTAATTAAATTAGATTGAGTTAAATTAAATTATTTGTGTTGAATGAGTTAGATTATTCATTTTGGAAATTGGTGAACATTTGGTTTGGAAATTGAAAATAAAAGAAAATGTTTTAAAAAGTCAATTTAGGAAATTCGAATTCAAAATTGAAAGAGGAAGATATTTGCATTTTTGTTTTGAAGAATTGATGAGGGTGGTTGTAGAATTTTTTAGGGTTTTTTCCTTATGTTTCAATTTTGCTTCACAATTTGAATGTTCATGGAATTTTGGAAAAGATTAAGTTAGAAAGAGAAGGAAGAAATTGTTCAATTTTGTGGGTTTTTGGAAAAAGCTTGAAGAATCTGTGGATTTGAAGAGGGAATCAAGGCACCATCAAGACCTTCTATCATCTTCAAAAAAATCAGGTTCAAGTCTTTTAAATGTTTGCTTTTGAGTTTTTGAATTTAAATATTAATGGTGGAAGATCATGTGGAAAGAATCCTTGAATTATGTTGTTTGAATGCAATTGAAACAAAGATGAAATGTTGTTCTCCAAGATAGCAAGGAAACCCCTCTTTAAAATAAAATGCTTCAAATAAAATGACATTCTTGTTTGAAAATGGTGGTTTATAAAAAAGTTTTCCCAATTCATTCTGAAAATTCATTTGTTGAAAATATATATATTGATATATAAATATATATATATATATATATATATATATATATATATATATATATATATATATATATATATATATGGTATTTATTTTATAAAATTTTACCGTCAAAATTTTGGGTTTAAAAAATGGACCCTTGGCCCAAATCGCAGGTTTGAAACTGCAGGGGTTTTTGGCTCCGATTTTTATTTAATAAAAAATGCTTGGGGGAGGTGCTGGGGGCTCACCCCCACCGCACCCCCCATGGGAGATGTGCTAGGGGATCCACGCCCAACACTACCCCCGGCCGCCACATAGTGGTCAGCTGTGTGTTTACATAGCCGATACCACACAGTGGTCGGCTATGTTTACACAGCTGCCCATTGTGTGTGTTTGGCTATGCACACAACCGTCCACTCACATGGCGCGTGACCCGTTAACCGAGACAACTACCCATTTCAATGACGCATGGCCCGAGGGGTGTGTGTGGGCGCCCTTTTCATTTTTGTTTTATTATTTTATTTAATATTTTAATATTATATATTTATAATATTAAATGTTAATATTTATTTATAATATTAAATATTAATATTTATTATTATAATATATAATATTATAATATTAGTATAAAATAGATATATTAATATGCATTATTATATAGTATAATATTAAAATATTAATATAATATATGTTAATATTTAATACTATACTTTATAATATTAACATATTAACATTGAAATAATTAAATATGTGTGTTTTTTGTTATAACAGTTATGGGCAAGTTATTTTGACAATGGTATTTAATATTTTAAATATTATACAATGGCATGATTGAAGAAATTATATGGGAAATTGAAGGGGTTTACTTGCATGTGTATTTATGTGGATTTTATAAGTAATCAAAGGAATTGATTTAATTGTTAAAATTAGTATTTACCTTCTTTACAGTTAATGAGGCAATTAATGATATTAATTAATTATTCTGTTAAGGCAATTATCATCTTTGTTGTGAAATCAAATTCTGAAGAGAAATGGATTTAGAATATCGAAAGGTAGTTCTTTCATTTGCCTTCAGTGAATATGTCTTTCGTGTTCATGGTTAGGGAAGTGGGTTAAATGTGTTCTTAATTTGTAAGTCTTCCAGATGGGGATCTTATGTTATGTGGGTTGTCGTTTTATGTTTGTCAACCTATTGTGAGTTCCTTGGGTAGCGCATGGGAAGTTATCAGTTACCTACCCAATTTCCACGAATGGGGATGGTTTGTACCTCCTTGGAGTAGGAGTGGATTACGTGAGTTGTGCCTCCTTGTCAGGAGTGACTTTGTTACCTTGTCACCTCTAGTGTTTGGAGAGGGTTTGACTTATACCGCCTCCTGAGAAAGGAGTGGTCATGTTATCTGGTTGTATGCACTTTGTTACCCTTGGTGATTGGATGATGTGTGTTGTCAAGTAGAAGAGTGGCTTCCGTTTGGGGCTAGAGCCCGGAAGAGGTAAGATTGGGTAACCTTCAAAAGTATTTAATCAAGTGATAATTAAATCAATGTACTTAGAAGACTAGGTAGTACTTCTCACTAATCAAGATAATTTCTTGCCTCACTCATAGACCCAAGTGCTCGGTTAGGCTTGGGATGGGTGGGAAGGCTTGGAATGGCAAGGTAACCTATCTTGTCTATACGAAAGGTGTTTGACTCCGCATTAGTAAGTATGAGGGTCGGGGATTGGTTTGAGGCCACCATCTTGATGATTCGCAGTGGGTAACTCATGATGAACTGTGCGATGACACTCTGTCTAGGACAATAGTTGGTACTTGTTTATTGTGGGTGTGGTTTCCATAACATACCCAATGTGACCATGGTTGGTGCTTGATTCTGTGTGTATGGTTCTCACAACATACTTGGTCTACTTTTTATTTGGAAGCAATGTAACTTTGTTGAGTTGTACTTGTGTAGTGCATGTGTTGTACTTGTGTTGTACAAGTGATTGGTCATTTCAGTTTGGTACAGTAATGATTTAGCCTATGTCTAGAGGTGTTGGTCTTGGTTAAGATTCCTTGTTACTGTACACATCTAAAAATGGTCATGGTCGATCAAACCTGTTAATTAATTAAATATGAATTATTTAATTAATGTTTCTTAAGTCTTCTACATATAAATAAATTTAATTATTTATTTATATTGTTCATTTTCTAATTCTTCTAAATTAATTAAATAAATTTTACAATTTATTTACATTAATTATCAAATTTTAAATTCTAAGTTTAAATGATTATTCTTCCCTCCACATTTAATTAAATATTTTCAATATTTAATCATTTTCCAAATTCCCACTTCTCTCACAAAAATTAAATATTCTTAATATTTAATTAAAAGGCTTTTTCCTTTTCTCATAATTAAATATTTACAATATTTAATTAAAGTCTTTTCACATTTCTCTCACACATAATTAAATATTTATTTAATTATGAGAGACACCTTTCAATTTGTCTCTTCATTTTCTGTCTCTCAGAATTCTATCTTTTCAAATTCTTGATCTCTCACCGTTCATTTCAACAGGTTTGAACTCGACCGTCGATCTTGGCCAATCGAATTCCTACCTTCAAAAATCTATAAATACAGCTCTTTCATGAACTAAAAAGGACCTCGAATCTCATACTTTCATGCGTAGTTATTATAGTCGCATATTAAGCATTTCATAGCATTTCAATTCAATAAGCTCAATCTTGTAGATGCATATGCATTTTAATAATCTCATTCTCTCAAGTGCCATTCTATAAGTTGTGTTTGCACAACTGAGAGCAAACATATTGAAGTGAATCCTTGGAGATAGAGGACAATGGAACAAATTTGAAGAAGCTGCTATTTAGAGTTTGCATTTACTTTATTAATTTAATTTTCTTCAATCTAATGTTGCATTGGTGTATTAGATTAGATTCAATTTCATTGACGCATTTTCTCATACACATTTTTGGCGCCCATCGTGGGGCATCCCCCTGTATTAATCTTTTTGTTGCAGAAAATCTTATGTTTTTACAAATGACAGACTGAAAAATTCACTTTGGCACATACGATCCTTGGTTTAGCACATCCATAGACTGTTTCATCGCATCCACAGACTGTTTCGGCCCATCTACAGACTGTTTTCGTGCATCAGGACACTGTTTTAGCACATTTGGCACCTGTTTTAGTGCATACGAGCCTTCTTTTAGTGCATCTGGGTTCTGTTTTAGTGCATACGGGCCTTCTTTTAGCACATCTGGGTTCTGTTTTAGTGCATACAAGCTCTGTTTTAGCGCATAAACTTCAGTTTTGCACTTTTATAGTCAGTTTTTAAAATAGCAATATCTTGGTCATACGAAGGTCTTTTTTGACGATGTTTTTTTTGAAATGGGGTAGAATTTCATAAGCTATGTAATGGTGCAGGTTTTTACTAGCTTTGACAGAGTTAAAATTTTCAAATTCTCACTTAACGTCAAATCACAAAGAAACTTGGTCTAAATTTTAGGGTTGTTATGCTTAATCATTTATCTAACCCTCATATCTTCTTGTTGCTTGATTCAATCTAACATTTGGAGCTTGTATTGCAGATTTTAAAGGACCATGGAGCATGAAAATGAAAGAAAAAGCATTATCACATGATTGTAACAAGTGTTTTTAAACACTTTAGGAGCAATTATAATCTCATTCTTAAATTGTTGTCTAGATCCGACGCGACTGCGGCCAGAGGTTTTTAATCATGTATGAGGAATAAAATCAGCCAATCCTAGGATAGACACTTAATTTTGAATTAAGCAATCCTAGGATAGTCACCAAACATATTTTCTTTTGGTTAAAATAAATCCCATATTTTTAGTGAAGCAACATCTTCACTTAGAATAGAAAATCTTTCAATTTGGGATTTAAAATTGAACCATTATTTGCATGTTGTGATTGTGGGTAATAGGTCTATGCTCTCCCCTTAACTGGGTGATTAGAATACTGGACTTACCTTTTATTTTATGCAATTTAATGCTTTATTACATCCTTTAGAAGGCCTGTCGTAGTGGGAAAAAGTACTCACCCTACGAGAACGACCTAAGTGGGAACACTTAAAGCCAAGGTTTCCAACCCACTATAATCAAAAGGAATTTATGTATGAAAATCCAACTTGATGGCAGTAGATAGGATAACCATCCCCAAAACCTTTGTTCTAAAGGTTGGGAGGTCTCTCGAGGGAGTATATCTATTGTCACGCCGACCGGAAAGACATACTAAGAACCTATTGTAGAGGCCAGCCGTGTCAATAACCAAACATCATTTTAATCACAGTGCAAGGGGAGCAAAGAATCTTCCCCCAAGACACTCACCATATAGTCACCACAGATGTTTTGCTCAAGGGATTTGGTATCCACTTCCGTCACTTTGAGTACGTACCTGGAAAAGACAAAAACATGGGTGCCCTCTAGGGGGTGACATGGCTGTGTGAGTCGACACGATTTTAAGCTATGGGTTGTGATTACTATGATGACCTATTTGACAAATTAAGAGTGAGTCTGATTGATATGCTTATCTTGTTCAAAACCTATGGAAATCTCAAAGAACATACACTCTTTGTTTAGATTCTAGGATTAACAAAACTATCTGCTTCTCTATGCTATGTTTTTCACATTTAAATCAGATTAAGATCATCCAAAAACTTTAAAACATGGGTCGTAGCAAAGAAAATCTTGTTCTTAGGCTTTATGGAAATAGCTTAAATCAAGAGATAACAGAAGAGATGCTTTTAGAAGCTGAACAAGATCCACAGTTTTTCTTAGATATGGAAAAGATCTTAGAGAAAAATAAAGATGGATACTTTCTTTTATTGGCAAAGTAAGGTGCCAAATTGCCCTCTAACTACAATATGGAGAAAATTAAAGAGAATCCTAAAAAGAAGGAAATTCCCTTAAATGATCTTAGTACTCTTACCCAACAAGTAAGAGCACTCCAAAGGAAAGTCAAGGAAATGGAAGGGGGTACAACTAAAATATCCTTTGATAGAAATATGAACATGACCTTTTCTCCTCCGAAAACAACATCAACCAAATCCAATGTTTCTGAATTTTTGCAATGGTTAAAAGGGAAGCCCAAATCTAAACCATCAAATAACATTGACCAATCCTGTCATGCCATGCATTTATCTTCATTCCACCTAATTCAAAATGAACCTCATGGTTCTTCCACCCAATTCAATGATCCCATTCAATTTCCTTCTTCTATCATATTCTCTACATCCAATGATTCATTTCAATCTACACATCTCGATCAAAACATTCTTTCCACTCCATCCCATGATACCAAAATTCTCTAAACCCTTCCAATCTTTGATCAAGATCCCATATCTCAAGAATCATATGATGATCCCCTCCTTTCATTATTCACTCATGATAATCCTCTTCCATCTCAAGAACAAAATATTCTTCTAAGTCCTCCCTCCACCCCATCTTATGAATCCATACCCTCTCATGAATCAATCACATCCCAAGAGCATGACAATTCTTCCATCCTATCCAAAGCTTCCCTTCCATCTAATGATGCTTTTTCAAGTCAAGATCAAAGTATCCCATCATCCTCATGTCAAGGGCTCATCACACCTCTTCAATAAATGCCAACATCATTTGATCATATGGTTGAAAACATTGGAAATTTCTCCACCATAACTATTGGAGATAATGATCAAAATTAATCCATCAATGAGCACTGTGAAGATATGTCTACCCCATCTAGTGATTAAATCAACATTCATCAAGAGCCATTTTTTAGTTATGATCAAGACCACGCCTACAAAGATCTATTTCAAGGAGTGTTGATGATATTTGATCCTATTGACATAATGCATGATCCATTAACCAATGATCATATTGAAAATGTCTCTACAATGCCTAATGAGTTAGAGGACATATCTCAAGAACATATTTCAAAGCATGATCAACAACTATCACCAAGGTCTAGCAATGGTCCCTCCCAAGGCATATTGACATCCTTCGACATCACTGTTGTGAACAATGAAAGAATCCTCAACTCACCATTTGATCCAAGTCCACTCAAAGATCAAGAAAATATTGAGCCACTTCCCATGTCTTATGGCGATGTCCAAAAACCCTTTGAAAGAAATCCATCCTTTGAAATCGACCCATGTCAAGAACTTGATCCAAAACATGTCGAAAGTAATTCCAGAATTAGTCAAAATCAAGGATTCGTATTTCCAAGCTGCTACAATGATATAATGGACACTCTCCTATCCATACAAGATGACCATGTCCATAAAGCACATACTCATCCATCTACCCATGAGATGCTTTCTTTCGATGGACACATAGATGATCTTCATTCAAAACAAGAGTCTCTTACTCTTACTGAGGAACAAGAGTCCCCTACTCTTAACATTTGTACACATGATCAAGAAATAGAGAAATCCAAAGACATGTCAGAAATGGGTCATGAAAAATTCTACAAAAATTTTGAATCAGAAGCATCATGTGAAAGCATATAAAGAATGAATCATGAGGAACACTTTTAAAAGGATAGTGAAGCATCAACACCTCTTAAAGGAGAATTACAATCTGATATTTCACAAGATCAAGCTAAGGATATGAATCAAGCATTTATCCCACAGATAAAGGATCCTATCACTTATAATGTTGGATCACTCACCTTTGTAAGGGAAAATCATCTTATCAATAAAGGAGCTATCACCTTTGAAGATCCATCACAGAGCAAAAAAGGAGCAACACCTTGTTTCCAAGGGAAATCATATCCTTTTGCAAATAAAATGTTTCAATAGATGAATTATCAAGGCAAAGGATTAGGCCTACATGAATAGGGTATCCTGGAACCAATACAAATTATTGAAAATCCTAAGAATCAAGGCCTTGGTTACTCGACAATCAAGGGATATGAACATATCAATAATACTTCCACAAAACTGCAGGCAACTTCATCTCAATCAATCGTTAACATAGGGAGCACAAAAAATATTTATGATGAAATCGATGTCAATACTACAACCCACCACATCATGAATCTTTATCCACCCATCACCCCATCCATGAATTGGGACCAACATCAAAAGAAAGACTTGAATCAAGGCATGAAGAATGTTATCAAGGAAAAAGAAGCTAAAGAGCATATAGGACAAATCAAATACATATGGATACCAAAGAATACAAAGAAAAATTATCCCTATCAAACTCCATTAGTCAAAGAAACTATGGAGAAAAATCAAAAAGGGAAAAGTAGCCATCAAAGCTGTCCACAAAGGAAAAAGTAGGCTTCTCAAGAAATGTACAAAGTGTATCAAGCAGTTGGTCCAAATTCCATGCACACTTCCATATCCACTCATTATTGCTCATCTTCCCAAGTTTGGAAAATCAAAGGTTCCAAACTATCAACCAATCCATCTTTTACTCCTAAACACACTCCATCCATGCCTCCATGCATGTTATCCAATTCTCACATTGACCATGTATTGGCAATGACCCTTCATCATAAGGATTCAGAAGGCACTCTATCGCGATGTGCGTACAAAGATGAGGTTAACTCTGGTATTAGCAAAGCAGATCAGAGATCTCAAAAGTTGCATCCAAGTGCATGTATTTTGGCAAAGAAACTTCTTCAAGTAGGATACCAATGGCACATTATGACAAAAGCATCAACATCAACACCACCAAGTGGTTCAGCATCAGCTTAAAATCTCTCAAAAAATACAAAAAAAAAATTAGAAAAATGTCCTGAAAAAAATGGTTACTCTGATGAAAACCTGGCAAACAAGCGTCTTGGTGACAACAAAAAAATCAAAAATACAAAAAATCCAAAAATATCAGAAAAAGGATTGAAAAACAGTAAAGAAAAAAATCGTCCTCTAGTGAAAACCACTACGGTGGCACATTGGACAAGTACCATGATGAAAACCTAGCAAACAGGAGTCATGTGTAGAATCGAGCATCTACGTGCGCCAATTCAAGAGAAAGCATCTTATCGCATCCATAATAAAACTAACATTCATCCATATCATCCATTCATCCATGAACTGTTTATCCAACCCATTAGCATCTATTTACATTATCTTGATCTCGACAAAGTTTGGTAAACACATTACACTTGTTTATGGTAAACATCTTGACATGGGTCATTTTTCATTGATCCTATCCAATCCAAACATTATTTGAGTCTTGAAGCACTATCCAAGTGAGCATCCTATGTTCAAACACCTTATCTTATCACAAGATAATCGTTGGCATCCTTTGCATGCTTACAGTATCTATCCATACACCTATTCAAGAATCCACCCATGGCCATTCCATACATTGCTAGACACTAGGGGTAAATGTTTACATCTTGCTTTGGGAATGAATCTTCATATACATCCTCCAACTTATGTGGTGATCTGAACATTGGAAGACATAAAATCGAATTGGTCAAGCTTTTGCAAGCCAAAAGATCCAAATCCCTAGCCCATGGCATATTTTGACAGGAAGACGCTCCTTATCAAGCTTTATCTTTCGTCGAATATCAATCTGAACAATTCATATCAGTCACATCTAACTTGCGTGTCAATGTCACATCAAATCATCAAAATAATTTTGTTCCAAATCAAGCTTCATCAATCTTGATCAATTGAATCCAATCAATTATCACCTTGTTTGACTTAACACACTTAGTCAAACTACTATCATCTTGTGAGCGAGTTTACTCTAGGATAACGCAACTTCCTTGGGTTTACAAATTCATTATCATCTTTGTTTGGCTTAACACACTTAGCCAAATTAGCAAATCCATTATCATCTCATTTGACTTAACACACTTAGTCAAACTATCAATCCATCAATCTGATCAATCAACCTTAGCTTGGTTTTCAACAAAATCTCAAAACAAAGCACTGATATCATCATGCATGTCCATATCCAAATCATCAAAATCCAAAAAAAATAAAAATCCAAAAACATTAAAATTCAAAAAAATCAAAATATTCCTAAAAACCAAAGAAAAATCAATAAATCATATGCTTTCATCAATAAAATGGTCATGTCTCACCCTAGACTAGGGGCGAAATCCTGAACTCGATGGGGGAAATCAACTTTTTTTTGGGCAAACAAGCAACCTGTGTCAATTATCAAGTATCAGATCAACAATCGAATATCCAATTAAGCCTGATCAAAACAACTTTGAGACATGTCATACATTGAAACTGAAACAAACTAGATGATCTTAATCTGAATAAAATGAATGACAAAACTTAAAAGTAAAAGTTGCAAATTGTTTTTTTGATATTTGATGACATCATATCTTTGGAGTGGTTCAATGATGTACTGAACTAGAATCACAAGGAAGAAGTATGATTTTCTTTGATTGTTGTTTGTAAGTTAATCATTAGTATTGTGCAAATTAGTCATGGGACATGCTCTACAATGTATCATTGATGACATTTCGGAATTTTCATAGAAAAATGATTAAATTTTGTCTATTTATGCAAGCAATACTCAGGTCATCTTGGTTCAATTATACCTCGATGCTTGTATTAACTTGCTACATTAAACATTATGGAAGTAGTACTCAGGTCATCATTGGTACTAACATACCCTTTGATGCTTGTACTAACTTTCAACATATCAAAAAGCTCAATGATGAACACTAAACACAATAGGAAATGGCAACAAGGAGAATGATTCATTATTTCATTTAGGATTGCATAATTCATTATTAGGACTGCATAATTCATTTGCATTTTGAGGGACTTTCCAATAGATTTTTGAGGGTTAATCACATACTTGAATATCTTTTTTTTCAGACAATGGTTGAGTATGATTGGACATTTGTCACATCTCATCTGCATCATCTAAATCAATTCATCCAATCATTTCTTCCAATCTTATCCTATCAATCAATTCAATCTAGCACAAATCATTTAATCATACCTTTGGTCTTGTTCCTAGCCTTACTGCAAGCCTCGATCATCATCATCATCATCATCATCGAGATGTATCCTTCCCTATCCTTGTGTTGTTCTGGGATGTATCCTTTCCTAATCAACAACACTATCAATATCATCAAGAAATCATGCAAATCAATCAACAATGGATATCATCATTCAATCAATACATCAAGCAAGTTCAAATCAATTTCTATTTGTTTTTCATATCGCATGGAAACAAATTTAACAGTCATCACGACTCAATCTATTTGACTTTCAATCAGGAAAGCAAATCAAATCTTCTATTTGTTTTTCATATTGCATGGAAACAAATTTAACAGTCATCATGACTCAATTTGCCTTTCAATTAGGAAAGAAAATCTATCAAGCCTTTCAATCAGGAAAGCAAATCTATCAAGCCTTTCAATCAGGAAAGCATATCTATGTTACTATTTGTTTTTCATATCGCATGGAAACAAATTTAACAGTCATCATGACTCAATTTGACTTTCAATCAGGGAAGCAAATTTGTCAATCATTTCTATTTGTTTTTCATATCACATGGAAGCAAATCTATCAATAAAAAAACATCATCAATCAAGGCAAAATCAAAGTTCTTCATCTTCATATCAATCTTTCAATAGGGGGTTTCATCAAATCATCTTTATCAGTTGATGAATCAAATAGCAAATCAGTAAAAAAATTTCCAAAAATCATCTTTATCTGATTCATCACCCGAGGGGGCATATAGCATCATCAGCAATTTTTCAAAGTCAGGGGCAAATTCTTTGAAGCAATGCATAAAACACATCACTTCAAAGAGGGGCAAAATGTACACATCTAAAAATGGTCTCGGTCGATCAAACCTGTTAATTAATTAAATATGAATTATTTAATTAATTTTTCTTAAGTCTTCTACATATAAATAAATTTAATTATTTATTTATATTGTTCATTTCCTAATTCTTCTAAATTAATTAAATAAATGAACTTTATTTAATTAATACTATCTTCCTCTTAATTAATTAAATAAATTTTACAATTTATTTACATTAATTATCAAATTTTAAATTCTAAATTTAAATGATTATTCTTCCCTCCACATTTAATTAAATATTTTCAATATTTAATCATTTTCCAAATTCCCACTTCTCTCACAAAAATTAGATATTCTTAATATTTAATTAAAAGGCTTTTTCCTTTTCTCATAATTAAATATTTACAATATTTAATTAAAGCCTTTTCACATTTCTCTCGCACATAATTAAATATTTATTTAATTATGAGAGACACCTTTCAATTTGTCTCTTCATTTTCTGTCTCTCAGAATTCTATCTTTTTGAATTCTCGATCTCTCACCATTCATTTCAACAGGTTTGAACTCGACCGTCAATCTTGGCCAATTGAATTCCTACCTTCAAAAATCTATAAATACACCTCTTTCATGAACTAAAAAGGACCTCGAATCTCACACTTTCATCCATAGTTATTATAGTCACATATTAAGCATTTCATAGCATTTCAATTCAATAACCTCAATCTTGTAGATGCATATGCATTTTAATAATCTCATTCTCTCAAGTGCCATTCTATAAGCTGTGTTTGCACAACTGAGAGCAAACATATTGAAGTGAATCCTTGGAGATAGAGGACAATGGAATGAATTTGAAGAAGCTGTTGTTTAGAGTTTGCATTTACTTTATTAATCTAGTTTTCTTCAATCTAATGTTGCATTGGTGTATTAGATTAGATTCAATTTAATTGACGCATTTTCTCATACATAGTTACTATCTCCTAGCACGGGGGGTGGGCCTTCGGGTTCCAATTGGTTGGGTGGCGTGCACCTAAATCCATTGGGTTCTTTCTTCTTGTTCATGTAGACGAGACTTTCAGTTGCAGAGCTCATTGGACACAGTATCAGATTCTTTCTTTATTCCTTTTTAGTTGATCTTGTATTATTGTACCCCTCAGTTGTTATCAAGGTGGGAAGATGTAATTGTAATTATGTTTATTGGACTTGCCTCATTCAGGGAATGAGAGATGTAATTGTAATATTTAATTATGGATTAATGAAATGGAAAGTTATCTTTATGCTTGATGTAAATTATCTTAATTGGAATGCATGGGTTTAATTTTATCTAAATAATTGTCTTGGTGTATATTCATGTTTTTTGTTGAGATAATATATAACCTCTATCTCATAACCTTAGAGGTTGTTGGAATTAGTTAGTGAACTTGCTTATTAATTGTTCTTAAAAAAATAAAATTAGCTTGTTTAAGTAGTTGTTTGCAACTTCCTCTAAGGTTGCATGGCGGGGCGTTACATCTGGTGTAATAGTCCTCTTCCTATTGTCTAGAAGAGTATAAAATCCACCCTTATATAATCTACAAATACTAAACATTTAGTATTAGTGTAGTTACAAGATGTACTGTACAAATTGAAACTAGATGAGGTTACTTCTAGGTTGTTGTTGATGATAGATAAATTAACCTTCACCCCCACTATATTTCCCCCTTCCCATATTATTTGCAAATACCTCCCTCCCTTCTTTAGGAATTTTAAAGCTTAATTGTGGCAAGATTGCGAAGTCAAATAGGAGAAACGGGTTGTGGAAATGTTGTAAGAGACATAGAAGGGGTTCTCATTAATGATTAAAGGACATGTGCTACACTTGGGAGAACAATGGATATTTTTTAAGATACAAAAGTAGTTTTAGGGAGCCTCATTCTCATCCTCAAGTTTTCTTTTAATAGCATAATAGTAGAAACTACCAAGCACAAAAAATTATTTGATCAAAAGTGTCAAATCTGATCAAATTGAAAAGTGCTAAAAATTGGTTCTTACGAACAAGATAAGATAAGGTATAGTTTTAGTTGTACAACAATTAGTTAGTAGAAAGTACTAAATATGGTAATATATCTTATCAAAAGTGATAAATCTAATCAAAAGAAAAGGTGCTGAAAATTGGTTCTAACTTCTTACAAATAACTGAATAAGATAAGATATAGTATAACTTCAGTTGTAGAAAAATTAGTTAGCTGCTCCATTTAATACACTCTCCCAATAGGGAATAGAGTAGAAGATCTATTTTCTTGTTTAGCAATGCAAATAAAGACTGTAGATCTTGTAATATTGAACCCATGAAACTAAGACAAACAAGTAGTTAAACAGACAACAAAGAATATGAGATTAGCCACTTTCCATTCTTCATAATCCTGCACAACCTTTTTAGTTAGAGAACATGAATAATTTATTATTTAGAATATGTTACATGATGCTAGTTTTTTCTCATTTTAAACTTCAGATGACAAAATTAAGGAGAAAGGAACCTCAACCTTGGAGTATGGAAACTCAATTAGATGGATGGTGCTTTTCTTGCTAATGCAATTGGCTGAGAGTTTTGATTATTATTTTGTTATGCATGTTTTTAAACAATTTTTTTTTAACTATTTTGATACAATAATTGTTTACAATGGTACAACTTTGACTTATAACCAGTTAATGGGATGTTTCTATTGAAAAGGAGGTTGTAATTCGGTGTTTATAAATATCCCCAAAAACAAAGTACTTGGGAGGGCGATGAGCTGGCATTGAGTAGATGTAAGATGCAAAAACATCTCTATTCCTAAGATTGTGCCCACTTATTTGATGGTGTGCTTCAAGGAATTCAATGTTCTAAAATTCCTAACACTTTTAATCCTAATGTTGAACAAATCTTCAATGGAAAGAACTCAGAAACACTGGCAATTTTGAGCTAGCACACTAACCCTGGAAGCAAACCTTAAACAAATTCAATGTCATGAGATCTACAACAATTACTTGTGCACACATATATTCAATAAAACATCAGTCAATCAAAAGAAACACACAAATGACAGCCAATATTGTTTTTTTCTCATTGATGTAATGGTCAATATTCTTGAGAAAATAGGGTAACCACAAGGGTTTCTTGTAGGAAAAGCATCTTCCTAAGAGACCATCTCAGATAAAATCATGAATTGATTCATAAATCCCTCCCTAAATAAAACCCAATGGAATCATGGATTAAATATCTGTTGTTTATAAACCATAAATTACCCCATCTAAAATAATCTCAAAGCATGATAAGAAAAACAAAGATCAGACCTCAGCACATACCTTTCATTGTTATGCATGAGTTGCCCTCAATGGGGGTTTGATACCCTAAAGAAATATTTGTGTGTTGATTGTTTTCAATTGAATCTTACAAGTTACTAAAATTTTGTGGGTTGAGCCTAGAGAAATTGGTTGACAAAAAATAGGAAAGCAACTAATGAGACTGAAGGAAAGGAAGAGTAATAATGTGTAGTCCTCAAATGGAAAAATTGCATCTTTTTTAGAGATTAAATTGCATGCATTTGACCTTCAACCTTGGACAACCATGAGGAGGGAAACCATGCCCTTCTAAATGTGTGACTATCCCTTCCTAAGAGTGATAATTATTTGTCTCTAAAATCTGCAACCATGAACTAGTATACACAGGGGTAAGGGAAAATAAAATGTATGTCGAAAGGGAGGGAAAATGAATTGAGGGGAGGGAAATAATTTTTATTTATTTTAGAAAGCTAATTTTTTATTGTCTTAATTTTTCAATTAGTAAATTAAAAATATAATTTAAACATAAAATATATATTTTGTATAGACAATTTTGTAAGTGTTTAAACTATTAAAGTGATGTTTTATAAGGTTTTTTATTTGAAGGGGTTTTCCATACATATATATTGCATAATGTTTTGAATCTTTGTATTTTGAAATTCTTATTTAATATTTATTTGTAATGATTAGTAACATAAAATCCCAAATTCTAACATGGTATCATAGTAGATGAGGCTATATTAATCATAAAATATATATTTAGGATAAAATTAATATTTTGTCATAAATTAATATCTTAAATCCTCCTTGTACGTAGTGGTTCCAAAAATTATCATTGTTATTTCTATTTGACGTTATTAAGATGGTCGAGTATATTAGCAAGCGAAGATAAAAGTGAATCAATCTTCATTTTCAAGGCAAAATCTTCATCTTTAGGACAAAATGTTCTTTGTTTAAGGGAAAAATCTTCATTTTCAGTAGACTCGGCCATTATGTTTCTACAATCCATGTAAATTGAATCTAATTTCTTCTAGAAATAACTACTTGACCTTATGTTTTGAAGGCATTGTTTCTAAAAATAGTTACTTTTACAAACATTATGCTTCTACAATCCATGTAAATTGAATCTAATTGCTTCTAGAAATAACTACTTGACCTTTTGAAATGAAAGTGTCTACAAGATAGCCCTCAAAATGCAATTGGATTGTTTAAATCATATTTTCTTAGTAATTGACCACAATTGCTCTCTGATACATTTGACATGCTAACACAATAGGAAAATCAAACTGGCTTCAAATCATAGTTAAAAACATTAATGATTCATTAACATAATGAGTAATAAAATTTAAAGAATGTAAATGTTAATTTTTTTTATTAAATATGTGAAGGCCTTAAAACTGCACCAAGAGGAAATGCCTTCCACATGATAGGTATTTTTGGTGCACCAAGCAACCTAGGTGGCCAAATGGCCTGCTTAGGTAGGGGTCTCATGAGGGGGACTTAAGCTCTATGGATTATGATGAAATTCGAAAGAAAAAAGAATAGAGGAGTAATAGTTATTTATTTAGTCATTAATTTAGTCATATATTTACTCATTTATTTGGTCATTTTTATTTGTTTGATATTAGTCATTTATTTAGTCATTTAGTTGTAATTTTACCTGATCACCAAATTAGTCATTTATTTGTCAAATTATACTAGTGTTAGTCATGTGACTTAAATTTTTAGTCACGTAGTCATTTATTTTCCAAATTCTACTAGTGCACCAAATAACTTTAATACTCCACTTGATGACAGATCAAGTAATAACCCAAGGTTACCTAAAATAACCTCTCACTATAATTCATCAAATTTTCTAAGAAATGAAAAGATAGATTCCCTGACCAAAACAATTTGACTACATATCTAGCGGAAGAAATAAAAAAGGTAAAGATTAGCATTTCTTTGTCATAATTTCTCAAAATGCCTGTAATCAAGAAAGCTTTTTTAAATTCTCTAGAAGATTTCTCAAAAGAAGCCAACCTCAAAGCTACTTAGATGAAATATAATTAGACTAAAACAAAAGATAAGAACATTGTTCCTATAGCAGATGCGCAAGTAGCCTTTTACAAAGGAAAAATAGAGTGTCCACCATTTTAACTCACTATAAGAATATTTTGTAAAAATCTTCATAACTGTCTAGTAGATTTTGGAGCATCTACTAATTTGATGCCTTTTTCCACATGTCAAACACTAGGGTTAGCCCCAACAAGTTATCTAAATAAGAACATTCAACTCGATAAAATGAAAGTAAATGTAGTTGAAGAGTTGACTTATATTCATATGCAATTAGCTTTGGATCCTAGAATTCAATATTGTATAGACATTCAAGTTGTTGAGATACTTGACACTTATGGTATGCTATTGAGTAGGGATTGGTCAAAGGTCTTGAATGGATACATAGCTACAAAGATTTCACATATGTGGTTATCATGGAAGGGAGTTCTTAATCAAATTAGGACTAAAAGGGAACCACACATGAAATATATGATCAATGAATATAATCAAGAAAATGAAGTTCTATATATCAATGTAGAACCAGGAGTTTAGAAAGTGCACAGATTAGGAGTCAAAATAGAAGAAGTATTTACATGTGATGCTAGAAAGAAAAATGATTTAACTCCTCAAACAAATGTTTTAATTGAATCATTTTACAATTCTTTTGAAGAAGAAAATAGTACTTATGATAAATTTTGGAAGAATATTGTTACAGAAGCTTAATAGAGAAGAAAAATTAAAATTTCACTAAAAAAGTTTGTTATTGCAGGACTAGTGCAAGTTACATGATGTTGTACACTTAGAAAATAGCTATATGATGAGTTTAGAGATAATTTGTAGAATTGAAAATCAGTATTTTCTAGAATGCAATAAGGTCAAGAGGTTTGAACCAGGATCATATATAGAAAAAATCCATGTTACACAAACCGAAAGGACTAATCTAACATCATCAAAGAATTGTAAGTTACAAGATCTAAATGATCAAACCTAGATTCTTAAATTCAATGGATCCAAATCAAAACAAGGGATTCGAATTGGATTCAAACTCATCAACCCACAAGGTAAATCTTTTCTTGCTGCATATCGGTTAAAATTTCAGTGTACTAACAACATGGAAAAATATGAAGCCCTTATACATGGATTTATCCTTGCAATAAAAAAGAAAGTCAAAATCATCAAGGTATTTGGTGATTTAGAATTGGTAGTGAGACAGATTCGAATGCAATATATTTATCACTACAAATGTTTGTCCAATTATCGACACAAAATGTGGGATTTAATGGAAAAAATTTATACATTCAACATTACTCATATCCCAAGAAGATTTAATCAAAGAGCTGATGATTTACCTACTGTTTCCAATACTTTAGAACCTCTAGATGCTTATGATTTGAAATGATTCATAGCTGAGTTGGTGCAGCTACGTTCAGTTCTTGAAAATGTTACTAATTTTTAGGTGTTCGAAGATGATTGACATATATTAGATTTCATCACTAATTTTGGTATTTTTGAAGCACAAATAATTGAGGAAATAGATCACCTTGATGGAGAAATTCAAGATGAAGAGTTAGCTCAAGCAAGAGATAATAATATTTCGAAAGGAATAATTAAGTTTAAGAGATTATTTGACATCGACCAGATAATCAAACATAAGGATTTTCCTTGAAGTGATAGGTGGAAATTTGAATTATACAATTTACATAGTAAAGAAGATCCTAAGAATGTTTTAATTGGGAAGGTTTGTACTAAGGAAGAGAAGATAAATATTAATCAGGAACTTAAAGAGTATTGGAAGGTTATATCTTGGACATATGAAGATTTAAAGACTTATGATACTTCCATCATTACTCATATGATACCATTAAAGCCTGATGCAAAGCCTTTCTAGTAGAAACAAAGGCCAGTAAACACACTCTTAGAACCATTAATTCCAAAGGAAGTCCATAAAATTTTATTAGCTAAGATAAAATTCCCTATCAAACATTCTACTTGGGTGGCAAATTTGGTTCAGATGAGAAAGAGGAATGGAGATATAAGACTATGCATAGATTTTCAGAATCTCAACAAGGCATCCAAGAAAGATAATTATCCATTACCTTCACTAGACGAAGTGCATCAAATAGTTAACGGTTCATAGATGATGTCCTTCTTGGATGGATTCTCTAGATATAACCAAGTAATGGTAGCGAAGGGAGATCAGATGAAAACAACATTTACCACTAAGTGGAGAACTTTTACTTATCAGAGAATGCCATTTAGATTGATAAATACTAGAGCCACATTCCAAAGAGCCATGGATTATGCTTTTCATGAGTTGATAGGCTAGTGCATTATTATTTACATGGAAAACCTCAATATTTTCAAAAGACAAAAGAGATCATGTTCAAGATCTCATAGCAATATTAAAGAAGTGTAAAACATACGGAGTTTCATTGAATCCTAAAACGTGTATTTTTGGGGTAACTAAAGGAAAGTTACTTGGACATATTATTTATAAATGAGGTATTTGAATAGACCAAGATAGAGTGATGAAATTTTCCAACCAATTTTTTCTTTGAATTAACACAACACATACTAGCACTACGCAAATTGATTAGCATTAGCTCTATAGGATAATAAAATGAAATACAACTCTATGACAAGAATGTGCACACAACACCTGATGTGCATGAGATGCTAACATATAATGGAGGAAACTAAATTATAACTTCAAATTAAATACAACTAAAATTAGGAAGAGGCAGTGAACCAACCATGAGAGATTTCCATGCTACCACTTAATTAGTGGGAGGTGCTAGAACCCAAATTTTCCCTTAAGGTTCCAAAGTCCATTTACCCACTTGAACCCATTATTTTCCTACCTTTTCATAAAAAAATCATTTCATCCCCCCATCCAAAGTGATAAAACACCTTATACCTTATACCTTTTCCTTAATATTCACTTTTTATGTCACTTACCACTTTACTGTAACCTCCCACAAAGGGTTATGTGGTGTGGCAGTGGCAGTTGAAGAACATTCATCCAAATGGTTACCACACAACCATGGACGGTCGAAGAGGAACCCATGGTGGCATGATGGGCGAGCACAAGCGATGAAGTAGCAGTGGACAGAGGCTACCGTGGTACCACTGGTAGTCATTACAGTGACCGCGGTAGCGCGGTGGTCAGGAGATAAGTAGCGAGGTGGTGGTTAAGGCAGCTATTGCGGTACTGCCACTAGTCAAGGATGAGACCACGGTGATGCGGTGAAAAAAGTTAAACAATAGGAAGTGAATAGTGAAACGGTTACCATAGTATCATGGGAAGGTGGTGGAGCGATCGCGGTAAGGCGGTTGACGTAGAAAGATGACAGTCAGTGCTGGAAAACATGGTACTGCCAGGGAGAGAGGTAGAGCACGCGGTAAAGCGGTAGACTATGGTGAAACATGAAATGTTACCACGGGACTACTAGGAGTAGACAATGAGACTACGATAGAGTGGGAGGATAAAAGAAAATTTGTGGTAACATATATAGAGAAATATAAAGAGCAGGAAAAATATTACAGCAAAATCAAAAGCAGGACTATAGTTTAAAATATTTAATTTGTCGATAAGGAAACTTAATTAAATATTTTAATTTTTGTTAGTGAATACAAACGGTTGTAATAGGAAAGTGAAGGGTTGTGACCCTTGAAGTTTAATTTATAAATGTTCTAAAAAATTAGTTAGAGGCGGTAGCAGTAGTTAGAATAGTTAGATTTTTGCAGAAAGTGAAAATTGGGGAATGTAAATAATGCACATACTTTCTTGAAGCAGATCAATGAAGATAGCAAATTTTAACTAGTGAAGTTCCTTTTGGTGTTCAGTTGTTGTGATGTATTAATTCATATTTCTTATCTAGTTGTCTCCAACTTGGGGTCTTTAGTCATTTAAATCAGCATATCAAGTATATCTCTGATTGATCAAAGTGCATTTTCATTTTGTGTGATTTAATTAACTGGTGTTTGCAAGTCAGAATTAAAATCTTTTAAATAAGTCATAGTGATTTAAGGATTTCTCTTGGATAGTTAAAGAAGAACCTAATAAAGAAATATTCAACACAGTTTATGCAAGCCATAAATTAATGGAGTTGTATGCCGGTCATAGAATCTTATTTTCAAAGTGCCTAACAACTAGAGTTAATCCAAAGAGGAAAACACACATCATTCTTGATTTTGACTCCATTGCCCATTTGGATAGAAGGCATTGATCTATCACAACCTAGAGAAAAAATTTCATATAAAACAACATATTCAAAATCTTTCTTTTGTGCAATAGGGGTAGTAGTTATGATTTTATCTATTCACTTCCAATTTCCATTGTGAATAGATTGGTTGAGCAGGAAGCATATTTCAAATCTGCAACATATACATAGGTGCACCCACCTAGGTTTAACAGAGCCTAAAGAGTAGAAGGTTCAATTGTATTAATTGGCCTTGTACATTGGCCAAAATTTTTGTGAGAGCTTGGCGACCTCTCGTGGTTAAAACCTATGTTTTTGAGACCTAACAGTTTGGTGACTCTACTGGGGAATACTCAGGAAGATTTTTTTCAGCCTATCCATTTATAGAGTAAACAAAGTTTTACATTTTTGTGGAGATTCCGCTAGGGAAAACCAAAGCAATATCAAAATCCTTTTCATTTTCCTACTTTTGGGAAAATTAGGTGGCGACTTTGTTTTAATTTGATAAATAATGCATAGATATTATGGAACAGTAACACTTGGTCAAATTTCTTGTCAAGATTGCAAAAGAAGTGTGGAGGCAACAATCAATAAGAGAGTTGAAGGAATTGAAACAACAAAGGATGTAATTAGACCAAAAAATTCTACTATTGAATCAAGGATTGCTACAATTGGTACTTAAATGTGTCTTAGATACATCTGAATACACAAATTCCAATAGATCTTGGATACCACAAGTGCCACCTGAGAACTTCGGCAATGAAGGTAATCTGCTCTATTCATAGAAGAACATTTATGCATCTCAGTCATCACATCAAATGAATATTTATCTTGCCCTTCCTAGACAAAGATTTGTAAGCTATCAGAATCAACACCTTGAGGAGGAGGAGGATGAATATGCACATACTCAAAGCCAAGACTCCATCACAGAATCAGAATGTGGAGTTTCTCCCTTAGATTCATTTTTTGACATAAAGAGATATAAGGGAGAAGATGTAAAATCTCTATACAACAGGATGAAAAACATCTGTATGCAATTACCTCCTCATTGTAGGCCTACAAGACTCATGTTTGTTGCATAATTTCTAAGAGCATCGGAGCCTGAATCAGTTTATTGGTCAGAGTCATCAAAACAATGTGCCTTTTATGTAGTGAATAAACTTATTGATTCCATACTTGGGACAAGGTATATGGATACTGGCAACAATAAATCTAATAGTGATATCATGGATGATCAAACAATGCAACAAACAAAGGAAGCATGTGCTACTGGGATTTCTAATGATAATTTTTCAGATTTGGAAGATGGTGATGATATGGAGGATCAATCATACATCTCGAATGAGGATACAATGATCAATACCATGGTGACACAATTAATCATGAAGAAGAATTCATCGGAGAAAGTTCTTATGAGGGCCAAGATGATGAAAATATAGCAAAAAATCTAGAAGAAACATGTTCACTTAGTAGTGAGCAGGTTTCATATTTGTTAACTCTTGAATACCATAAATGTGCACACAAATATGCTTCTAAAGTTTTGGGTCCAACCTATATTTTATTTGACAGTGAAAGTAATATGTGTAATAATTCATATGATTCCATGTACATTTCTCAGAGTGATGAAGAGATCTTTGAAGTTGATCAAGAATCCATATCTATCCAAGAAGAGGTATGTGACTTGAACACTTTTTTCCTACAAGAGAATGATATTGGTTTGCATATCATTGGTGATGAGTGTTCAACATTTGTTGATTCAAGTATGTATAAGGATGACTATATGGATCAAAAGTATGTGTCAATACCAATTGGTGGTAGGAAAGGACTGGAAAGTATTTCTGATTTGATTGTTTCAAAATATGTTGATGAGACAGGATTTTTAGATTCTCATGAGAAGCAATCAGATTTTCAAGTCCCAGTACAACTGTAGGATCATTCAGTAGTATATGATAATGAGCAAGCTTATGAATGTTCCATTGAATGTAGATATACTTTGTATGATGAAGGTGATAAAGACTTTTCATATGATAATAGGAACTATGAATTACAGAGTCGTGAAAGGAAAGTGAGTCAGGCTGAACACAATGATTTCTTGAAGGTTTTCAATAACAGTGCATGTAATAGGGCAGTTGGAATGGATAGCTTCAAAAGAAACCTGATGAGCTTAAATTAGAATAAAGTCTATGATAGAGGAAATTGCAGGCTTTTCTTTTGGGTGGCCTGGGGCCATCCTTTATGGTTTGAATTTTAAACCATAGTAGATATAGAGGATTAAGGATTGCCAGTGCATGGACAATTCTTAAACAAACCTTTTTAAATATTATTTTCCATGCACAGTAGTCTAGGAATTTGGAAGGGTTTAGGTTTGCCAGTACATGGACATTCTCAGAAATTCCCTTATTGGAAATATTTGTTTCCTTTCCATGTACAGTAGTGTAGGTTCATTTCCATGCTCCATCTTCCATTTTCTGTTTCTTCCATTCTCCATTTTTTGTCTTCCATTGCCTTCATTTTCATGTCCTTTCCTTTGCTTGGTCTTCTCTCCCAGTGAAATTTTGATTTCTTGCAGTGATTGCAAAATCACTCATCCCCAACTAGAGCCACTGTTAGAACCCAAATTTTCCATTAAGGTTCCAAAGTCTTTTTACCCACTTGAACCCATTATTTTCCTTCCTTTTCATACAAAAATAATTCCATCCCCCCATCCAAAGTGCTAAAACACCTTATACCTTATACCATTGCCTTAATATTCACTTTTTATGTCACCTAGTACTTTACTGTAGCCTCCCACAAAGGGTTTTGTAGTATGGCGACGGCGGTTGAAGAACAGTCATCCAAACGGTTACCGTGCAATCGCAAACGGTTGGAGAGGAACCCATGGTGGCACAGTGGGTGAGGGAAAGTGATGAATTAGCGGTGGACAGAGGCTACCATGGTACAGTTGGTGGTCATCACAATGACCACGGTAGCATGGTGGTCAGGAGATAAGCAGCGAGGTGGTGGTTAAGGCAGCTATCGCGGTACCACCACCAGTCAAGGAGGAGACCGTGGTGATGTGGTGAACAAAGTTAAACACCATGAAGCGGTCAGTGAATAGGTTACCACAGTACATGGGAAGATGGTGGAGAGACTACGGTAAGGCGGTTGACATAGAAAGATGACAGTCAGTGTTGGACACCGCAGTACCGCCAGGGAGAGAGGCGGAGCCTGTGGTAAAGCAGTAGACTTTGGTGAAACATGAAATGTTACTACGAGACTACTAGGAGTAGACAATGAGACCATAGTAAAGCGAGAGGATAAAAGAAGCTTCGCGGCAGCATATAAATAGAAATATAAAGAGCGGGAAAAATATTACAGAAAAATCAAAAGCAGGACTATAGTTTAAAATATTTAATTTGTCGATAAGGCAATTTAATTAAATATTTTAATTTATGTCAATGAATACAAATGATTGTAATAAGGAAGTGAAGGGTTGTGACCCTTGGAGTTTAATGTATAAATGCTCTAAAAAATCAGTTAGAGCGGGTAGCAGTAGTTAGAATAGTTGGTTTTTGCATAAAGTGAAAACTGAGGAATGTAAATAATGCACAGACTTTCTTGAAGTAGATCAATGGAGATAGTGAATTTTAACTAGTGAAGTTATTTTTGGTGTTCAGTTGTTGTGATGTATTAATTCATATTTCTTATCTAGTTGTCTCCAACTTTGGGTCTTTAGTCATTTAAATCAGCATATCAAGTATATCTTTGATTTATCAAAGTGAATTTTCATTTTGTGTGATTTAATTAACTAGTGTTTGCAAGTCAGAATTAAAATCTTTTAAATAAGTCACAGTGATTTAAGGATTTCTCTTGGATAGTTAAAGAAGAACCTGATAAAGAAATATTTAGCATAGTTTATGCAAGCCATAAATTAATGAAATTTTATGCTAGTCATAGAATCTTATTTTCAAAGTTCCTAACAACTAGAGTTAATCGAAAGAGGAAAACACACATCATTCTTTATTTTAACTGCATTTCCCATGTGGATAGAAGGCACTGATCTATCACAACCTATAGAACAAATTTCATATAAAACAACATATTCAAAATCTTTATTTTGTGTAGTAGGGGTAGTAGTTATGATTTTATCTATTCACTTCCAATTGCCATTGTGAATAGATTGGTTGAGTAGGAAGTATATTTCAAATCTACAACATTTACATAGGTGGACCTGTCCAGGTTTAGTAGAGCCTAAAGAGAAAAAGGTTCAATTGTACTAATTGGCCTTGTACGATGGCCAAAATTTTTGTGAGAGCTTGGCGACCTCTCGTGGTTAAAACCTACATTTTTGAGACCTAACAAGAGGAAAGAACATTATAATTCTAGACTAATTCATCCACTGTGGTAGGCATACACATAATACTGGGAATTCACAACTTTTCAATGGGTGATAAATGAGGGATTAGTTGGTTCTTTCTCCACATTGGTGATAAATCATCTAAGGTTACAAATATGAGAGAATTAACACAAAAATATGCAACAAGTTAAATGCCTAGAACAGTACTACTATTTACAGTCTTATAATGAAAAAAAACTGCAATTTTCAAGTGTTATTATAATCCTTACAAAGTATAATGAAATAGATGACCTCCCACTTGATAATCTCTCAATTATTGAAGATAGAAACCAGAATCAAAAATTGAAACAAGTGTGATATAAAAATATGCAAATTGAAATTTTGAGCCTGCAATTAATGAAACACCAAAATGGATGAATCTCTTACCACACTTCGTAAACTCCTCTGAAACTGAAAGTACTTCATTTCATAGGCTAGGTGACCATCTAAGGATCATTTTCCAAGCTTCAACTCAGCAAATCACTGTACCATGAATTCTAATGCATTCAAGACATGGTACGACCCTAGGAGAGGGTCAACCTCACTTTAAAAATCAACCACTTCATAAGAAAATCTATCCTTGCACCAAAAGGGGTGCCTCAAGAATATAGTTGGATAGGAACAATACCCATGTGCAAATAAAATTCAACCAAAGAGTTGTATATGAAAATCTCTTTTAGCCAAACAATAACCAGCAACATAAAAACTTGAAATATTTCACCATAACTCCATAGTAATGCTCAATATGTAATTCTAGATGAAGCACACTCTCTAACTACCATCTAGGGAACCATACTTTCAGGCCCAAAGAATGGAGTAGAATTGTTAAGCTTCCCCTTAGCCAAGTTTTGAATTCAATCCAACAACATTTTGTTATAATTTTCAAAAGATGAGGAATGAGAGAGCAATGACTTGCTTTTATATAATTGAAGGAGACTGTTGTATTTCCATCAACCTCCAATTGGGATGCCCAATTCCTTTTTGCAATTAATTAATTTTTAAATCACCTATATTCCTCCATCCAAGGCATCTAATACATGAGGAAATAGTCAATAAATTATTTAAACCTTTTCTTAATATGGCATCCAAAGCTCAAATAGAGCTATTTACTTTAAAAATATTTAATTTACCTCCTGATGAGGCATCCACCCTCCCAGACCCCTTTTTAAAATAGCTTGAAGTTATTATGCTAGGACAAGGGGTCATAAACACATTAAAATAATTAAATCATTTAAATAAATCATTTATTCAAAAATACACCTTAGGAAGCAAAATTCAAGAAAACTCAACTACTTTGCTCAAAATGGAAAGCTTACTATGTTGAAGCCAATCAGAGTACTGTTAATAATAGAACTTACTAAAAATAGTAAATTTTGGAAAATTGCTCAACTCACTTTGCATGTTATATCATTACGAAACTCTCTAAAAACCTAGAAAGAATTTATAATCCAAATCTCAAAACTCCAATGTGTTGGCTAAAAATAGAAAGTTCTAGAAATTGTTGTCAAATGGAAATGAATGTCACACCATTCTAAAGCTTTCCAAAAACCCAGAAAACTTCACTAGACATGCATCAAAAAATCTTACATTCCAACCTCCAAAAAATCTTAAGAACCCATATAAAATAGGAAACCCTAATTTTACCTCTAACAAGCCTATAGGCTTCTCAAAATAGGCTATCAGTCATAGATGATCATTTGGCTAAAATGGGGACATTACAATCTGCCCTTCCCAAAATTGCTTGTCCCCAAGCAATTCTAATGACATCCCAAAATCACCATGTTGAACCAAATTGAAACTGAATAGGATCCCAAGGCCCCAAATCAACCTAGGTGATCAATAGCACCAACTAATATAAGCACTACACTATTCGATGCCAACACAAGAAACCACCAAATTAACATTATACTGAAACACCATGGGAATGAATTCTAGAAGGCCATTATTGGCTTCATGATCTTCAGTTTTTGAAAAGTAAACCCAAGTGATACCAATATTCCAAATCATCCTCAAGAATACTCTTCCTATAATCCATTGTGCTACTCTCACTAAAAAATCTGAATAACCAAGGTGGAGTAACAAGTCTTAGTCCACAAAAGACAATGCACCAAACATGTTAGTGCCCAAATCCCATATCAGTCTGTAGGACCTCCAAACCTTATTGTCATAATTTTGATCAGCAACAAAAAATTTCTCAGAAAGGGCACCAAACCAATGCCTAGCGAAGAACCAAGCTCCACACTTCATCTCCATACAAAAGGATATACAATCACTGAAAAAGATCCAAGAAATATTCACATATTTTTTACTTCAAGAGTCTCAATTTGACAAATCAATTATGCTAATAACTAGCTGCCCCAAACACTAATGCATGAGTTGGTACCAATAAAACCACTATCTATCATCAATGAACTACCCATACCTAAACTTTGACCATATTGAATCATTCCATTGCTCATTTGAGGCAGAAATTTAGTCGAAATAGGAGATGGAGAGGCTTGAAAATGAAATAACTAGCAACCAAATGGGTCTGAAATAATCATCTTGAGATCTGATTTTTGGAAAATAAGCATCCAAGAAGGTGAGCAAAAACTACAACTTAAGAAATTTTCATCAAAATTAACATGATTGCTCATGAATGAAGCTGGTGGCACCTTCAACAAGGGTTCCCATGCCAGCACTAATCAACTTCTGATCATATTTCCTTCCTAGAACACCAATTTATGATCAAAAGTAATGAACCCATGGTAGAAAAAGAAGATAGCAACAATCATAAAACTGAAATTTAGAAATTTATCTCTCCAACCAATCTTATTTTTATACATACCAATCTTAATATGAATGTACTTGGAATCCCAAATACTAATTTTCAATTGAAGACATTTCCAACACAAGAGAAAATAATCACAACTACATTTTGAAAATAATGTGTTGGTCTATCCACTTTAGAATTATCTCCTTTCCAAATAATGGCAGGATCCCAAACTAGCAACAAGGAAGAACCACTTCTCAGATGAATAACTTCTCTCACACAAATCCTCTAATTTACTCATTCCATCTGAATTGATGGTTCTTGAAACTCCAAGAAGTAATCAACCAACCTATGTTCGTTGAAGAAATTCAATCCAAAATCTTGTGTCATGATTTGCCAGAAAGATTCCATGAATCCTTCATCAAATAAAATTATGAAATCAATCACCCTAAGAGATGATGAAGATGTACTAAAATATGACAAGAGCCTCACAAGAATCCTCATCAAAAAGTGAATAAAACCTTCATCAACATGCCAATCATCTCTTTGGTGATGAACAATAAGAATGTCTTCATTTCTTTGTGATCCAAGAATTCAATTTCTTGTTGAATGGGTGCACTAGGAGAAACAGTAGATTCAACTTCATGCAACTCACATATCAACTCTCCAATGCTGGAAGACAAACTCAAATTTCCTCCTACAGTAATCTTTGAAGCAATTCCTTCATCATTTTCAAAAACGGGATTTATAGAAACCTTACTATCATATTCTTCATACAAGAGATTATCAAAATCCTAAAAATCTTGTTGATGAGAATTTGAATGCTTCAGTTTCTTAGGATAACATTCCAAACCATATGTTTCTTGTATGACATCAAGATCATCAAGAATTACCTAAAGATCCTCTTCTCTTCTTTTTTTTTCTTTCTCCCATGAATATTGAACAAAAAAAATCTGATTTGTTCCTTCAATTAGAGTCCCATGCACTTCTTACAACTTGGCTCTGGTAAGCTTGTTCCACTCCAATGCCTTGTCGACATTTTTGGTCACTTTGTCTTTAACACGAATGATGCGCAAAACACTTGATTTGATTTCCTCCAAGGAAAACTTCATGAACTTCATATCAGCAATGGAAATGTAACATACATCTTCTACTTTAGGCACAACATAAATCAAATTTTCAACATGTTGATGCAATTCATCAAGCTGTGACAAAACTTGAATTCCATTTTCAGTAGTTTGTGAGCTTGAACTACAATCTACGTATGTTTGTTGAGATGATGTAGTACAACTTTGTCAGATAAATATTTCAAAAATTGTTTGAGTTGTAATCCCCAACTTGTCTCACATGTGATGAACACTCTTCATCATTCCATCCAAATTTCCTTCCAATTCCTTAGCCTTTTGCCTTAGTTTGGATTTAGGTAATGAGAAATGTGCCTTATTACTACTCAAAGCTTCACCTTCCATGTTGTATTCTACACATGATTCAAAGGAGCTAGTGAAAAAAACTTTGTAATGGTAAGAGACTTCAGCTTCCTCTTTCTCTTCCTCCTCTTTAGCTTGACTTTAAAACAAACATTCTCCAAAATTGTGAAGTAGCATCTCACTGGTTGAACAAGTATTTTCTTCTAACTAAACTACTCCTTCATTTGGATCTGAACTTGAGGATTCTTCAGTCACATTACATTCTTCTATATAATTCCTTGATCTTTCATGTGTTTCAAGAATTGCCATGGACATATGGCTTTCTTATATTTAATGCATAGATTTGATAAAATCTGTAGATACCTGTTGAACTGTTTCTCTGAATTCAAAGGGATTCCAACTTTCATTCTCCTCTTCAGCTTCAAAAATCTCCTCTTTATTTTTGACAATCTTCTTCATAAGTGGTTTCAACTATTCTTCACATTGTCTGAAAAATTCATTGACTAACAAATCGATAGTGGGAGAAATATACCCTTCATGCTCATAAGCATTCTTGAGACGGGATTAAACATTTTTGAGAAGAGTATCAGCTTCTTTGATGGTTTCAATGAGAACATTCTTAATAGCTTCAAAGAACCCCTCTTCTTGCTCACTCCAAGTCGAAGTGAGGATATAATTAAACAAATGGTGAATCTTATTTTTCATCTCCAATTCTATCAAAAGGATGCAAGTTCTCACTTCTAAAAATGTTTTTAAAACAACAACTCTCCTTGAAAAAAAACCACTCCTAGTTTCATCAAAATCTCATAAACTCTCCACTATCATATTTAATATGAACTTCATGGTTTCTTCATCATAGGGAAATTGTGCTTCCACAATTCTTATCACTTCCATGAAGCAAGAAGAAATCGACAACTTGGTTTCTTCATCTCAATTCCTTAGCCAATAAGGCTGATTCAAAAGAGTCACTACAGGTGCTAATGCCAATTACATTATCTTGGAAGGTGATTGTTTCACCTTTCTCAAACATTGTTCCAACAAATGAGGATTGTTCTCTTCATTCCCCCTTGACTGAAACCCTTTGTCAAGTCTCTTTCCAGCCATATATAGTTCCTCTTCCAATTTCATCTCTTCTTCATTAGCCATGCCTAACTACCAATATTCTAAACTAAACTTAAAGCTTCCCAAACAATGAAGCACTAATCAACATGATGGTAGGATCTTCTGCTCTGATACCACTTGTTGAGTTGCTTCTCATTTGGACCAGCTAGGACTCAAATCTAGGACCTTACATTTATTGTTGGAGTGCTCTACCAACTGAGCTACTGGCCCCTTATGGCCAGTCCATTGTCAGTCCGGGTATGGATTATCTCCAACACCCCACCTTAAGCCACACAGTGGGTGCTTGGGGCTTGTAGCCTGGCTCTAATACCACTGAAATTTGCAAACCAATTTTTTTTTGAATTAGGGCAACACAAACCAGCAGTACACCAATTGATTAGCATTAGCTCCAAAGGATAATCAAATGAAATACAACTCTATTGCAAGAATGTGAACACAAGACCCAATGTGGGTGAGGTGCTAACATATAGCAGAGGAAATTGAATTATAACTTAAAATTAAATACAACTGAAAGAAGGAAGAGGTGGTGAAACAACCATGAGAGATTTCCATGCTACCACTTAAATTAGTTGTAGGAAAGAACATTACAATTCTAAACTAATTCATCTGTTGTGGCAGGCATCCACTTAATAGTGGAAATTCATAAATTTTTAGTGGGTGATAAATGAGGGATTAGTTGGTTCTTTCTCTACACTAGTGGCAAACCATCCAGGGGTTACAAATATGAGAGAATTAACACTAAAATATGTAGCAAGTTAAATTACTTGAACACTACTACTATTTAGAGTCTTACAATGAAAAAAATTGCAATTTTCAAGTGTTATTACAATCATTACAAATTATAATGAAATATATGACCTCCCACTTGATAATCTCTCAATTATTGAAGATAGAAACCAAAAAGAAAATTGAAACAAGTTTGATATAAAAATCTACAAACTAAAATTTTGAACCAGCAATCAATGAAACACCAAAATGGATGAATCTCTTACCACACTTTGTAAAATCCTCTCAAATTGAAAGTGCTTCATTTCATATGCTAGGAAACCATGTAAGCATCATTTTCCTAGCTTCAAACTCAGCAAATCACCCCAACATGAATTCCAATGCATTCAAGACATAGTACGGCCCTAGGAGAGGGTCGACCTCAATTTAAAAATCAACCACTTCATAATAAAATCTGTCCTTGTGCCATAAGGGGTGCCTCAAGCATATAGTTGGATAGGAACAATACCCATGTGCAAATAAAATTCACCGAAAGAGCTGTATATGAAAATCTCTTTCAGCCAAATAATAACCAACAACATAAAAACTGGAAATATCTCACCAAAACTCCATAGTAATGTTGAATATGTACTTCTAGATGAAGCACACTCTCAAACCATCATCTAGGGAACCATAGTTTCAAGCTTGAAGAATGGAGTAGAATTTCTAAGCTTCCCCTTAGCCGAGTTCTGAATTCAATCCAACATCATTTTGTTATAATTTTCAAAAGATGAGAAATGAGAGAGAAATGGATTGCTTTTATAGAATTGAAGGAGACTGTTGGCTTTCGATGAACCTCCAATTGGGATGCCCAATTCATTTTTGCAATTAATTAATTTTTAAATCACCTTTATTCCTCCATCCAAGGCATCCAAGACATGAGGAAATAATCAATAAAGTATTTAATCTTTCCTTAATGTAGCATCCAAAGCTCAAATAGAGATATTTACTTTAAAAATATTTAATTTATCTCCTAATGAGGCATCCACCCTCCAAGTCCCCTTTGTAAAATAACATGAATTTATTATGCTATGCCAAGGGGTCATAAACACATTAAAATAATTAAATGATTTAAATAAATCATTTATTCAAAAATACACCTGGAAAACAAATTCAGGAATACTCAACTACTCTACTCAAAATGGAAAGCTTACTATGCTGAAGCCAATCAGAGTACTACCAATAATTGAACTTGCTAAAAATAGTAAATTTTGGAAAGTTTCTCAACTCACTTTGCATGTTATATCATTGTGAAACTCTTTGAAAACCTAGAAAGAGTCCGCAATCCAAATCTCAAAACTCCAATGTGCTGGCTAAAAATAGCAAGTTCTAGAAAATTTCATAAGATGGAAATGCATGTCAGACCATTCTAAAGCTTCCAAAAAATCCAAAAAATTTCACCAGACATGCATCAGAAACTCTTACATTCCAACCTTCAAAAATGCTTTAGAACCCCTATAAAATAGGAGACCCTAATTTTACCTTTGACATGCCTACAAACTTCCAGAAATAAAATATCAGTCATAAAAGAGCATTTGGCTAAAATGGGGACATTACAACTGAGCGCACTGCTCAAGTTATAGCCCTCGAGAAGCAAGAAAGAATCAAAATCCTATTTCAATAAGATTAATTTTGTTTGAAAATTTATTACCAGATTCATAGAAATAGTGAAACCACTCAATGATATGCTAAAGAAAGACTCCAACATAGAGTGGACAATGTTTAAATACACACAAGACAACTAAGAGGGGTGGGGAATCAGTTTTATCAAAACCCTTACTTATAAACTTGATCAATTTCTCTTTATCTTTAATCTATTATTAAGTATGAACATGAAATGGAAATAATAGAAACATAATACTAGAGACACCAGATTTACATGGAAAACCCAATGATAGAAAAACCATGGTGATGATTGAATCACAATATAGTAGTAATTCAGTACTAGATACATAGGCTCACTACCCAGATCAAGGGCTCACTTCCTTAGGACTCACTGTCTAGAAAAAGGAGGCTCACTACCTACAAAAGATACAAAGAAATAGATAATGATTGACCACTACAAGTTACATAGACTTCACAACTTGGTTAGAAGATTGTGAATACAATGAAGTGTTATTGCCTCAATTCCATCTTCAACACTCTGCTTTTCACACTTGTTCACACACTCTTCTCTTGCTTGAATCAAATGATTTATGGATATGAAATTCTCTACAACTCAACTTGCTTTTATACCATCTTTAACCTTGGAAACATTCTCTAAGGTCAACTTATACAATTTCATTTTACAAATTTAGACTAGGTCATCTACTCAACATTCATGCAGTGGATAAGAATGTGAGTGGACAAATTACATATTTAATTTAGGACCCAAAAAAAATCTTGGATCACACACATGCTTCCTCAAATCGATGCAAAAATAAAATGTAACATGTAGACACTAGGTCAACCAAACCTAATGAAAAGACAAATGAAATTTGAATTACATGCATCATTAACAAAATAAACACACATGGATTGCTCAACATGCTTTATAAAACTTTTTACCATCTATGAGAAAAACTCAAATACATCCATAACAACTTCAACAAACTTCATTTGTAGAGAAAACTTCACCAGTTCAACCGGGACAACCAAAGAAACACATAGACTCTGGAGAAGCTCTTCCAAAGCTCCAAACCATAAGAAACCTTTTTAGAACACAAAAACCATCAAAAGGAATAATTTCCCAAATCTGCAAGATCTGAGGCCAAATAACAAAAGACTGCATAGCCAAAACATTTCTCCTAGTCAATAACTAGATAACTCTGACAAACCAGTTCACATATCGGTGAACACAATTTTTACTTTCCATCACGCTAGAAGTTGAAACTTGGAAGATAGAATAAATTTAAGCTCATGAACACACCATCAGATCTGCAAGTACATTTTATCAATATAGAGAGGATGTGTACCATATTATTGGAGCACGATCAAAATACAAATTCAACACAACTTTCATTATTTCTCAAATTTTCTCAAAAGCACTTTGCAAAAACTACTTTACTCAACTTGTACAGTGTTGACATCAATGCCAATATTAATGACAACACCACCAAGCACATCCATACTTGCAACAATCTCCCCCTTTTTCATTGATGGCAACACATGATGTGAAAAACCATCAAAGACAACATAAATGATTCTCATAAGTGACAATCTTCCAAGCATAGAAGATACATGATCTCTCTACCATATTCTACATGATTTTCAAAAGTGACAACCTATCAAGCATATAATTTTTACATGATTCTCTCCCCCTTAGAAATCAATGGTAAATTACATTCTTACCATATAGATCTCTACTCACTCCCCCTAAGGATTACCTCCACATGGCATACTGTGACAATGCACTTATCTACTCCCTCTAAGGAGTAGACCTCAATCATCAGTCCATAACAAAAGAGTCCATGAATATCTGGACTGATGCACCTCCATGTGAACTTAGTTCAAAGGAAGGGAAGAAACACCTAGCTTCCCTCTGAGATACTCAAAATTATCCTTTGGAAGGGCCTTAGTGAATATTTTTGTAGCTTGTTCTTTGGTAGGTACATATTCAAGTCTTAGTTCATTCCTCAATACTTTCTCTGTCAAAAAGTGATACTTGATAAATATATGCTTTGTTCTAGAATGAATCACTAGATTCTTTGAAATGTTTATAGAACTTGTATTTTCACAAAAGATAAAAATAGGTTCATCAGTCACCCTACCTATGTCCATCAAAGTTTGCTTCATCCAAAGTTCCTATGTATAGTAGGATGTTGCTACAATATATTCTGCTTAAGTACTGGATAAGGAAATTGAATTTTTCTTCTTTCTCAACCAAGGAACTAATCTTTCTCCAAGAAATAATTCTCCTCCACTTGTACTCTTCCTGTCACTTACACATCTAGCCTAATTAGCATCAGTGTAGACACTCAAGGTGAAATCATTGTTCTTTTGATACCATAGCCCATAATATGGAGTTTCTTTAGGATATTTTAATATCCTTTTCATAGCTTTAACATGTGTTTTCTTTGCTTCTTCTTGAAATCTTGCAACTAAGCATACTGCATGCATAATGTGAGGTCTAGTATCAGTAAGATACAAAAATCCTCCAATCATGGATCTGTACATGCTCTGATCAACTTTAGAATATTCATCATCTTTACTCAGCTTGCATCTAGTTACCATAGGGGTACATACCGGTTTAGAATCATACATTCCAAACTTCTAAAACAATTCCTTAACATACTTAGATTTTGAAATGAATATCCGTTTATTAGTTTGATTAACTTGAAGCCCAAGGAAGAAATTTATTTCACCAATTATAGACATTTCAATTTTTTTTTGTATCTCTTCAACAAACTTCTTACACATACCTTCATTACCACCAAAAATGATATCATCGACATAGACAACAACTATCAGTATCTTTTATCTCTCAACTTTGAAGTAAAGATAGTTGTCTATAAACACTTTGTTGAATCCCTATTTTGTCAAGTATTTATCCAATCTAGCATACAAAGCTCTGGGAGATTGATTTAGTCCATATAATATTTTCTTTAACTTTCAAACCATGTCTAGTTTGTCTAACAATGAAAAGACTTCTAGTTGCTCCATATATACTTCATCTTCTAGTTCCCCATTCAAAAATGAAAATTTCACATCCATCTGACATACTTTGAATTCTTTATGAGTTGTAAATGCCAAGAAAATTCGAATGGCTTCCATTCTTTCTATGGGTGCAATAGTTTTTTCAAAATCTATTCCTTCAACTTGTGAGTATCCTTTACATACAAGTCTTGCTTTATTTCTTATCACTTCACCATCGTCATTCAAATTGTTTCTAAATACCCATTTTGAACCAATTACATTCTTGTTTGTAGGTCTAGGGACTAGTTCCCATGTCTCATTCTTCTCTATCTATTGTAATTATTCTTTCATTTCTCTATCCCAACTTTCATCATCACACGCTTCATTCATAGTCTTAGGTTCTATTTTAGAAAGTAAACACAATTTTACCTCAACCACTTTGCTTCTTGTCTTCACTCCTTCAATTATGTTTCCAATTATCTGTTCCTCCGGATGATTTTTCTGAACATATTTAGGAGTCTTAGGTGTAGGTTCTGAATTTTCTTCTTCTTCTTCACTTTTCTCTTTCTCTTCTTTTTGTATTTGCACACAAATAGGCCGATCAGGTTCAACTTCAGTTATCTCCACGAGTCTATACATAGCTTCATCAAGTTTTACATTAGTAATTTGAATGATTTTTCTTAGTATATTATTAAAACATCTGTAAGCCTTACTATTATTTGAGTATCTAAGGAAAATTCCTTCATCACATCTAGCATCAAACTTTCCAATATTTTCTTCATCTCTTCTAATGTAGCGTCTACTACAAAATACCTTAAAGTATTTCATAGTAGGAGTCTTACAAGTCCATAACTCATAAGGAGTCTTAGTGGTTTTACCTCTGACTGGAACTCTGTTAAGAATGTAAACAATAGTTTGAATGGCTTCTTTCCAATACACATTAGGAACATTTTCTTCTTTCAACATAGTTCTAGCTACCTCTTGCATAGTTCAATTTTTCTCTCAACAACTCCATTCTGTTGTGGGGTTCTAGGAGAAAAAAAATGTCTTTTTATGCCATACTCTTCAAAGAATGCATTGAACTCTCCAGGTGTAAACTCTCCACCTCTATCATATCTTAAGAATTTGATTCTCAAGTTTACTTCATTTTCTACTCTTGCCTTAAAAAATTTGAATCTGTCATCATAGAGTAATCATCAATTAAAAGCATAAAACACTTGTCACCATTTAGGCTTCTTGTTCTTGTAGGACCAAAAAGGTCTATATGGATTAACTCAAGCATTCCAGTAGATGATTTATCCTTTTATTTTAAATTGTTCCTTGTCTGTTTTCCCATCTAACAACTTTTGTATATTGAATTTGAAGGTTTTGTGATCCTAGGTAGATCTCTCACAACTTCTCTAGAACTGATTCTAACTAGATTATAAAAATTCACATGTCCCATCCTCTAGTGCCAGATCCAACTCTCATTGATTTGAGAAACAAAATAGTGACCATCACCACCTTTAAGTTGATAGATGTTTCAATGATTTCTTCTTCTACTGCAACCATAGTTCTAGATCCTTTTCTGATCTCACAAGTGTTATCCTGAAACACAAGCTTAAAAATTTGTTGCACATTTTTCCAACACTTAAAAGATTATGCCTTCAACCCTTTACATAGTAGACATCATCAGTGTTATGTTTTCCATCAAAGATAATTGTTCCTTTACCAACAATATTAGTACCAAAATCATCTCCAGACATGAATATACCTCGATCATACTTCTCAAGTTTAGTAAACTTTCTCTAATCTCTAGTCATATGATTTGAACATCCACTATCAATTACCCAAAAGTCTTCATCCTATCTGGCATCAAAAGTAGTTACCAGAGTACCTTCTGATTCATTATTCTCACTCTGGAATATGTTCTTTTGCACATTTCCTTTCCAAGGCTAGAAAAATACATTCATCTTTGTCTTCCTCAAGGTCTGATTCATCATCATAAATTATTGCATCTTCTTTTACATAATACAACTTCTTAAACTTCCTATCCTTCTTATACTTGAAATTACTATTATTATCCTTTTTCTTCTTTTGTGTAGCTCTATTAGGACATCTTGATGCATAATGACCAATATTTCCACAATTGAAACATTTAAAGGGAACTTACCTTTGTATTTATCAATATCTTTCTTCAATCTCCTCGTGAAATTTTCTTCCAAATCTTCTGCATCTTCATCATCATCATCATCTTCTATATTCATGGCTTTAAAGGTTGTTTTAGTCTTTTAATTATCTCTTGCAAATTTTCTCATCTCAAATATATCAAGACACCAAATAGATGTTCCTCAATAAATATCTTCGGATCATACTATTCTTTTACTGTAGATACTTTGTCACTATAGTTGTCCAGTAAGGTCATCAAGATCTTCTCAATTATTTCTTCATCTTTCATGGTAGCTCCTTGATTCTTTATTTCAGTTGCTATAGTTTCAACTCTCTGATAATAGCTTGCAATGTCTTCTCCATCTTCCATTCTCATATTCTCAAATTTTCACTTCGCAATTAGTTTCCTTGACAACTTCACTCTCTCATTCCCTTCATAAATATCTTTCAATTTTGTCCACATTTCATTAGTAGTTGCTAAAGAAATAAATTTTGATCTTTCAGTTTTAGATAATGCACTAAAGATAGAAAACCTTGTTTTTTATTTTTTCAAAGGCTGCAACTTCATTAGTAGTGGAAGGTCCTGCTACTAGAATCACATACATTGTCTCCACAACTTTCAAGTATTAAAATTGATTGAAATCAAATAACTTCATATATGTTCCTTCCAATCACTGTAATCAACTCCATCAAACATGGGAAGCTACAACTTGTGCATCATCTGATCTACCTCAAGTGATTAAGCTTTTCAATGAGGAACCAAAGATTTGATACTAATTTTTTAAATGCACACAAAACAACTAAGAGGGGGGTGAATCAATTGTATCAAAACCTTTACTTATAAACTTGATCAATTCCTCTTTATCTTTAATTTGTTATTAAGTATGAACATGAAATGAAAATAATAGAAACACAATACCAGAGACACCAGATTTACATGGAAATCCCAATGAGCTAAAAACCATGGTGAGGATTAACTCACAATATAGTAGTAATGCAATAACGAATACACAGGCTCATTGCTTGAGGGCTCACTGCCCAAATACAAATGCTCACTACCCATATCAAGGGCTCACTGACTTAGGAATCATTGTCTAGAAAAAAGAGGTTCACTTCCTATAGAAGATACAAAGAAATAGATAATGATCCACCACTAGAAGTTACACACACTTCACAACTTGATCAAAAGATTGTGAATACAATGAAGTATTGTTGCCTCAATTATCTCTTCCACACTTTTATTTTCACACTTTTTTACACACTCTTCTCTTGCTTGAATCAAATGATGGATGGATATGAAATTTTCTACAACTCAACTTGATTTTAAACCATCTTCAACCTTAGAAATATTCTCCAAGGTTGGTTATACAATTTCATTTTACAAATTTAAACTAGGTCGGCTACTCAACATTCCCGCGGTGGATAAGAATGTGAGAGGACCAGTTACATATTTAATTTAGAACCCAAACAACATCTTAGATCATGCACATGCTTCCTCAAGTCGATGCAAAAATAAAATGTAACATCTAGACACCAGGTCAACCAAACCTAATGAAAACACAAATGAACTTTCAAGTACACACATCATCAACAAGATAAACACATGTAGATTTCTCAAAATACTTTACCTGAATTTTTACTATGTTTGAGAACAAATTAGATACATCCACAAAAAAATCAATAAACTTCATTTGTAGAGAACACTTCACTAGTTCAATCAAGAGAACCAACAAAACATAGAGACTCCAGAGAATGTCTTCTAGAGCTCCAAACCATAAGAAACTTTGTCAGAACATAGAAACCATCAAAAGGAATAATTTCCTAGATCTGTAAGATTTGAGGCCAAATAATAGAAGACTGTAGAGCCAAAACATTTCTCCTAGTCAATAACCAAATAACTCTAACAAACCAGTTCACACACCGGTGAACATAATTTTTACTTTCCATCATGCCAAAAGTTGAAACTTTGAAGATATAATCTATTTAAGCTCATGAACACACCATCAAATCTACAAGGATATTTGATCAATATAGAGAGGATGTAGACCACATTTCTAGAGTATGCTCATAATACAACTTCAACACAACTTTCATTATTTCTCAAATTTTCTAAAAAGAACTTGGAAAAACCACTTTAATCAACTTGTACAGCATTATATGGACTCAAACAAGCTCCTAGGGCTTGGTATGCTAGACTAGATAAATACTTGTTGAAGCTTGGATTCAATAAAGGTACTACTGACAATAATTTGTATTTCAAATTAGATTAGGATAAAGAGTTGATTATTGAAGTCTTTGTTGATGACATTATTTTGAAGGTGATGATGACTTATTCATGAAATTTGTTGATGAAATGAAAAGTGAATTTGAGATGTCAATGATAGAAGAGCTAAAAGTCTTTTGAGGATTGAAAATTACTCAGTTAGATGATGGAATCTTTATGTCTCAGTGCAAGTATGTGAAAGAGTTACTAAAAAAGTTTGGCATTGAAGAATCAAAACTAGTTGGTACACCCATGGTAACCAGATGTAAGCTAACACAAAATGATAATTCTCCTAAGGCTAATAAAATAAGATATAGGTCAATGATTGATGGATTACTATATTTAATTCAGACAAGACCAAAAATTATGAATGTTGTGTGCATGGTTGCTAGATATCAAGTAGATCTAGAGGGATCACATGTGACTGCAATAAAGAGAATATTTAGGTACTTGAAAGGAACAATTGACTTTGGGTTATGGTATCCGAAGGATGATTATCTTACTCTAAATGCCTTTATAGATGTAGATTGTGCAAGAGATGTAAATGACATGAAGAGCACAATTGGTGGTGCATTCTTCTTTAGAAAGAAGTTGGTGTCTTGGCTAAGTAAAAAGCATAATTCCATTTCATAATCTACTATTGAGGTAGAATATATTGTTGCTACAAACAACTGTACTATGGATGAAGCAGATGCTGAGAGATATCAGAATTGAATATGATGAGCCTATTGCTATATTCTATGACAACTCAAGTGCCATAAACATTTCTAAGAATCTAGTGCTACACTCAAAGACAAATCATATATCTATCAAGTATCACTTTTTGAGAGACAAAGTGAGTGAGAAAGAGGTCAAATTGGAGTATGTGCCTACAAAGGAATAAATTGTAGATATATTTACTAAAACATTGCCTAAGGATACATTTGAGTATCTCAAAGGCAAGTTAGTGGTGATTTCCCCTCCTAATATAAACTAAGATGCAAGTCTTTGCATCAATCTATGGACTCACAATAAAATCTTGTTTGAGATTGATGTCATGGTGGCTACTACTCAGGGTGAGTAGTCAAATGATTTAAATGGTATGTGATTAGAGCATGTGTACATTTGACATTGATGTCAAAGGGGGAGAAGAACAATGTGAAAAAATCTTGAAGTAAGGGGGAGAAGAGTCAAGAAAGGGAGAGAAGAGCTATGAGAGGAGAACTATAGATCAAAGGGAGAGAAGTATGCGAACAACTAATTGTGTTGATGGTACTATTTTTCACATCATGTGTTTCCATCAATACCAAAGGGGGAGATTTTTGGATGTTCTGTTTGTGTTTAGGATATGTGGTTGTCATTGATGTCAACACTATTAGCATTGGTGATTCTAAAGGATGTATATGTCGAGGAGATTGAGAAAATTGTAATAAATATATTGTAGGAAGCTAGTGAAGCCGAGGAGGTCAGATTGATGTAAATTTGTGTTCGTAGATGATCAGGTGGCATGCACTAAAGGGTTTGTTTATGAGCTTATCTAGTATGTTGTCTAAAAATTTCAATGGTACACATCAAGAATTAAGAAAGTTATGAAGTATTGTATTTTGCTATAGTTATCTAGTTACTGTAGCATGTGTTTCTGGAAGATGAGATTGCAATTTTGGTGAATTGGATTGTTGTGTATGTTCTTGAGGTGTTAAATGATGTTTCTAGATCATTCTCTATGAGTGTGGTATGTCCACAGTGATCAACATGTTCATGATTGAAGATTTTTTGTTGTATGTTCAAGTTTTTCATGTTCTTGGCCAGCATGATTGTGATAGCGTGTTGTGGATCCTTATGGATTAATATTTGATTTTTTGGCATGCTTGAGAATGTTGGTTTAGGTCCTTACTATGTTGTGACTGACTTAGCTTGGTGCGCATTAATATTTGTTCATTTATTGAGGCCAAAATGTTGTAATTCATTTATTCTCTGGCCGACAGATTTGTTGATGTAAATCCATGTAGTAGATATATAAGAATGATTATTTCTAAATTTTGAAGTATGCTCGGTGTATGAGTGTGTGTATGTGCGAATAAAGATCAGATCATCTCAATGCAAATTAGAGTGTGAAGAAGGTTGAGAAAAGTGTATTTATGCCTAACTAGAACTGTACTCAGGCTTGTGAAGAAGCTAATTTCTTAGTTCATGTTCATTAGATGGATTTAATCTGATTGTCTTATGTAAGGCAGTGAGCTCTAGGCACTATGCCTGAATGCAAGTGCATTCTTTATTCATTATTTATTATACTTTTAATAGTGTATAATCTTGTGGACTAACATCCACTGTGGTTTTCCCCCTAACAGGGTTTCCACATATACAATAATGGTGTTTAGGTGTCTCTAATTTTTTATCGACTTATGCTTTCTGTGTTAATTATCAGATCTGAGATTAAAGGTTGATTTATGTTGAATAAGTTTGATTTTGGTAACAACTGATTCACCCCCCCCTTTCAGTTGTCTATCCTTTCTTTTCCAATGGGATATAGTTAGATTGAATGGGATTCCATGTAGGATCATCTATGATAGAGATCTGATATTTAGTTCAATATTCTAGATGTCCTTGTAGCATGCATTGTGGACTCAGTTGAATTTTAGTTCAGCCTACCACTCGGAGATAGATGGGTAGACCAAGAGGGTCAATTAATTCCTTGATGATATGCTTAGAATGTATGTCATGGATTAGTAGACTTATTGGGAGGATTATTTGTACTTGGTGGAGCTTGTGTATAATAGTGGGTACCACAGTTCTATCAGTATGCCCCCTTTTTGAAGACTTGTATGGTCATCCTTATCGAACCCCACTAATTTGAGATCATCTTGAGGACAAAGTCCTCCTAGGACCAAAGATGCTTTGGGATATGGAAGAAAAAGTTTTTCATATTAGATAGCATTTGGTGGTAGTGCAAGATAGACATAAGAAGTATGTGAATGCTCATAGAGATGATCACCAGTTTTCTATTGGTGACTGGGTGTTCTTTTCAGTGCATCTATGAAAGAGTCTGATCCACTATGGAAAAGGCTCTAAGCTCACACCACATTTTGTAGGGCCATTCAATATTTTGGAAAGGATCAACCCTATTATATTTTGTCTTGATTTGTCACCCAGTCTATCATGTATCCACAATGTATTTCAAGTTTGTATTCTCAAGTTATAGCATCTAAATATATCACATGTACTTGACTAGAATTCCTTGCAAGTAGAGGATGGGTAGCTGGCATTGGAGCCCATTGGAATTCTGCAGTACAAGAGACTCACCCTCAGGGGTTGAGACATTGAGAAAGTGAGGATCTAGTGGGATCCTAATGATTAGTCTTCGGCCAGTCGGGAGGATGCATCTTGGATGCAGGAGTTGTACCCTTTCTTGTTTGTAGGCTTCCAATAGTGAGCTTGATCTTAGAGGGGGATGATGTAGTTCCTCTCATACTATTACCCTAATAGACTAATAGTTGATGTGTTTTATGATGGGACATTATGATACATTATATGATGTTAGATTCATTGTTATGGTGATGTCATTGATGACACTTCTGATACTTAAGGTTTTGTGCACATGTTATGATTATTATGTGGTTGGATGATCATTATTGAGGCACTTATGATTTATTTGTTTTGATATGGTTTTATTCAGGTGACTACAAAGATCTATTTTGATTATGAGGACTAACCCTATCATGAGCACTATGTGATTATCTTACCATGATTGTTATGTAATTATCATGTGATTGATCTTATCCTAATTACTATGTAGTTGATTGTTATATGAGTTGATTCAATTACTAGGTGTTAATCTTAATTATGTGATTGAGTGAAAGGGACTAATGAAACCCTTAACAAATTTATCTTGGTTCCATCCTAAATAATTGGGAAGGTTTGGCTTGGTCCTTTGTGACTGATTTAAGGTCATGTTCCCATCACTATGATAGGGTTTTGACCCCATAAAAATTTCCAAAGTCGGCATGCAAATGAAAAAACCTTGTTCATTTTAAGGTATAATTGACTTTTTGTCTCCGTTCTTTGTTGCTTAAGTGGTCACTCGTGCCATCGTAGTCATTGATTTATTGGCCCCTAGTATTAGGTTTATCAGTTGCCTTATGTTTTTCCTGGTATTAATGGTTGAAGGCTTGATCTTAGAATATGAATCCTTAGCACTTTATCATTATGGGTCAGTATCTCATTCACCTTGGGATGGCCCCTTTTATGAATAACTTTTCTGGCATGTGCAGAATTAAGCTTCATATTAGCCATTTGATCATGGGAACTAATATCAGTCATTCCACATATGTCCATGCTAGTTTATTGCTTCTTATTTTATTTGCACGAGTTGACGAGCTTCGGCCATGTGTCTCATATAATGGTGGACCTAGTCCCATTGGTAAAGATGATTGGCACTTCTCAAAGAGGATCAATGGATGATGAATTGAAGACATGGCCATATCTTTACCACTCCCCGTGAGCCCATCTTGTTTTATTCCATATTATTTTAAGGAAACAATCTAGCAGGTGATGGCCACATGGTACTATTTAAAAGTGGGACCTAATCCTCCACATGGTTGTGGGTGTTGTTTGAGGTTTAATTAGTGGTATACAACACAACACACATTCTCATCAGGGCTTTTCCATGTGCTCTCATCTTTCTATAGTAGTAAGAAGGAATAGTCACACAAGCTAGAAGGTAGTGTGACATCTATCATTATGGTGGGACCTGTTGGGCTTTGAAGATGAAGGTTTGTTTTGAAAATGATTGAATTTGAAGGTTGATGATAGGTGATGTGGTTAAATCCTAGCAACTTCCCACCATCTCCTATGGGCCCAACCTATGTCCTATATTTTTTCAACGAGCAAGCAGGAATATGCCATGTGGACTTTCTAAAGGGCTTGGCTAATTTCTAATGAAGACGGAATAATTGCAAATTTGGCTGAAAAGATAATATTTCTAAACTGCACTATTTTCAACTTTGTTCTTTAAGGCACATGCTTGAGATTTTGACGATTAGTCCTGAAAGCAATTGATATGTGTGGAAAAGGTGAAAACAAAGCATGGTAGTGTATAAACCAATATTTTGAGATCGGATCACGATCAATCCCCATTGTTTTTGACAAGAAGAAATACAAGTGAAATAATTCCTACAAGTGAGCGGGTAATTATGGCAAGAAAGTTTTAATTGATGGTAAGTACAAAGTAGATGTTTATCTACTCAAATATTTTCTATTTTTAAAAGAGAATTAAAGAAAAATGAAAACTTAATTATTAGTGTTTGCATGATAATCTACCCTTTGATTCATCTTTCAAATCATGATGAATAGTTAAGATTAAAAGGATCAAGGAAGACTATTGTCAGCTAGTGCACACAAGATTTCTTTGAAGAATTAATGGTTGGAACACTTGCATGGCTTGTTATTAAAGGGACCAATTTCCATATTTTTGATTCAAAAATTGCATTGAGTTTGAGTCCAAGAATTGAATTGGTAGATGTCTTTTAAGAGGATGAGTAAGTTAGGAGAATCTATTAGGCCAATCTGGAGGTCTAGAAGATTGAGTTTGCTTGAATCTGAGAAGAATGCTGAAGAGGATGAAGTTCATACACATGGAGCTCCTAAGGCACCAAAGAAAAGAAAAGGACACAAATTTTTTAAGAAGTATGTTGTTAGGAGCAACTACCTCCTGAGGAACCGAACAATTTCAGAAGAATCGGTCAAGTTCAAAGGCAAGGAGTTGGTGGAGTATGAAAAGAAGACAAAGAAAAGGTGCAAGTATCGTAAGGCTTGTAGTGGAGAACCTAATTATTTTTGTGAGTTCTCTAACAACCCTTCAGGCAATGAGGGTGACACTAATTCTAAGGGGGGTTATTATCCTCTCTCCCTGGTACCATCTAATGATTATGACGATGTGGTGGTGATGGTTCCTCCAGTTCCACTTCAAGCAAGGTGTGGGCTAGTATCCTCTGAGGCTAATGACTCAGAGTGATGAATATGCCCCACTTTTTTTTTTGATGACACCATTGCCCTACTGTTAGGATTGTCCTATTTAGCATTCATGTCATTTCTTATTTCTAGTGTTGATGTGGAAACTTTTTGGGTTGGTGTATAGGAGAGGAGCCAGACTTCCTAGTGTTGGGTAGTATGCAAGTTTTTGCTGAGGCTCGGAGTGGAGAATCTTCTTTGGTCAACAAGGACGAGGATACTGCTGCTACAACCGACTTTTCCTTTTGACCAGTTGGTGGGTCTACATACAAGGGATGTGGAATGTTGTCTTTTACTCTTCCATTTTACTCAATGATTTCATTTAACCAACTAGGGGCACCTAAAATTCTATTAGAGATGATCTCAAAATGAAATGAAATTTACATTTAATTGAGCCTGATGCTTGTCACTCCCTTATTCTATAAAAGTGATTTCTGGGCTCATTACAGAGGTCAGACTTTTGAGTTTCAATAGGGTTTTGGGTGAATGCTTAATTCAGAAAAGGAATTTTGAATAGCATAAGGGTAAGTAGGCTAGTAAATGGTCTTGGGAATGAATTTCTATATGTAATAGTCTTAAATTAGTTTTATATAAACTACTAATGTAGAAACAAATCTTTGTCTAGAAACAAATACTCTCCTATGTATATCTCTGACAAGTTATGAATGAAAATACTAATGGTGTTATCATTTATCTTCAAATAGTTTTATTTGAATGTATTATTATATTCTCAGCTTTATCTCAAAGAGTTGATTAAAATTCTTGAAGAGGGTATAAAATTTATAATATTTTTTTTAGGATTGATAAGTAGTGAATTTTTCTTTTAGGAATTTTTGAGTTTTCATATTCTACAAAGTAGTATGAGGGTAGTTCATCTATTTATAAAATTGACTAGTTCATATATTACAGATCCTTACATATTTGACCTTTTTGCTCCAATTGATAAAATATTGATCAATTTATTAGAATATATAGCATGAGGAATGAGAAAGTAGCACACCTAGCCTTGAACTCAAAATAAGAACAATATTCATTTAAAATCCTATTTCAATGAATTTCATGTGAGATGGAAGTATTTTGATTCATAGCAAATAAGTAGTCACTCGCTTAAGGGATTCACCAAATCTTTAGTGGGATGGGCTTTATTTGTATTTAATCAAGAATAAATCTATTATTAATTTGATATATTTCATGAAGATGTAATTTGGGATTACCCTCCCTAGTTTAACAAAGCCAAAAGTGAAGGAGCTTAAGGATCATAAAATGCTAGGCTCATTGTGTTGGCCACTAAGCTTACAATTTCTTCATTATAAGAGCTGGAAACTTTTTAGAGAATTGTTAGGTTCTACTGGAAAAATCACCAACATAAATGGTAACTTCACTAGGGACGACTTTGACATCTCTAGTTGTAGATTGTGAATCATAGAGTCAAAAATTTGGTGAATCTGAAATTTTTTGTTCATATATTAAAATGTTAGACCTGGAAGTGAGTTTGTTGTAATAGAAGTTCAAAGAATTTGTGACTCTTTTGTGGGAAAAGACCTAGATAGGAGTTCAGTCTTAAAAGAACTTCATAATTTTAGAAGTTCAGTCCTTTGTGAAGAGAGGTGGTGAATCTGACTCAAGAACTTGATGAATATGTGATGAAAATTTCAAATATATAAAGGATTCTAGTCAGGAAGAAGAATTTGTTGAAGCTACAACATATCTAGGTATTCTCCATATTTTGGTTTTCAAAAGGCATAAATCTATATATATGAAAACTATATGTCAAAGTCTTGAATTTTTTTTGATTCCCTATTAAGTGAAAATAAGCACTAAAGAAAGGAAATAGTGGAAATTGACTTGCATACATCTGTGATATTATCTTGTAACCTCTATTATGAAGGGAAGTATGAGATATTTGCAAAGAAATTCATTTAGAAGGTCTTAAGCAAGCTCATATAAGCTAATGCATTGTGAAGGCTTAAGGTCATGTTGCAAGAAATTTGAAGTACCCTATATAACTGCAAATTTGATAGGAAATTTTTTGTAAGGGTATAAGAAAAAGTGCATCAATATATGCATCCTTGTATGGTTCCTAGTGCAACCATGGTTTGTAATTAGCCCCTATCATGTAATAAAAACATTTTTAGCACCATAACATACAAAGCCATATGTTTCAGTGGAATTTATGGTTACCCAAATATTATTCCATCTGACATCAGAGATAAGTTACAAAAATTCAGTGGTACAAAGTTTAAATCAGCTAAAAAGCATCTACGATAATCCAACAATTTAATGGATGACTATGAGGTGGATCATGAGGATGTAATTATGAGATTATTTGTTCAGTCCCTAAAAGGAGATACAAGAGATTGGCTCTCTGGTTTACCAGCATGCTCTATTTGCTCTTGGGATGACTTCAAACTAGTGTTCATGAAAACTAGTGTTCATGAGGTAATTTGGTTAAAGAAACAATGCTAGTTCAATGTTAAATAATTTTATGAGCATTGAGAAAGAAGAGAATGAGTTGGTTCTAGCATTCAACCGAAGATTTTCTAAAACATTGAGGGATATTCTTGATTTCATGAGATTAAGTGATGCAGTATGTTTGGTTGTTTATTTAGGGGATTTTGATCATAAGATGAGCTACCTACTAAGATACAAGGATCCTACAACTTTTCATCAAGCGTATGAGATAGCTATGAACATTGAAAATAACCAAAAATATGGAATACACATTGGTCATTTGAATACAAGTGTTTGAAAATGAAATGTGTAAGACAAAATTTGAAAATGAATGCCAGAACACTTACACCCCTACTATTTCAACCTATACATTACTCTATAATGTTTATTAGATAGAGTCTCAAACAAATTGTCAAGAAGTTGCATGCATTTCTAATTATACTATCTCTATTCAAGCTCTATCCTACATAAGGAAACACAAAGAGGAATTAAAATTTGATCTCTAGGTAAGATTTATGGATACTCTAGTAGAGATTCGTGAATGTCATAGACCTAAAAATTTAGATTGCATTATCTTATGAACCAGGTTTAAGTGCTCTGCCAAAGTAATTAAAACCAGTTAGGCTTGACCAAGTATGTGACTTCTTTTTTATTTTGAAAAGATTAGAGATGACTATCAAAAGCCTATTATGTTTTCAAACTGTAATGATAGTGACTTTGTTGTTCCATATGAGTCAAATAGTGAGATATCACTTGAAGAATAAGGGATTAGGGAAAAAATTGAAAATGGGAACCTAAATAAAGCAAGTGAAATAGGTGTTTTCAATTCTTTTGAGTATTCTAGAACTTGTTGTCCTCTAGACAACATAAGATTGAGCATTCAACCTGAAAATTTTGAACATACTCACAATATTGATGTATCCTCTTGTTGTGGTAATGATGATAGCATCAAGTGCGCTAATTCCTTTGATTATGATTATCCTCATGAAGTGTAATTGGAATATTTTTTTACAAATGTGGAAATTGTTGATAATGAGAATGCATGTTGTACTGAAAAGGAACTATTTTATCCCTATGAAGATTTTTTGAGATATGAGTCAGAGATGTTAACTACTAATGATGAGAATGAAGTTGAAAATATATCTATCTTCTCTTCTAGTGCTTACAATGATTTTGAATGCAATAATGACTTGAAGGATTTGGACCTTCCTATTGAGGAGGTTGAGGCTCTTATGTCAAAAATAAATATAATGTAAAATCCATTATTTGATGAGCCTCCATATTCACTAGAGATCATAAATGATGACACTTATTGGTTCAAAGATAATCCACTCTTTGTTGAGTGTTCCAATGATGCACTTGACACATGGCTAGAATGTGTTCTTGAGTAAGAAAAGCAACATGTTGATGAGCTCCTTAAGGGAATTTCATATGACTATTTTACATTTGAAACAAGCATTGCAGGTAAGGTTGAGTATCATGATGCCAACTACTTTAAGGGAATGAGTACTTTTAGTTTCTAGTTCAGCTAGAAGATATTTTTATGGAGCATGACAATGAGATGAATAAAAAGAAATATTATTTTCAATATGAACATATTTCATATGCTAAATATAACATATATATTTAATGTGAAAATGAAAGGTTGTAGTTTATGATTGATTATATAATGAAGAATGATAGAGATTACAAAGGCAATGGTATGCCTAGAGAAGTTGTGAAAGATGTCAGTAACAGTGTTGGTAATAAAGCAGGTTTCAGTGGTGACCAATTTTTACTTGTAAGAAGAAGGTTGTACTTGTTGCAATGGTATGATAGAGGTACATATGGATTGATGGAAATTAGTTCCTTCAATAGGTTGGTTTTTGATAGGGGCGGGAATTGGCCCTAAGTTTTAGTGGCTTGGTGCCACTAATAGGGAGATCGAGCTTGGATTATATTAAAGGGTGCATATTAACACCTGCATCTCACAAGAAGGTTTCTAGGAAAATGGAGATTGGATCTCTTTTTTTTGGCTTTTGGTCCTTTGTATGATTTTCTAAATACTTTGTTTCTTTCTGTTTTTTTTTCGTTTGTTCTATTTTTTCCTTTTTTCCTGGTCTACTTCATCTGATGATTCTAGGATCTCATCATAGGAGCCACTTATGGAACCCTTCATAGAATTTTCTTGGTTCCATCCTAAAGAATTGTGAAAGTATTGCATGGTCCTTTCTACCTAATTTAAGGTCATGTTCCCATCACTGTGATAGGGTTTTGTCTCCATAAAACTTTCCAAATTTGGCATGCAAATGAAAAACCCCTGTTAATTTAAGGTCACATTGACTTGTTGTCCCTATTTGTGGTTGCTTAAGAGGTCACTTGTGCCATCGTAATAATTGATTTACTGACCCCTAGTCTTAGGCTTGCTAGTTGCCTTATGTTTTTCTCGATATCAATGGTTGAACTCTTGATCTTAGAATATGAATCCTTATCACTTTATCGTTATGGGTCAGTATCTCTTTAGCCTTGGGATGGCCCCTTTTTATGAATAAATTTTGTGGCAAGTGTAGAATTAAGCTTCATTTTGGTTGTTTGATCATGGGAATTAATCTCAGTCGTTCCCCATATGCTCATGTTGATTTATTGCTTCTTATTTTATTCACATGTGCTAACAAGTTTCGACCATGTGTCTCATATAATGGTGGAACTAGTCCCCTTTGTAAAGATGACTAGCGCTTCTCAAAGAGGATCGATGGCTGATGGATTGAAGATGTCACCATATCTTTAGTGCTCCTTGTGAGCCCATCTTGTTTTATTCCATATTATTTTATGGAAACGGGCTAGCGGGTGATGACCACGTGGTACTATTTAAAAGTGGGATGTGATCCCCCATAGGGTTGTGGGTGTTGTTCGAGGTTTAATCAATAATATACAACACAACACATGTTCTCATCAGGGCTTTTCCTTGTGCTCCCATCCATCTATAGTAGTAAGAAGGAATAGTCACACAGGCTAGCGGGTGGTGTGACATATGTCATTATGGTGGGACTTGTTGGGATTTGAAGATGAAGGTTTGTTTTGGAAAGGATTGAATTTGACGGTTGATGATAGGTGATGTGGATAAATCTTGGCCACTCCCTGCCATCTCATGTGGGCCCCGCCTATGTCCTATATCTTTCAATGGGAAAGCGGGCATATTCCATGTGGACTTTCAAAAGGGCTTGGCTGATTTCTATTGAAGATGGAATACTTCCAAAATTTTTTTGAAAAGATACTATTTCTAAACTGTACTATTTTCAGCTTTGTTCTTTAAGGTGCGTGCTTGAGATTTCAGTTGTCAACCCTGGCAGCCATTGATATGTGTGGAAAAGGTGAAAAAAAAGCATGGAAGAGTACAAACCGATATTTTGAGATCGGATTAGGATCAATCCCCACTATTTATTACAAGAATAAATACAAGTGAAATAATTCCTACAAGTGAGCGGGTAATTATGGCAAGAAATTTTTAATTGATGCTAAGTATAGAGTAGATGTTTATCTACTTAGATATTTTCTATTTTAAAAAGAGAATTAAAGCATATTTAAAACTTAATTATAAGTGGTTGCATAATAATCTACCCGTTTATTCATCTTTCAAATCATGATCAACGATTAAGATTAAAAGTATCAAGGTAGATTGTTGTCAGCTAGCGTGCACAAGCTTTCTTTGAAGAATTAATGGTTGGCGCACTTGCATGGCTCGCTATAAAAAGGACCAATTGCCATATTTCTCATTAAAAAATTGCATTAAGTTTGAGTCTGCAAATAGAATTAGTAGGTGTCTTCTTAGAGGATGAGTAAGTTAGGAGAATTTGTTAGGCCAGTCCCGAGGTCTAGAAGATTAAGTTTGCTTGGATATGAGAAGAATGCTCGAGAGGGTGAAGTTGATATGTAGGGAGCTCCTGATGCACCAAAGAATAGAAGAGGATGTAAAACATTTAAGAAGTATGGTGTTAGGAGCAACTACTTCCTAAGGACCAAAATAATTTTAGAAGAGGGTATGTGCAGGATCATGATGGGCCAAAAAGTGGTGATATGTAAGTGATATGATGGCCCATATGGCTGACGACCTTTTTTACTATGCAAAATTGATGAAATGAAATTTTTTTTTAAAGGAGATTCTTATTTTTCCACCAATATAAATTATGCTTTACTTTGAATTTAAAAAAATTATTATTCATTTTTTATTTGAATTATGACTAAAGTCCTGATTGATAGGCTGATTGAAAAACATCTATAGATTTCAAAGGGTATCAAATTTTTTGAATCTAGAACATGTGTCACATTCTCTACTTCACATACTATAGGATTAAAAAATAAAATTTGAATTTCATGAAGTTTTGACCAAGTTAAGGTGGTCAGACGTTTGAGTTTTTATATTTTTTAATAGTTGTAATAAAAAAATCATAATTAATTATTTACTTGGAAAAAAATTACAGAAAAATATGCATCACATTGAGACATGAGTCTTCTACTTATATATAAAATATTATAAAAAAATATTATCTTTTTATTGTGGTTAGGGTGGTCAGACAGACACCTACTTCTTATTTTTTCCCTGAAATTTAAATACTATTGCATTGAAATTTCAAATTTTCATCAAATATATTTTTTTTAAATAAAAATAAACCTAGTAGTTTAGAAACTTAATTCAATTTTCAATAGATTCTATTCTTACATATTTTTGAAATAATATAGTTAACTTATTCAAATTTTTACATCAAGTTGCCTAACTCTGATTTTTCTGAATTTTATTGCCACTTAAGGGCCTATTTTTTCCATGATGATCCTGCACATGCCCAAGAATCGGTCAAGTTCAAAGGCAAGGAGTTGGTGGAGTATGAAAAGTAGACAAAGAAAAGGTGCAAGTATCATAAGTCTTTTCTGTGAGAACTTAATTCTTTTGGTGAGTTCTCTAATAGCCCTTTAGATAATGAGGGTGACACTAATTCTGAGGGGGGTTATTATCCTCTCTCCCTAGTACCATCTAATGATTCCGACGACATGGTGGTGATAGTTTATGTATTTCCACCATGAGCAAGGTGTGGGGTAGTATCCTCTGAGGCTAATGACTCAAAGTTATTACTATGCCCCATTTTTTTTTATGACACCATGGACCTATTATCAGGATTGTCCTATTTAGCATTCATGTGATTTCTTGTTTTTAGTGCTGATATGGAAACGTTTTTGGCTGGTGTATAGGAGAGGTGCTAGACTTCCTAGTGTTGGGTGGTATGAAATTTTTTGTTGAGACTGTGAGTGGAGAATCTTCTTTGATCGACAAGGACAAGGATACTGCTGCTACAACTAACTTTTCCTTTTTAGGAGCTGGCGGGTCTATATGCAAGCGATGTGGAATGTTGCATTTTACTCTACCATTTTCCTCAATGATTGCATGTAACCAAATAGGGGCAGCTCAAATTTTGGTATAGATGATCTAAAAATGAAATGAAATGTAAATGTAATTGAGCCTGATGCTTGTCACTTTCTTAGGACCTTTGAATTTCAATAGGGTTTCAGGTGAACTCTTAAATCAAAAGAGGCATTTTGAATAGGATAAGGGTAAATAGGTTAGTAAATGGTCTTAGGAATGAAGTTATGTATGTAATAGCAATAAAATAGTTTTATATAAACTATTAATGTAGAAATGAATCTTTGTTTAGAAACAAAAGCTCTCCCATGTATATCTCTTACAAGTTATGAATGAAAATGCTAATGGTTTTATAATTTATCTTCAAATGGTTATATTTGAATGTACTATTATGTTCTCAGCTTTAGCTCAAAGAGTTGATTAAAATGCTTGAAGAGGGTATAAAATTTGTAAGAAGTTGCTTAGGATTGATAAGTAGTGAATGTTTCTTTTAGGCATTTTTTGAGTTTTCATAGTCTGTAAAGTAGTATGAGGGTAGTTCATATATTACATATCCTTACATATTTGACTCCATTGCTCCAATTGATAAAACACTGGTCAGTTTATCATAAAATCTAGCATGAGGAATGAGAAAGTAACACACCTGGCCTTGAACTCAAAATAAGAACAATCTTAATTTAAAATCCTTTTTCAATGAATTTCATTTGAGATGGAAGTACTTTGATTCATAGAAAATAAGTAGTAACTCACTTCAGGGATTTTCCAAATCTTCAGTGGGATAGGCTTTATTTGCATTTATCCAGGAATCAATATGTTATTAATTTGATATATTTCCTGAAGATGTAATTTGGGATTACCCTCCCTGGTTTAAGAGAGCGAAAAGTGAAGGAGTAAGGATCATAAAATCCTATGCTCATTGTGTTGTCCACCAAGCTTACAATTTATTCATTATAAGAGCTGGAAACTTTTTAGGGAATTGTTAGGTTATGCTGGAAAAATCACCAATAGGGATAGTATTGCATCACTCACTTGTGAGAATCTTGTGACGTTGTGATTCCCTTTCATAGTGTGTGTTTATATATATGCACATGCACAACCATTTTGTGTGTTGCAGGTTGCAGGTACCATGCATCGACTCCACCTAAACTAGAAAGTCTGAGCATGCCTTGAACCCAATGGATTAGTTGATTAGAGATAACACTTGATCCCCTACTATAGCCATCATCCTCAAAGAGGATGAGTATCCTATTTGGCACATTTTTAGTATTGTCAGTTTGGTCAATCATTGTTGCTTGAGGTTTTGTATTTTGACCCTAGATAGGGTTAGGTAATTATTTGGCATTTGGTTATATTTAATTTAAATTATTTGATAAAATGCCTTTGGTTACCTTATGCATTAAAAAAAATTGTTAAGTAAAAGGGTATACCTTTGATAAATAAATAAATATATATATAAGCATAGTTAATAATAAAATAAATTTATAATGTAATGTTATGATTAATAAATAATAATAATATGGTAAATGATTAAAATGTGATAAGGTCAGAGTTACCTAATTAATTATAATGTGTATGCAAATGTCTGGTAGATGGTTTTACATGTTTGTGTGATATTGGGTATTTGTCATATTTACCCAAATTATGACTTAAATGAAATGTTTTTAACTATCTTAACTATTGATTTAATAAATTAAAATTAACTATAATCTATTCTATAAATGGTTGGGATCATTTTGGATTTCCCGTATAATTGACATTTTTCTTCCTACAAATATTTTTGGTTTTGATGGGAATTTCATTTTGTTTTGGAAAGAGGGTGGAGAGAATTGTCTATAAATATTTGTTCTATGGTTGTTTATGTTATGAATTGTGATTTTAGAATTTTGGATTATGGAATAAGAGAAGTTTGAATTTCAAGTGAAAGTTTGAGCTCGACATCAAATTTTTGTTTCCTACCAAGTGTTGGATCCAAGTTTGATTTTGATCTTTTGTGTACAGTTGCTTTCAGAGTGTACAATCAATTTGAATGCTTTCTCTCTCTACTTTATGAAAGTAAATGCTTGATTTTTCATCCTATTTGTGAGTGAAATATTTATTTATTCTAGAATAAAAAAAATAATAATAAAAGTAAATAAAAATTTATAAATGTTTAAATTGCTGCATTTTTTATTTTGAATTGTGTCATTGGGGCCTCTGTTTGGAGTTACCCTCCCCCTTGGACACAAACCACCATTCCAGGCATTGGGTTTCCCCATGTGTGAGGGCATTGGGTAGGCGTGTGCCCCAACCTTTGTTGGCATCATCAATTCCTTTGCAACATGCTTCCCAAGCTTACACGATTTAAAATTTGATAGTTTTATATTATGAGTTATATTTCGATAATATATATATATATATGTATATATATATATTATTATGGTAAATAGTAAAAAATGTTTTTTTATTTCGATAATAATAATATGATATATATAGGTATACACACACACATACACACACACACACATATATTATGGTTATTAGCAAAAGATTGGTTTTCTTATATGTGATAGATTATATGATAGTGAAGAAGTAAAAAAGCTATTTAATAAAAGATTTTAATTGGGTAGTTATTATTAAATTGATCATTTAATTTCTTATAGACAAATTAATTGTGTATTTAATCAAGTGAATTGATTTATTTCATAAATATATACATATAATCAAGAGTTAGGGTTCGATAAATAGATAAATAAAATTACATGTACATAGCCATGATGTTTACTTAAAGGTTAAATGAAAATTAGATAAAGTTGTGAATGTAATTATAATTTTAGGGGAATGTTAATATTAAGTAAGGGTAAAATATTAGGAATAGGTTATTTAATTTAAATGATTTAGGTGAAATGTTAAATGATTGAGGTTACTCTATGCTATCTCATTAGTAAATGAAGATTAGTTATTTTTATTTATTATTTAAGTCGATTAATTAAATTTCTATGTGAATTGATTAATTAAAATATTGTTATTATAATAGTATATTAAATATGTAACCTTAATATTAGGGTTTTGTATTAACTAGTTCGATAGAGATAGTTGTTTTATTAAGGATATAGTTATTTTTAAATATATATTATTTTTAATTGTAGTAAGTAATCTATTAATTGAACTAAGTGGTTAAGTTAAAGTGAATGATAAGAAAGTTGAAATAATTTCTTATTAAATGGAATATCTTCATGGTTATAACACTATGATTAATGGTTGCATTAAACAATGTATCTTGATTATTGGGTTAGGCATTTACATAACTGTTAAAGATGGATGTCACCTATGTAAAGTATGTTCAAGGTTCTATGTCATTCAAAAGTGTGTTTAGTATGTTGGTTTCTAGAGGCATAGGAGGGGGTATATTTGTATGAATGGTCCTTGGGGTTGTTTAACCTTTGAAGTGGTTTGGTTATGTTTTGGGTTATGTGCATTGTACGAGTATAAAACCTAAGGGGTGTTGCCATCCTTTCTATGTACGGGTTCATGAAATTGTGATAAGCATAGTAGATGGCCAATGCCTTGCATTGTGTAGGGTTTTGTAGTTGAAAGTAGGGGGAGTGGCTCTCAATGGGGGTCAAAACCCAAAGTGGTGTCTAGGACAACCCATTGGAGGATTTGTTAATCTAGTGAGAACCTTAAGAATATATTTTGGGGATGGGTAGAATTCACATTAAACAAGATAATGGATGCCTCACCCATTTCCTGCAGTGCATGTATAGGCTAAGGATGGGTTGAGAAGGTCTAGTTGGCAAGATCAACTTCCTTGTCCTCATGAAAGGAATGTTGATTTTGCATGTGTCACCCTATGGGGTTGGGACCTAGTGAGAGGTTACCAAGACAACCGTAGATGGGATTCAAGTTCTAGTGAGAGACTTTCAAGACAACCCATGCTAGTACCATGTGATGACACTCCTCCCTATTCAAGTATAGCACTCCCTAGTTTGATTTCTCTTTTTGTTATGTGTTTGCCTCTGGAAATGATGTAGATGTAGATAATTTTGGTGTTGTTTACTGTGTTGTGTTGGAGTCATGCATAACCCTTGATAATGTTAGCCTATTGCTTTCCGGACTCTCTGTTGGATGTGGTACCTTGTGTTATCTCCTAGCCTAGGGGTGGGCCTCATGGTTCCACATGGTCAGGAGGTTGGTTCCTTTTCCTCCATTGGGTATTCTTGTTGCATGTTCATGTGTGTGGAGATTGTTCTCTATGTTGTGGACTCCAATTTATGTTCTAGTTTGAGAAGGCATCCTTTCATGTATTTGAATCTTGGATTGTATTATCATTTGTATCACTTAATGTAATCTCCCCACCTGTATTAGGGGAATCAATGATGAAACTATTGTAAGATGTAACAATTATCGATGATCTCTTCTTATATAGAGTACTATAAAATAATATCATTCATATAATAGGTAGCTAGAAAATGATTTTTAATATTGATTATTAATTGTCACATTATGTAAGTGAGTAATATAGGATTATTTTATTGGTGCTTTAAAATGAACCTTACATGTAGATCAGTCACGTAAATTTAGTCATTGGTGAAATGTTTCTAGTAATCTTGATTGTTAGTTTTGTGAGTAGCATAGTCGAGGAACCTTAGAGGACCTAAGACTAGATTAATTATGCTATATTATGCATTCTATAGTTATTTCTTAAAAAAAAATAAAAAAAATGTTCCATTAATTTGACCTAGTTTAGTGTTGTCCTCTGGGGTTCCTTGGCAGGGGCATTACATTAAGACCTAGATGCATAAAAGAAAATCCTAAAACTTTCTAGACTAATATTGTAGGTTACTAGTAGGCCGAAGAAGGGAAAAAACAACAAAAAATCTTAGAAAAGTTTGTTTTTGTATGCCTTGAAGGAATCATTCACCCACAGGTGAATGAGTCCTTGTACAAGGTTTTTTAATTGAAAAATGCAATTCTAAGTGATTATATGTGTTCTTTATTCCAAGTCTTAGATTGGTACTTTTGTAACAAAAATTTCTAGAATTTAATGACCTAATGCAAGTAAAATTAATGACAAATGATGAACTATATGACACTTTTTAAATGCAATTTTGAGTTAGTTTTAGAGTATAAATGATGAAAATTACACTAATATGCAAACACAGTCTAACACTATGTAATTTTTGTTGAATTTTGAAATTTAAGTCAACGCAAAATGTGAGTTCACACCTAAAATACAATGCAACTTTAAGCCAAATTTAGAAACCCTAAATGAAATGAATTGATGCAAATCCTAGATCTAGGGTTTGAATGCACTCCAAAATAGAAATTAGAATGTTCAAATACTCAGGTTCACCAAAATGAAAAATAGAAAAATAGGTTGGGGGTTCAATACACATGGAGTTTATACTAATTTTGGAATGTTTAAAAAAAATTACTATAAATGGAAAGGAAAAATGGGGTGAAGGAACCTACCTATTCATGAATTTCATTTATAAAATGATATCTCTCAAGTTAAAATCCACTTTTAACCTTTAGGTGAGTGAATTCTTTGAGGAATCTTGCAATTTTCCTTTTTCTATTATGATGGAGTTCTAGATCAAACAACACAAGTTTGGGGAGAAAGATTAAAAATAGAAAATCAGCTCCAAAATGCAATCCATCAATTGAATTTAGTATATTAAACATAAAACTAAAGGAACCTACAATGTTTATGGAAGATCTAGAAGGGGTAAATTTTGTTTACCTCTCACAAAATGGTGTTTTCTAGAATTTGTTCAAGGAGTCATTCGCCCTATGAAGAATGGGTCCTAGGTAGGGCTCTTCAAAATAATATTTTGGGCCCTTTGCTCCTATTTTTGCACTTCCATATTCTTTATTTTTATATTCAGACAATTAGAAATAAATTCAGGATCTGAGTTTTTATGAGATGACAATAAAGGTGACAACAAATACAACTTTGAGATCTTCAACTTTTTTTGAACCTACAAATCTACAACACACAAAGAAAATGGGAAATTTTTGTTTTCAGTGAATGGGGGTTTTCCTTGGTCAAACCCTATTTTGGTAATTAAACCTTGAAATGAAATGAAATAGCATGAAATGAAGGATGAATGAACAACTCAATATCACAACTCACCAAACCCTTGAATAAACCTTGGAATGTAAATCTACAACTTGCATGAGATGGATTCAATGGATGTGGATATTGAACCTTGAACCTTGAATTGAAATAATTCTCTAATGGATCATGAACTCTACATCATCATATTAGCTCTAATAACATGCATGATGCAATAAGAATTTAACATGATAATTGGATCTTAATTTCTGCAATAATCCTTCAATAAATCTGCTATTGAATACCTTGAATTTATCTTGAAATTATCTTGATCTCATAAAATTTCTATAGGAATTCTCACTTCAAATTGCTAGCTTAAAAATATTAGATGAAACATAGTGAAATAACCATATATCTATGGGTGTGTATCGTTAATTTCCTAAAAAAAAAATAACACAAGCCAACATGTGAATATGGACTTGAAAATGTTAAAATACCACCAAAAAAATTTAAATTTAGGTCCTAGGTCTAAGGGAGGACCCATTCACCCATGGGTGAATGGGTCCTAGGTCACTCACCTAGGACACACATTGCTCAATGAGAAGTTTTATGTTGAGGAATTAATGAATGTTACATTTCATCTTTGAAAACTATTATTAGATAGGCTTGGATTTGAATTAAAGGGGGACAACTAAGGAAAATTAAGCTCAATTATTTAAAGGAGCCCTAAATGAGTGTGAAAGTGTAAAGGTGTACTAAATGAGTGTGAAAGTGTAAAGGTGTACACTTCATAACACCAAAAATAAGGAATAACTAAGTCCATTTTAATAAATAAGGCCCTGAACTTAATGTGATTATGTAAAATACATATTACAACACTAAATTAAGGCATAATTCAGTTCATTTTAATATTAATCCAAAATTAGTTGTGAAAATGTAAAGGGATGCATTTTTCTACACTACAGTATTATAGAGGTTAACAATGCTTGAGAAAAAATTCCATATGCTCAATGAAACATTCCTCCATGGGAGGTTCTAAAATATTAATCTTAAGCATGGCACCCAAAAGTGCCATGTGGAGGTTGTTTCATTTGAGTCGCGGGTTGGGTGTGTTCAGGATTTAAGTGTGGGAATAAATCTAAATGTTATTGATTTGACCATTTACCATTAAGCATGGATACAATAGAAGGATTAGAGGTAAAGGAAGGTGTAAGGAATTTGAGTAACTAACAACCAACATATACTGGCAACCAACTGATAGTTACAATGTAGTACACAAATATTCACCAACATCCCTTCCCTTATTACATTATTCGTAGAACTAGAAAATCACCTTTCCTAGGGACCCCCCTTAAGGCTTATATAACAAAATTTTCTAATTACAAAAAATATGTATACATTCTTGAGAAGATTTTTCTTTTGAAAAAAAAAATCCTGCATCAGATGGAACTCCTCCAAGTTGACTCATAACCCTTAGAAATATGAAGAACCAAGTTGAATTCATGAGTTCTTCCTCCCTGAACTCTCGAATCATATTGTAGTTACCTAACAACCACCCTCCAAGTTTCCTCATCGACCCTCATAAAGGTATAAACCTTGGTATAGACTGTAATTTCTAGACAACCATCCTCCAAGTTGTCTCATTGACCCTCGTAAAGTTTACAACCATTAACATAAATAACATTACAAACATTCATAATTAACGATAGTGTAATCTTCAAAGGGAATTGATTATCCACAAGATTTTTAGACTTCATAAAACAAAATTCCATTAAGCATGCATAGATCTAGGATGAAACCTTAATTCCATATTTACATACAAGATCTCATTAATTTGACAAGTGCTATTAAAATAAAATGCTCATACCATCATCACAGTGTCAAATTATGTTGCAAGTATGGATGTGATTGATGGTATTTTCATTAATGTTTTCATTGATCTCAACACAACTTCAGGTTGATTATAGATGGTAATTTTATAGTTGAGATACTATAGAAGTGCTTAGAGTACAAGGAGCTATACTTATGAAGTTGTAGTTGTCTTTTTGCCAAGTGGTTTTGGGAAAATTTAAGAAATAATGAAGGTATTGTTGAGTGTGTTTTTTGAATGTGCTCTAGTATTGTGCTCTTCATTTCTTTTTTCTTGATCCTATGCTTGTGTGGATCTATATTTGTGTTCATGAGCTTCAATCAATAATATATTCCAAGTTTTAGCTTCTGGTTCCTTAGAGAAAATCTTAACCACTTGAGGTAGATTAGATCACACACAAGTTGTAGATCCCTATTTTTGATCAAGCTGATTACAATGACTGGAAAGAATAGATGAGAGGTTATTTGGTTTCTCTTGGTTTCAAGACCTAGAAAGCTATGGATACAAAGTATCTTGCACCATTCGTTGGTCCTTCCTCTACTGATGAGATTGTGTCTTATGAAGAGAATAAAAAGGAAAGGTATGCTATCCTTAGTGATCTATTTAAAACTAAAATAACAAAAGTTATTTCTTTAGGCACTGCTTATGAAGTATGGGAAAAATTGAAATACATTTATGAAGGAAATGATAGACTAAAGTTGTCAAGGAAAATAACTACTAAGAACAAATTTGAGAACCTGGGAATGGAAGACGGTGAAGATATTGTGATCTATTATTAGAGAGTTGAACTTATAGCAAATGATATCAAGAATTAAGGTGCTACCATGTCAGATGAAGATATAATTAAGAAGATCTTGATGACCCTACCAGAGAATTACAGTGATATAGTCTCTGCTATTGAAGAATCATATGATCCAAATAAATTTACTAAGGAGATCCTATTTGGTGTCTTGACTACATTCAAGATGATAAAATTTACAAGAGATAAGGATAAGACTGAAACAACCTTTAAAGCAATGAAGATAGGAAATGACTCAAATGATGACGATTCAGAAGAGTTGGAATAAAACTTCACAAGGAAATTGAAGAAAGGTACTGGTAAATACAAAGGTATCTTTCCCTTTAAGTGTTTCATTTATGGAAATATTGGGCATTATGCATCAAGATGTCGTAATAGAGCTACAGACAAGAAGAACATCTTGGTTGTTTTTACTGCAACTAGGTTGATCTTCTAATCTACCTATGGAATTGCCAATTCCAATCAAGGGCAGCTCGAAGGACCTGGACCAACTGACGAGGATTTTAACAAACCTCCTACACTTTGGGCTCTGCAAGACCTAGGAGGGTAATCCCTTAATGTGTTTAAAACCTCTACACCATTATTATAAACAACATTAACAAGAAAAAAATAATCTCATTTAGTAGCTCAACATAACAGGATAATACCAAATAGAATTGGTTTTTCATCAATAATATCAACTATTTGAAGCATGAGATAACTACAACGATGTTTCACAGTATAAGACAATTATTGATTTGTAATTTTTAGCAAGCTCTAGGTAAAGACAAACTAATACTGAACCTTACGAATAAGTACAACTTAGATCGATGCCATATATCCATTGGAGGAGTCAAATTCATAAGCATCTAAGGGTTTATGACAGATTTAACATATAACATATAAGATCATTGATAACATTGCTTTAATCTCATCAATATGTATTCTAACCCAATACTAATTATTCAAATCCTTATATAGAACATATCCACCTATAATCCCATTTAAGCATTTTAATTAATTCTTTGAATTAAAGCTAAAACAAGAATCATACACACCACAACAGTGAGATGAACGAAACAACCCTTGATCATTTTATTCAAAATTCAGACATGCTTGTACAATGGAGAGACAGGAGTTTGAATCAATCATTTCAATTCACATGCTAGTACTGTCATAAAACATCAAATCCCCATAAGTTCAAAACCTACTACATGATGACTCAAAACCTAAATTGCATTTCCCTAAAACCATCGAACTTTACAATTTGCTCTACAACTTCACCTAGACTCGACCAAAGCTATCTAACTTGCTAACCCATACTTCTAGCCTTGAAATCCGTCTTATAGAAAATGAAGGAGCAAACAAGCATCGAGCCAGAAAGAACACATGTCACCAACCACTTGGACCACCTTGTGATATTTTAAAAATTTGTTACAACAGTTGATCCTCAAAGAATCTTTTTGTTAATCCTACCCGCAGAGGATGGTTGATGCAGCAACAAAACTTCAAGAATTTTGCACCTAGACTGTAACCAAAATAGAACTTGAATCTGTTGTAATTGCAACAGAAGACTTGCCAACCATTAGCAACCTACTCTATTTCACTCTTCCTCAGTTAAGTATACATTTACCCATCTTTGGTACTCTTCATCGCTTGGCCAATCAAAACTGACTACCTCATTAACCTTGACACTATAAGGTGTGTACTTAACCGCCACCTGATTTTCTTCTTTCAAAAGATTCCAAAAATGAGCTAGTACTAATAATCTTGTCAATACAGCTTGCCAACAACTCATAATCTGAGTCATCACAAATCAATTTAATTTGTGCATTGATGACTTCATTTGCTCGATCCTTCAACTATTGGAATGACTTGATACTTCCCTCCTCATCAATTATGTCACATAACAATGTGTCGCTCCAATCATCAAAATTCTTCACCAACTCTCTAATCTTCCTACTCAAGTCATCTAGTAAGGCCTAAAAACCTTGCAATGACTTAAATAACACTTGAGTAGGCCTTAATGATTGAGGCCTATTATTTGTATCAAACCTTGAGGCTTTATACTTTATGTCTAAATCATTGGCCCTACGGATCCATTTTTCAATTAATGGTATTACTACCTCCTGATCCTTATTAATGTTCTTTATTGCATCCAATAATAAATAATATAAAGAATACATAGATGACAATCTATCATCAACCTTCTCATTTAAATGTATCAAAATATTATTAACAACCTCCCCCTGCTTTAAAAGTGCTCCCTCCTCACTTACCTTGAAGGATGCTTGTAACCTTGCAATTTTGTGCATTAGTTGCTTCTTTGTAGGATCAACAGAGCATTCTATTTCTTCCTCAATTGGCTCTAAAGTAGGACCGAGGGAAGGAGTTTGGCTGGGAGACCCTAGTGTAGAAACAATAAGAGAAGCAAGAGGCACTGATCTTGATGTGGAAGTCAATGTTCTGATCCCTGGAGCACTTGATGCCTCCCAAATTTTCTCCCTAGAGCCTAAGAGGAGGGTTGATAATAAAAAGAGCCTCAGAGACCTCAACCACAGAGGCTACTAATTTGGTTGTGAATGTGGCTAAATTTCCCCAAAAAACTGCTAAAGGAGAGGAGGCTGAAAAGAAAATCCTAATGGAGAAATGCAATTTTATAATTAGAGAGTATAGCAAGGTGCAACAGAGGAATGTTGAGCTGTAGACTAAGGTAGAAAGGTTAGAATAGCATTGAAATCTACTACATCTGGAATGTCCCACTTAGGAAAAATCAAGACACCAACTTGATTTACTAGTTTTCTCCCCTCCTCAGGAGTGATGCTCTTGAATTATTCCATTAATTTAGCTTTCACCTCATCATCGTTCTCTTGGTCTGACCTATCAGGTCTCAATTCTCTTCTCCTCTTGCACCTATCCTGATATTCTTCTAGTTCCATTCTCCATACTAATTGCAAGAAGACTGGATTCTTGAAAAATGCATCATCATCTAGAAATGCCTTGCATGCCTCCATCCTTGCATCTTGCACACATTTCCCTTTCATATCCAAATCTGACAAGACCAACCCAGCCAACCTGGGAGGAGAAGGCATACCCATCTGCATGTCCTGGTTAGTGACAATAATTTCACCCACCAGATCCTACTACAATTTCTCAATATTTTTCCTTGTAGGGCTTGGCTCTGATGGTGGTGGTGAAGGGCTATTCTCAATTGATGATTCCAAATCAATAATCCTGATTTCCCAAGGTGTTTGGAACTTTGGACCTGGCTGTGCTAGAAATTTCATTATTTTCTTTCCTTTTTTATCTTCTTCTTCCTCATCACTGCTATCATTTATTTTCCTTTTATAGATAGGCCACTTCTCTGTAGGTTGGTATGCTAGCCTCATTTAAATTGGCCTAGCATCTTGCTCTTGTATGCCTAGATCTAAATCCAAGTTTATCTTCTTGGTCATTAAGATGCCCATGATGTCTTTGAATTTGTCCATCAAAAAGTTAATTTTCTTATGATATGGACTAAACTCCACCAATGGATCATACTTAGGATCCATTTTGTGCATAATGGCCAGTAGCTTGTCATAAGCTATCCATTTCTCCTTGCTCAATTCCTGATTATTTAGATCAAAATCATTTCTAATTAGGTCCTCAGGAAAGTTGAACTCATGCACAAATTTACCACCTTTTATATGTTGTCTGAAAAGGGAAAAGAAACCCTCAAGATCATGTTGCCACTTGGGACCACACCTCAAATGGTACTCATCAAAAAATTTCCCAAAGTGGACCCAACCTCTTTTCGAGAATACAAAATCTGACACCATAGTGTAATCTGGGAAAAAGGTTCCTTTATCTTTCCCTATAAGGTTGTCCTCATGGATACAACAAATCTGCCACATAACTTCTACAAATCCCACTCTTGGTGGCACATTGTATGGTAGTATATTTGGGGTCCCTTAGAAACCATACACCCTCAAGACAGTGTTGACTGGGTATGGGATAATGTCACCCCAGTTGTGGCAAACTCTCAACTCTAGCTTCGTCCCCCTCGGTCTGAGGAAATCATGCAACTCCTTAGGGATTCTAGGAAAATTTACCATCATCCAGGACCTCAATATAGAAGCAAAACAGTTATCAAACTGGACATAACTGGCACTCTCCCTGTTATACGACAAATTTGTAGTCCATGCTTGCACTGGAAATATTTCTCCATTAACCAATTTCCTTAACTCCATCTTCTTAGAGAAAAAATCAGCATTTTTGTACAAGAACATGTACATCAACATGGAATACCAGAAGAATGGAGTGCCTGGATCATTTTTCTGCAACTTTAATAGCCCTGCATGTATCTTTTCAGCCAAAAAAGAAGCAAAATCATAAATCAATGAGAAATTAGGGTGTTATATTTGCACCCCCATGAATATGTAAGGAATTCACATCACCGTTTTGGGGTTAAAACCCAAAATATGGCACAATGAGTAAAAGGTGGCCAAGAAATGATTTGCAAAATAGTTTAGTTTGAAAGGATCTTGGTCATTAGGGATAATATAGAACTTCAAACCTCCTACCCTAGCCAAATGAGGTGGGAGAAACTTAACTCTGAAAAGTGACTTCAACCTCCCATACTCCTATTTCATCTCCTCAAGATCAATGGGAACCAAGAATTTATTGGAATCACTTAGATCAAAAACCCGTTGAAACTCTTCTTTATTAATGCTCAACATAACCCCTCTATCATTATCTGTAATCACCCATGTAATAGGGTAATATCGTGCAGCCACTGCCCTAAGCAAATCCACATCAAGGAACACATTCAGGACCACCAACTTCCCCATATCATACATCCAACCATTCGAGAAGGGATGAGGCAAATTCCTCTGTCCATACCACAACCTGAACATCTCCAAACCTGTAATGGGAACCCTAGCATCGGCTATGTTGGGACAATTATATACCAATCCCTCCCCTAGGGTTTTTCCTCACATCAAGACTAAACCCTTATTCCTATCATTAGTTGACAATGGCAATTGATCTAGGAAGTCATCATATAAATTTCTATGTAAATAATCAATCTAGCCATAATGTTGCTTTGACAGTGCCATCTTGCATAAACTAGGGCTTCCTTGCTATTTCAAACTTAAAAAAAACTAGGGCTAAATAGAAATATGAAACTAAAGAATAGAACCTTACAATTTCTCACAATTCAACTAACCTATAACCCTAAAAACAATTATCAATAAGCCCTCTGACAAGAACACATCAAATTTTCCCCAAATTCAAATTCAAATTAATCATAAGATACAAAAATCAACTCATGTCTTTGTACTTGTAGAAACCCAAATATTTGCTTTAACAATTCTTAAATTCATCCTTGGCTTTGTGACTACTCCACAAAGACATTTGAATGCTTTGTGACACAATAGGGAAAGAGAACAGTCACTTTATTTCAATCAAATCATGCCAGCAGACATCTCATCTGCCATTAAAGCTTACTTGTGTGTTGGACCAATGACTCCAATCGCATTTGATGCAAATTCAAATACCATCCATCGATCCTTCACTTTGGTCAGATCATCGAATGACCACCTTCAAAACAAGCCGATACGATCTCCATCATGGCAATAAGGGCCCACCATATTATGCGTCACCAAGGAAATCCATGTGGTGCCCACCCGTGATATTGCGATCAATAAAGACCTCGCAACTTTTGATCACACGATGGTGGGAAACCGTAGATCTCAACCATCGATAATCCTACTCGTTCAACATAGTCGCCAACTTTTTCATTAACCATCAAGCATCTCTCCTACCAAGATTATAACATCATCATTGATTAGAAGCACATGCATCTCATGACTACTTTAGTAACCCGCTACATAATGTATTAAATCAAAATACATATATTAAAGTATTTCTATCATCTCTTTGGCTTCTCTAGATGAGACATGTGGCACTCGCCCATGATATCACAATCAGTTGAAACAGTGTGCTGGGGTCATCACGGGATGGCGGGGAATGACTGAGATCAAATGATGGTTGATCTACGATCATGTAAATTTGTCCCACTACAAAATATAAACATTTATTAAAATCTCAAGGGGAGATCACTAGGCTGATATAAAACAATGACTTAAGTTGCTTTTTAAACATGGGAGCATGGGACCAACCTAGACATAGGAAATAATAAACTCGGGCGAAAGAAATAAAATGATAAATCAAAAGGGGCCCGACTTAGATGAAGCGATGGGGCATAAGTTGTTTAAAATCCCCTCCAAAAGTATTATGTTAAAAAAGATGCAGGAATTTCAGATGATGAATCTGACTTTGAGGAAAGATAAATAAAGACCCACCACAAATATTCCACACATTCGCAGCTTGATCAAAAGATTGTAGACATGATTAGCTCACTATTTTTAGGAATCTCACACATCAAAGTACTGTTGCCTTAATTCGTTGTTCCACACTCTACTTTTTTCACTTGTTCACACACTACACTTGCTTGCTTGATTCATCTTTAATTCACAACATTTTGATTTCCTTTTATACCATCTTCAACCCTAGAAACATTCTCCAAGGTTGGCTAAACATTCTTCAAATTATAAATTCAAATTAGGTCGAATACTCCAAATTCTTGCGGTGGATAAGAATGAGGGAGGACCAATTACACATTTAATCAGGACCCAAACAACATATTGGATTGATCACATGCTTCCTTAATTCGATGCAAAATCTTAATGTAATGTGTAGACACCAAGTCGGTCAAACCTAATGAAAACATAAACGATCTTTAAAGTATGTGCATCTCTAGCAAGGTGATCACACATGGATCACTCAACATGCTTCACCAGACATTTTACCATCTCTAAGAAACAAATAGGTACATCCACAACAACTACAACAAACTTTCACAAAATACTATTCAACAATCCAATCAAACCAACTGGCAACACACAAGAGCTCTGGAGCAGCTCTTTTAGAGCACCAATCATAAGCACATTTGTCAGAAACATAAACCATCAAAATGAATCATATCTTAGATCCACAAGAATTGAAACCAAATTATAGAAGACTATGGAGCCAAAACATTTCTTGCAGTCCACAAACCAATAGTTTTGCCAAACCAGTTCACACACCCGTGAACATACTTTTCACTCTCCATTGAACATGGAGCTAAAAATCATAATATATTATCCATTGAAACTCATGAACACAACTAAAAATCCAAATAAGAGTAGGATCAACATAGAAGAAATGAAGAGCATAATACTAGAGCACATTTAAAACACACACTCAATATTGTCTTCATTATTTCTTTAATTTTCTCCAAAGCACTTGGCAAAATCACAACTACAACTTCATAAGTATAGCCTACTCTAAGCACTTCTACAATATCTCAACTATACAAACTTATCATCTACAATCAACCCAAACTTGTATTGAAATCGAAGACAACATTAATGACAATACCACCAATCACATCCATACTTGCAACAATCTCCCCCTTTGTCATTGATGGAAACACATGATGTGAAAAACCATCAAAGACATGATCATACACAATCTTCTAATTCTTCTTTTCTTTCTTTTCTTTCAGAAATGACAACCTGCACAAGCATAATATTTTCACATGACTTTCTCTCCCCCTTTGACATCAATGGAAAAGTAAAATTTTCATAAAAATTCTTTCCATATAAAGCTCTACTCACTCCCCCTTAGGAGTGCACCCACATCATACTCTACAACAATGCACTTCTCTACTCCCCCTGAGGAGTAAACCTTAATAATTAGCCGAGAAGATTCACAGACTATTTTGATCTAGAATGATGATTGAGGTCTACTCCTTAGGGGGAGTAGAGAAGTGCTTTGTTGCAGTATGTGATGTGGGTGCACTCCTAAGGGGGAGTGAGCAGAAATTTATATGGAAAGAGTTTTTTATGCAAAATTTTCTTTTCCATTGATGTCTAAAGGGGAAAGAAATTCATGTGAAAATATTATGCTTATGTAGATTATCATTTTTGAAGGAAAAGAAAGAAAATAAGAATTAGAAGATTGTCTATGATGTCTTTGATATTTTTTCACATCATGTGTTTCCATCAATGACAAAGGGGGAGATTGTTGCAAGTGTGTATGTGATTGGTGGTGTTGTCATTAATGTTTTCATTGATGTCAACACAAGTTCAAGTTTATTGTAGATGGTACTTGTATATTTGAGATATTGTAGAAGTAATTAGAGTACAAGGAGCTATACTTATAAAGTAGTAGTTGTTTTTTTGCCAAGGGCTTTTGAGAAAATTTAAGAAATAATGAAAGCAATGTTGAGTGTGTGTTTTGAATGTTCTCTGGTATTATGCTCTTAATTTCTTCTATGTTGATCCTATGCTTGTGCAAATTTTTAGTTGTGTTCATGAGCCTCAATGGATAATATATTTTGAGTTTTAGCTTCATGTTCGATGGAGAGTGAAAAATATGTTCTTCGGTGTGTGAACTAGTTTGGCAGAACTATTTGTCTGTGGACTAGGAGAAATTATTTGGCTCTACAGCCTTTTGCAATTTGGTTTCAGATCTTACAAATCTGGGAGATGATTCATTTTTATAGTTTCTATGTTCTAACAAATATGCTTATGATTTGGCACTCTGGAAGACATGCTCCAGAGCTCCTATGTGTTGCCAGTTGGTCTAGTTGGACTGTTGAGGAGTATTCTATGAATGAAGTTTGTTGCAATGATTGTGGATGTACCTAAATGTTTCTTAGAGATGTTAAAATATCCAGTGAAGCATGTTGAGTAATCCACATGTGATCATCTTACAAGAGATGCACATACTTCAAAGATCGTTGTGTTTTAATTAGGTTTGGTTGACCTAGTGTCTACACATTACTTTAATATTTTGCATCAAATTAAGGAAGTGTGTGATTGATCCAAGATGTTTTTTGGGTCCTAATTAAATGTGTAATTGGTCCTCTCATTCTTATCCACTATGAGAATGTGGAGTAGTTACCCTAATTTGAATTTGTGATTTGAAGAATGTGTAGCTGACCTTGGAGAATTTTTCTAGGGTTAAAGATGGTATAAAAGAAAATTAAGATGTTGTGAATTAAGGATGAGTAAATCAAGCAAGTGTAGTGTGTGAACAAGTATGAAAAGTAGAGTGCGCAAGAGTGAATTGAGGCAGTAGTACTTTGGTGTGTTAAATTCATGAAAGTAGTGAACTAATGGTGTCTACAATCTTCTGATCAAGTTGTGACTGTGTGGAACCTTTGTGATGGATCTTTATTTATCTTTCATCTTTCTATAGGTAGTGAGCCTCCTTCTATATAGTGAGTCATTTGTTGGCAGTGAACCTTTTTATCTGGGTAGTGAGCCCTCTAGTAGTGATCCTTTTTATTTGATATTGCATTATTACTATATTGTAGGCTAATCCATACCATGGTTTTTCCCTCATTAGGTTTTCCCTCTAAATCTGGTGTCTCTAGTGTTTACTTTAAATTATTTGTATTTCATATTTACACTTAATAATAGACTAGGTTAAAGTCGAATTATTTAAGTTTAGAAGTAAAATGATTTGATACAACTGATTCACCCCCCCTCTTAGTTGTCTTGTGCCATTCAAAAAATTCAAATGCATGCAACATAGTAATTATCCTTATATGAACAAAAATAGACTTCTTGCACAAAGATTAGTAGGAGAATTCCACGTTTTTTCATTGCACAAATTACATAAGAATTGGGGGTTCCTTTGGAATGACCCAAAATTAAAAATATATAGAAATACATATTCCCATAATTATGGATCTTGATAAAAATAAATTGGAACTAACTCCAACACTTGAGTCTTTAACAGAAAATAAACTAAAAATTAAAATAAAGCATAATCGAGCAACCTAGTTGTAGTCCAATTTAATTATTGAAACTTGGGAAAATGAAAAGTAACTAGAAATAAAACTAAAATCTAACTGTTGTCCAACTGGTAGTTATCAAAATTTCCCATGGAACTCCTTTGTCCTCTAATCTTGGTGTTGATCTCTTGATCAAGATTTATTGTAATATTTGAACACGACCTTTCCTTTCTCATCAGGTCATCCAACTCAGTTATGGGAGTTTGTAGTTTATGTCACATTTACTCATAAACTCCATCTCGATATTGTCATCACAAATGTTAGGAAAGATTTCTAAATTTTAGTGGATTCTACTTTGGCATTTTCTCAAACAAAGGTGGTGTTGATTCATTTTTGTACCACACTTTCATTTAAATCTTTTGATTTGATGGGTATTAATGAGTAATTATTCTACCTCGGAGGTGCTATTCATAAACCAAGATAAGGTAGTCATATTCACTTTATATTATGAGCTCATGTCGACACCTACTTTTTGGCTTTATTTCCAAGACTAAAGCTAAGAATATGAGAATTCCAAAGGCCATTATCATAAATCAAAATATTGCATGGTCGCTTATTTTTTAGTGTCTATTAGCACACTTGTCTGAGTGTTTCTTCATGGAAGAGTAAAATGGTCAATTAGTACATCTTAACTATCATAGAACTCTAAAATTCATTATGTGCATGACATCTAAAAGTGTTATGTGTAGAGGTATGCATACTCCCATTAGGATAGTGAGTAGTTATAGGTAAATGGCCTTCGTTGGCACAATAATGGAGCTTCAATTGAAGAAAACTATATTGGATGAAAATTTATTATTGCTTGGAGCAATTAAATTCATTCTCAGTCAAGTATTTGTATCATCAAAAAAGCAATATAGGGTGGACTTAGATAATTTCTCATGGTTTAGGCCTTTTTTCTTATATCGAAAAATAAATTATATGAGTACGAGTTGTTGAAACATCTTGATTTTTAAATAATTTTACTTTTTGATAAATTGGATTCAAAGTGGTGCTCCATTTATTCATTTATATAATAATTTTATGAGGAAAATTTATGGACATATCTAACTTAGCGAGAATGAATCTTACTAGATCACATGTTTGACCCAAATTGATTTTTAGTCAGGAATACTAAGTTAATTCACTTTTGTTGATAAGTTGGCTGAAATTGTGACACAACTTTGTACTTTAACCCTTAAAATAATAAGGCTATCACTCAATGCACAAAATTCAAGAAGCCTTTACCAATGAGAGATCAAAACTCAAGTAAAAAAGGAGAACAAAGACATGTCGTCTAGTGAAAATATCAATCAAATGTTATTAGACTATAAAAATTCAAAGGAAAAATATAATCAAGAAAAAGCATAATAAGTCAATCTCCAATAAGGCTTCACTTCCCAAAGTAACTTGGGGCATCTATAAAAATTATTAAAAAAACATGTCAAGCTATGAAATTGTTGATACCCATCTCCCCATAATATGTTCACTTCACCCAACTTATTCCATTGACCAACCTTTGTGCATCCATCCAACTCATTCATCCCCCTAGGCATAATATTATATCTACCAAACTTTGATGGACACCTCTTGAAGTTCTTTGATATGAAGGGTTCCCAATATTTTAATGTAAGACACATGAAGGCCTTGGTCATGCACATATCAATGATTGTATCTTAGCTCACTCCTTTTACAGAATAAAATACCATTTCTCCTTGTTGGAACAACATCTGCACCAAAAATATCAACGAATTTCAACCAATTCAACATATTGATTCTTTCATCACAACTCATCCAATCCTAATTGTTAAAAAAGTCAAAAAGTCAAAACATCAATAAAAAATATAAAAAATATAAAAAATTGAAAAGTGAAAAAATAAAAAATAAATATAGTAAAGATAAATAGCCCATCCAATGGTGAAAAAAACTTTAGTGGTGCCTTGGGAAAATACCATGGTAAAAACCTAGATACAAGTTCCATGTGTAGTAGTCTCTTTTCCACCATCACTCCTATCTTCCCATATCATAAAAATAAAACACATCCACTCCATCATAATAAAATTATTATGGATTTTATTGTTCATTTATTAATGTCATGTGTCATCTCATCTCTCATTATCCACCCTTCATAATTCTTCCCCTACATTAGATACAAAAGATCAACCTAAATTATGTCAAGGATATGACATTATATATACTTAGTATTCAATGCATTGGTCTTCACACCTCATGCATTGGTGTCCCTCTTCACACATCTCTTCATTCCATAGTAAAAGATTCATTGTATAATAAATAATGCATAAATGTGCTATATCATCCCATACCATTCCATATCATCTCAAATTCCATCCATAATAATCGTTGGTGCTCCTTTAACTTAGATTTAAACAAAAAAGAAAACATTTCATAGATATAAACATCACTTGTTATCACAAAATCACATGAGCCAAGTTGATGAATATTAAATAGTCATTATATCCTTTTTCCCATCATCTTTATCTATCCAATCATCCATTCTTATAAGGATTCCTTAGTCCTGAGCCTAACACAATCCTAATCATCATATTATCCTATTTTTGGCAAGAGATATATTGCTTGCATGATATATTCATCATTGACTCTTTTTTTTCTTTTCTGTTTTTGACCCATGACTACATGTACTTAACTCCACCTATATTTTTTATATCTTAGTGTTTTGACTAGTGTTTAGTGAGGTATTGACCTTAAATATTGTATGTTGTGTTTATGGGCCATTCTTGTAATATTACTATGCAAATATACCTACTGATCATGTGTTAGAATAGCTTCTAGCATGGAATTCATCCTTTGTATACTAGGCCACTCCATAGTTTTTGTACACTAGGACTGTCATCTTTAAGCTTACTTTCCTCGTGTATTTTGACAAGGTTTTGTAGTGTTTAGTACAAACAAGGAAAACCCTTTTTTTGAGTGTCAATTTCATGCAAGGGTTACCCTGTTACCCTAGTTCCTCATATCTTCCAATGCATAATTTCCTTTTCTATATTAAAACTCAGGATTTCTCTCCACATACTAGCATAACCAAGCTCCTCTTTCATACACTCCCCTCTATACCATTCATTTTCCAATTCATCTGCTTCTTGATCCTTGTCCATCAACTTTCCCTTCTATTTAGAAAGCACACACATTTTCTCTTAACTCGCCCATTCTCTCAAGGGGGCATTTGACTACCTCATTGTCATCCTTCCTCATCCCTCTAATGATTGAGAATCATGCCCATAGTCCTTATCCATTCCTACCCACTATATTCTATATTATTCATTGACACAGTGCCACTTCTTACAGTCACAAGGTCATATCAAAAAGTGACAAAATGTAGACACCTAAAATCTAACCTTGCCCAACCACACCAAATTTTACAATATCTTAAGCTATTAATTAGATTAAAATTTATTATTCATTTATTTAATCATTTCCCCCTTTTTATCCAAACCTTTTAATTAAATAAATATGTATTATTCATTTATTTCATCGTTTCTCCCTTTTTATCCTAACATCTTAATTAAATAATTATTTATTATTTATTTAATAATTTTTCCCTTCACTTGATCTCATTGATTAAATATTATTTTTTATTTATTTAATTAATTTCACATTAACTTTTATCTTTATCCATTTAATCCTAGCCCTTAAAGTTGTTCACATGGACCACAATCTAAAATTACTATTATGTGACAATTGTCACTTTCACATGTCTAACAAAATCTTTATGAAGATTTATTGAATATAGACACCTTTCCAAAAGTCAAACTAACTTTGTGTCTTATCCATTCATCTCATATCACACCTTTCAATCTTAGCCATGCACTTAATTTTTTTTGCCTAATCCATTCATCTTATCTCTCATGTGACGCTTGTCGCATGACTAAATCTTTTAGTCTAACCCTAATCCTCATTCAATCTTATCCATCCATGATTAATCTACCCTAGCCCTTTATTTTGCCTCTTGATAATTCTATTAATAGAGGCTTTCATCGTTTATTATTAAGGTTTGTTGGTTTATTGAATTTTTGAATTCTAATATTATGAGAAACCATATTAAAAAAATATTAGGTTTTTTCTTTCACTTTCTTATTTTTGAACTAACTTCAATATTTTTCTATCTACAAACAATGTTAAAATAAAATTTAGATTTTTTCCGTCTTTTATTTTTCAACTTGAATATTTATCTTAATCTTTTAAATGTATAAAATGATGAGTTATTTCTTTATTTTTTGTTTTTTAAATTTAATATTAGATATATCTAACAAATGTATTTGAGAAAAAAAAGATTGTGTTAACAAAAAATCTTATCTTTTACTTTCATTTTGATAGTAATTTCAACATACAAACATTAATATTTAATAATATATGTAATATTTCTAACATAAGCAACATGTAAAATTTATGTTCATATATATAATAAAAAAAATAGTTGAAAAATAAAATAAAATAACTCTAAATTGATATCTCTCCACATTTTAAATATATGCATTATACTAGTTTATTTAAAATATAATTTTCATTAACTTAATTAATTTAAATTATTATTTTAAAATAATTTATGAATTTAAAATACATATACTATTTATATTTAAATTATGATTAACTTTCATTTATTTAATCATCTTACTTTTTAAAATAATCTATGTATTTTAAATATGTATACTAATTTTATTTACATTGCAATTAACTACATACCACGCGCCAAGGATGAACTACGTAGAAAGAGACGTACGATTAGACGAGCGTATTGTATTTAGTTCCCTATATATACTTACATTCTAGGTCAATAGCCCTAAACTGTTTCTTACTCATAGAATCATAAGGAAGTTTATCTTGTTTAATAAAGCCAGAGAAGGAACTTAGGGTTTCCGCCATGGCACTGCGCGTCCTTCAGTCATGGCTATTGCTAGCTTTGTTTTACTGGTGCTCATCCTCAGCAGAGTTACTGGACTCATTCAAAGAGGAAATGGGATCAAACCTAACCAGCCTAAATAGCGGGATGGTAAGTTTTCCTCTTATGAACATTCATAGTGATGCTTCTCCATTCTGTCGTTTCAACTCAACAAGATCTAGCTGGATAACAGATATCCTGAAGAGCGACACAGATCGGCAACAAGCATTATTCCAGAGAAAGACCAACCCTAGTCAGGCCGAGGCGGGGGGAGAGGTGCCATTGGCCTCAGGAGCGGCCATAGACAATGGAAACTACATAATTAAACTGAGCTTTGGCACTCCCGCTCAGAGCATATACACCATGGTGGACACGGGAAGCGATGTTGCATGGATCCCTTGCAATTCTTGTCAGGGCTGCAAGAACGGGCAGGTTTTCCAGGCCGGAAAGTCATGTACATTCAAGCTCCTGTCCTGCTCTTCTAATCAGTGCGCACAGGCGCAGGGAACCTGCAGGAGAGGTAATAAGTGTGTGTTCAATGAAGGGTATGCGGACGGATCCGAGGTGGACGCTCTCTTGTCCTCCGATGAGCTCACAACGAGAGCAAATGGCAAAGCTTCTAAGAATGTTCGCCTCTCCAGATTCATTTTCGGGTGCAGCAATATTAGGAGGGGAGTTTTGCAAGACGCACCCGGTTTGGTTGGTTTTGGAAGGGGAACCCTTTCGTTTCTCTCCCAAACTGCAACAATGTATGGTAGGGTATTTTCATATTGTCTTCCTAGCTTAAATTCGCTTGCTTTCTCAGGGACTCTTAGCCTCGGGAAGGAAAGCCTGAGTTCCGCAAAAGGCTTGCGCTTCACGCCCCTGCTACGAAATCCGCCTGGATTTCCTTCCTTTTATTATGTGGGCTTAGTTGGAATTTCAATAGGTAAGGAGCGATTTTTCATGCCTCGAGAAAATTCACGGCCGACCTCATTTGGCGGGGGCACAGTAATAGACTCGGGAAGTGTAATCACCCGATTGGTTGAGCCTCTTTACAGTCGCGTCCGTGATTCTTTTCATCGCCAGATGAAATTACCAATGGCTGCTCCCTTCAAGTTTCTTGATACCTGCTATCAAATTCCATCTGGTGGAAATCTTATGGTTCCTCTAATTACCTTACATTTTCAACAAAGGTTGGACTTGGCTCTTCCCAAGGAGAGTGTTTTGGTTACTCTGGATGACAAGGGCTCCAATGTATGTCTGGCTTTCGCTTCAGCAGGAGGTGGGTTTGACGCAATATCCGTGATTGGAAATTATCAGCAACAGAAGTTGAGGATCGTGTATGATGTTCCAGGTTGTCGACTAGGTATTGTCCCAGAAAACTGCGATCGTTGAGGGACGTGCATTTTTATTATGATTGTATCGGCTGTTGAATAAATGAATGATTGGAAACGCTCTATCGTTTTTCATTGGATATCTCATGTGCTTGACTTGTGACTTATTGGTTATTGATGGCCAAGTTAATTATAATTGTTTAAATAATGACGTGTTTTTATTGGGAGGATAAAAATCTCATTATAATGGTCGTTTTGTGAGTTATTAAAAGAATTCAAACAGTTATTCGATGGTTGAATATTCATAATGTCTCTACTTTTTTTAATATTTTGATTTTTTTATAATTTAATATAAATGTTATTTAAAATTTTAAACATTTATATTTTTCAGATTTTTAATAGAAGGATTTCGTTTTCACATTTAAATATTTTAATCATATTTTTTTTTTCAAATTTTCAATTCATTTGTGTTGGAGAGAGGTATTGTGACATTTCATATGGACTATTAGAAAATAGATCAATTTTTTTTTTTACAACTACTTAACCTATATCAATTTATATGTAACAAGGAAATATGACCTATTGACAATAGTAATTTCTTTTTGTTAGTCATTATGAGCTTCTACTTGGTATTACAGTTTCTTAATTTTGAGAAAATTTTAAAATTTAAATAGTTTGTTCAATCTTTGAGACTAGTTTTTAGTTTTGCAAGGCTATGGTCAATTACGTCAATCTTGGATAGAAGAGCCTTAGCCCGAGTCATCAAATTTTCTATGGAAATTAGAGAACACATGTATTGCTTTGAACGAAATTCTCTATTCAAATTATTCACCACAAGGTTACTTAATGGCCTACTTTCTTCATGGGCATGATAGAATACTCAATTTCTTTGGTTTAACTTGTCATCCAAAATTCTAGCATTGTTATTTCAAATGTGAGAGAACACATCAATTATAGCTTACTATTAGATTTATAGTTACTAGCCTCATGGAATAAGGCATACCAAAATAGTTTGGCCTTGACATATAAACACAATTTGAGCATAACATGGGTTGTCAATAAATGAGAATCAAACTTTAACATTGTCTAACCTTCCCTAATTTTAATGTTTGATCAACTAGAAATGATGGAAAGCCTCAGGTCTAGACATAAGGAAAATTCTAGAGTATTAAAATGCATGTGAAAGATAGGAGTTTAACTATAATTTTCTCATGATCTCAATTCCACACTTCCTCCAAATTCCAAATTTCAATTGTAACTCACCAATAGTTTCAAGTTTCTATGTAGAATTTTTTTTTTTTGCTCATGACATGTTGATATGGTCCAATGAGGATATGTATACAATGTTGATTTTTTATTTTATATTAACAATAATAATAGGTCATCCATCAAAATATTCCCACATTAGTACATAGCATGTTAGTTATAATGGAAGTAGTTTTTCGAGGCCCACAAAAGAAAAATATGACTTGCAACTATGGGTGGCACTTTCCTGCTAATTAGAGCCCCAAAGGCTTGGATATGACCAACACCTATATATTCTCTCTACACCCAAAGTAGAGCCTCTCATTGGCATAGAATTTCCTCACCTACCCACTAATCTCTATCATTTCACTTAACCCACTTAGGTCATACTTTCATTCGTAGAGTTTAAACTTTCTATTTATGGTTTGTAGCTTTTCAAAAATCACATTTTTTTCATCTCTTTTTATCCTTCTCGTCTTTTCATGTCTTGTCTTTTGTCTCTCTAAATAAAAGTGGCTTCAAACAAGACATACACAGGTAAACAAAATCTCAGCTTACTTCATGAATTTCATATTACACTACTCAAATTCCTTGAGCATTACCATTAACTTAATTATATGTGATCTCTATAAGGGTTTGGAAAATTTTCATGTAATATACATTCTCAATTCTCAATCTACTAATTATTATCACATAACTCAACGAAATTATTCTTAGTCTTATATAGGATTAATTGCCTCTAGTTTAGATTTCCATACAAGAAAATGAATATCTTCCACATCTAGTCATGTGATAATTCTTTAAGAACTAATCATGAATATTCTCAAGTACTCATAAAATTATTTTCTATTAGCTATTGCAATATGTTAGGAAAAGTTTTCCTATATCATCTGCAATTACATAATCCTAATAGTTTGACATAATACTAATTAAATTCACAAAAATAAAATTGTCTAAATTTAATATTAGCATTACCAAGCATAACACTAATAATGATAGTCAAATGTAATATAGATAACCAAAAAATTTTAATTTCAAAAGAAATATAAAGGGATTAGAGTTCACCATATGTTAATCACCATAACACTTAATTACTAGCTTCAAATCCCAACCACAAAGTTTTAAGCCTAGACTTTTACACTTGGCCACCCTCACAATGAAGTGTATGTAACTTCATAAGGGTGATAATAGGGTCCAAAAATACTTAGAAATACTTATATTTTATGCCCTTCAACAATCTAATCTTATTAATATTTTTTTGTCAATATCATACTCAATTCTAAGCCTTACTCAACATATTAACCTTAGTTGAATAATTCATGAAATACTTACTTAACCGACTAATATATGCCTTTCGACAATACTTGATATGTCAACTTAACTAAACTCATATGTATTTATAGGGAAGGATAAAACTAACTCAATGGACCTAAGTTCAAGTGTACAATGGAGCACCTTAACAAGTATGGCATTAATATTTAGCTACAACTAGTGTAACCATCATTCTACTCCTACATAATGACCATTTGTAATCCTCTATATATCTACCAAGATGACTATCTTTCATACTGAGATACCCATGGAGAGCCACTTTCCATTAATGAATCTAGCTATGTAGAACATTGAGATCTTATTATTGATTAATTTATTTCCTGTCTCCTACTAACTATGAGCTAGGGTAGTTAATTATAGATACATCCTTATCTCAAGGTAAAATTATTATCAAACACACATAAAATCTATAATTTACACTTAAACTAATTTTATTAATCTTACATATACTTGAAAATCAAGTTATATGCTTTGTATTAATCATTATATATCATAAACATTAGACTCCTTCCTGATCTCATATCTTGGCAAGGAACTATCTAGTTTATCTATTTTATTCCATATGCATGTCTCCTTCAATCCAATTTCATAGAATTAAGAACCATAAACCATTATCTCTTATTGATACTTACACAATCTCAAACACCTATTTTTCATAAATATCATTGACCTATTTTTATGGTCCATTAGCATCCTGATGTTTTTGCTATTATGTTTTTGGTTGTCCTAAAATCATTTGTTTCCTCAAATTATCTTGACTATTAAATTTCTATTTGTAACTCATTGTTCTATTCTTTAGATATAAAATTGAGTAACAAAATTGACTTCATCTTGATACATATTGGAGTTCTTTTAGATCTATTCTTATTCACTCCTATTTTTCAAGTCAGATAAATCACATCATCTTGGCCCACTAAACATAAAATATTAATATAACAGCTAAATAATATTCCTTCATCATTTGACCACTCCTACATAATTACCAATGATCAGTTAAAATTTCCATGTGAAACTATAATTTTCTCATCATACCCAGTAGGCCTTCTCAATGTTATTAGTCGTTGATATTAGAAAAATGCCTTGAAGTGTCATATTTATAGACATTGATCCAAGATATTAGAAAATCTTAAATAATCGAGATAATCTAATAATTAATCTTTATTTAATATTCAATTATTTCATTTAGATTATGACCCTTCCTTAACATGAACTCATGGCTATAATCATAAATATATCTTAGTTTGCAAATAGTATGGTTCAAAAACATGTTGTCCAAGTCTATACCAATTAATGTCACTACTAAAACCTTACTTTTATTAAAATTAAAATCATGTCTAATCCAAGATAAATATGTTATAAGCTATTTTCATTTTATAACAAAATAAATTGAATTAATATTGTAATTTACCATGATCCATTATCTTTACAACATACATTACCATTTAATTGTCTGAGCACAAGTTAAACATTTGAGATCATTAAAGTAGAATTAAAATAATTGTGGGTATAGTTATTATATTTCCTATATTTCTTCCTATGCTATATTTCCTATACCTCAAATAATAAATCACACTTTGATATAAAAAATTCAATTAAAAGAACAATATAAAATGAAACTAATATGGACACCAATCTCTATGATGGTATGCATATGTTATTTGTTAAAATTTTGATTACTCAAATGGTTAACATATACCTACAAAATGATCATTCATGTATATTAAAAAGCGAAGGATGGGGTGAATTTATAAAATTATAAATGGCAACATGAACACTAGATATTCCATTCTCAACAAATAAATGAGACTAAATGATAGAAATATGGAATACTCAAAAACTATAAATAGTTAGGTGATTTACAAGAGGACAAGGAAAATTACCTTTATTTATTTTGGAGAAAAGGTATGGATGAGATAAAATTAGAGGTGGAATAATTGGTATTTTTGGATTATTTATTTCTTTTTTGATAAATGGATTGATTTAATTTTTATTTAATTTAAGAACAATATGGATCTACTTAATTGTTCTAGACTATTTAATTTATATGTGATGGTAAAATGAAAGGGAAAATTAAAAGGGAAATAGAAAGTGGAAACTAGGAAATGTGATGGTATTAAGATCTAATGTTAGGCAATGATAAAAATAAGTGTCTGTATTTGACCCCTCATTGAAATGGTATTATAAAGCAATGTCATTTCAAACAAAGTAGATGCAATTACTCATTGGAAATGGAAACATGTTCCAAGGATTGAGATTTAGTTTTTAGTATTAACTGAATAATTTAGGGATGACACCTCAAGGTGATAGGTGGGGTTGAAGAATATGAGTGTTCTCTTTCAATGGATCATAGAAGAAGTGTTGGTTAGGAATGAGAGTGAAACATGGGTTTGAATAGGAAGTATGATTTTCTTTTTAAATAGAGAAGTATGGATAAAAATAATGTTTGTTAAGCTACATGGTGTACAACTTGGTTCTAAGGAGCCTTATATTTTTTATAATATATGACAAGATGTATAGTGACATGAAAAGATAGGATGAATTTTTTCTATGTGTGGTAGGACCAACTCAAAGAAAAAGTGAAATCACAAGAAGGCATTTGATAGACAAAATTAAAATATGGAAGATCATGATGTTGTTTGTAATAAGATGTCGTAAGGACCAAAAGAGATGTCAATAAGAAGATAAATTAAGAAAATAAACAAGAAAAAAATATAAGAAGACAAGAAAGAAAATGACAATATACCATTAATCAAACTAAACAATTAAATATCAACTAAATATAAAAACATGATATACATCAATAACAAATTTATTACACCTTTGAGAAATTATATATCGAAGAAAAGTTGAATAGGAATGATATATTTCACTAAAATTTGTACGAACATGTTAGAATTTTTTATTTTTTTTTAATGTTTATTTGTAAGAGATCTTCTTAAAATTTGTTGAAATATGCCTCCAATTATTCATTATGCATGGAACTATAGTTGATGACTAAATTATTTCAAGATTTTAGGCTTGGACTTTTTAAAATTAGGTAGAATTATTTAAGTCATACATTAAATCTCAAGTAAGAAAAATTCCAATGTTTATCGATGTGTAGGTGGATTGGTTAGGAGATATTAGGGTTATCAAAGATTATTTTTCCCAAAGAATGAATCGACACTCTTGTAAAGCCATGGTCAAGATCAACGTAGGAAAGTTACCAAAACATTGCTATCGATAGAGTTCTGCTACTGGTGCTCATCCTCTGCAGAGTTATTGGAATCATTTAGAGAGGAAATGGGATCAAACATAACCAGCATAAATAGCGACATGATAAGTTTTCCTCTTAGCAACATTCATAGTGATGCCTCTCCATTCAATCGTTTCATTTTGACAAGATCTAGCTGGATAACATAGATCCTGAAGAGCGACATAGATCGGCAACAAGCATTATTTCAGAGAAATACAAACCCTAGCTAGGCTGAGGCGGAGGAGAGGTGTCATTGGTTTCAGGAGCAACCATAGCCAGGGGAAACTACATAATTAAACGAAGCTTTGGCTCTCCTGCTTAGAGCTTACACACCATGGTGGACACGAGAAGCAATGTTGCATGGATCCCTTGCAATTCCTGTAAGGTTTGCAAGATCCACCAGTCTCTCCAGGCCGGCAAGTCATCTACATTCAAGCTCCTGTCCTACTCTTCTAATCAGTAAGCGCAGGCGCAGGGAACCAGCAGGAGAGGTAATAAGTGTTGTGTTCAATGAAGGCTATGCGGATGGATCCGAGGTGGACGCTCTCTTGTCCTCCATTGAGCTCACAACGGGAGGAAATGGTAAAGCTTCTAAGAATATTCGCCTTTCCAGATTGATTTTTGTATGCATCAATGTTCGGAGTGGAGTTTTGCAAGACGCACCCGGTTTGGTTGGTTTTGGAAGGGGAACCCTTTCATTTCTCTCCCAGATTGCCGCTATGTACGGGAAGTTATTTTCATATTGTCTTCCAAGCTTAAACTCAATTGTTTTCTCGGGGTCTCTTAGCCCCAGGAAAGAAAGCCTGAGTTCCACACGGGGCTTACGCTTCACGCCCATGTTACGAAATCCGCCTGGATTTCCCTTCTTTTATTATGTGGGCTTAGTTGGAATCTCAGTAGGTAATGATCGATTTTTCATTCCTCGAGAAAATTCACGGCCGGCCTCATTTGGCGGGGGCACAGTAATAGACTCGGGAACTCTTATTACTCGATTGGTCGAGCGTCTTTATTGTCGCGTCCGTGATTCTTTTCGTTACCAGGTGCAATTAACCTTGGTTGCTCCCTTCATGTTTCTAGATACCTGCTATCAAATTCCATTTGGTGGAAATGTTCTGGTTCCTCGAATTACCTTACATTTTCAACCAAAGGTTCGATTTGGCTCTTCCCGAGGAGAGTGTTTTGGTTACTACGGTTGATAAGGGCTCCAATGCATGTCTAGCTTTTGCTTCAGCAGGAGGTGCGCTTGACGCAATATCCGTGATTAGAAACTATCAGCAACAGAAGTTGAGGATTGTCTCGCAGAAAACTACGACCGTTGAGGGACGTGGATTTTTATTATGAGTGTATCAGCTGTTGAATAAATAAATATGTGGAAACGTTATATCGTTTTTCATTCGATATCTCATGTGCTTGACTTGTGACTTATTGGTTATTAATGGCCAAGATCTTTATAATTGTTTGAATAATGATGTATTTTTATTGGGAGGATAAATTTTTTGATGTATTTATATGTAACAAAGAAATGTGGTCTATTGACAATAATAATTTTTTTTGGTTAGTGATTATGCGTTTCTAGTTGGTACAATGTAGACACCTAAAAATGATTTATGCATTTTTATCTTATTATTTAAAAATTATCTTTATTATTTCTTCTATGTATAATTAATTAAGTAATTTTTTAATTATTCAATTAAACTAATATTTTCCCCTTTTCATTCATAATAATTTACTATTTTTGTCATATCTAAATTAATTAATTTTAAATTATTTAATTAATTCATCACTTATCATTTCCCTCCAACATTAACTAAAATTAAAACTTAATTTATCTATGGTCCTCTATCATTAAATAATTTTTTAAAATTATTTAATTAGTTAACACTTCTCTTTTATATAAATTTGTAGACACCTATAATCAGACTTTACCTAACCACACCTAACTCTAGCCTATCAAAAATCTACTAATTAAATACATATTTATTTTTTATTTAATTATTCTCATCCTTCCCCATCCTTTATCCTAATCATTTAATTAAATACAAATTTTATATTTATTTAATTATTTCCTTTCACGTGATCCCATTAATTAAGTTAATATTTAATTTATTTAATTCACTCCCCTCTATCTCGTTCACATAGAACATGATCTAAATTTTTTCTTTATGTGACAAGTGTCCCCCTTTGCATATCTATTTAACTCCTTGTCTAGATTCATTGAATCTAGACACCCTTTAAAAGTCAAAGTAACTTTTCATCTTATCCACTCATCTCATCTAAATCTCTTACCATTCCCATAAGAAATTTTTTCCTTATCCTAATCTTAAACCTAAATCCTATCCTTCATGTGCCAATTGTCATATGACTACATTTATAAAACTAACTCTAATCCTCCTTCAATATTTGTGATCCATCGTCAATAATTCTTAGCCATTAATTATTCCTCTTTAAGTCTCTATATCTAGAGGCTCTCATTTTTCATCAACCATGAACTTATCAATCTATCATATCTATACTGTATCATTTTGATTTCTCATTATCAAATCATATCAAGATTATGCTAAAATATTGAGTAATCCACATATCAAAATCAAAGATAAAATCTAATGGAACAATGGTGCACTCTATTTCCGCTCATCAAGGAGTGAAACAAATATTCTAGGTGAAATTATTGTTCTTTGTATTGCTTTATATTCCATTTTTTTTAGCTCCAATATTTCTGTCATCTTCATTTTGGTATGTTTGATAGGACCCACATCCCTTTTAACCTTTTTTGGTAAATTTTGTGTGAGTTTTTATGATGTAGAAATATTTTTTAGGTCCCATATTGTAAACTGGTACATCTATAGCACAAAGTTGTGCCTTAATTTCAAAGAAAGGTGCATCTATTCTGTGAAGTTGTGCTTTCATCACTTGGAACTGAGCTTTTGTTTAGTGCTTTCAATTTGATCATTTTGAGATTAACCTAGAGTTTGATTGAACTTTGATACCTTCATTACTAGGATATCAACATTATAGCACTCTATTTTGTATTTTTATTTATTTTCTTCTTACAAAAACTATGGTTTTTAGGGTTTTGTCAAACTATGGTCTCTTGCAAGTTTTCTATGAGATCTACGGTCGTCTTCATCTTGGTATATTTTGATTTTGTAATATATCATATTTTTTCAGGATATATTTACTCTTTTGTGTTCCATACACTTATCTTGTAGGTTTCCCAACTAGGTTGGTGAAAAACTTAATTTTTTGGGTCCTAGAGCTCATTTTGAGGCATTGTCTATGAAATTGTGCCTCTATCTCATAGACATATTCCTTTTTTCCCATATAATTACTCTCTACATCATAAATTTGCACCCACATTGCATAAATTATTGTCTCTATTTTGGTAAAGCTCTAATTCCCTTTCAATTTTTAATTTATAGGGGTTTTGAGCTATTTTTCACATCCAACCTTCATTTTTTATCAATTAACAAGTGGTCAAAGTGTATAACATTTTTAAAAGATCATTATCATTGAGATTGATATTTATTTTATGAATATTAATTAGTTCAAAGCTTTATTTTTACTAGTATAGGCATCTAAAGTAGTTGAGTGAGTTAATGGAAATTTTTTTTCATGTTTGAAAGGTTGCATAGACATATGATCTATCCTTAATCTTAGTGTGATCTTGGAGATCAAAAATCTTAAATCTCTTCATTTATTTTATTTTCTATGTGTTATCCAAAGGAATACTATTTTGTGTGTATGATCTCCCCTTATGCTTTGTATGATCTCCACTAGTGGTTTGTATGATCTTGATTGATCAAAAACACCTAGAATAGTCTTTCCCATTAGGGATTTGATAACCTCAAGGATGAAATCAAGAAATTTTTTTGGTGGGGTATACAAAGTGGGGAGAGTGAAAGATATACCCCAAAGTGTGGCTAGCATTTTTCAAGCCAAGCTACAAGACCCTTGGTCTATGGAGACTTGTTTGATGTTGATATTAGAGAGAGAGCTTCCTAATATTGAGAACTATAAAATGAGCTCATTGTTCCCAAATATGCTAAAAACATTGTGTTTATAAGCCTTTAAAACCCTTTTTTTTATTGCTCAATATGGTGCAGAGTAGAATATCATACACAAAGTTATGCACCATGTGTTTCCCTTAGTAGAGATAGAGACTCTTTGGGAAAGATCTGAGGATATCCAAGGAAAGAGAAAAGGTGAGCCCTTGTTCCACTGGATCTCTAGCTATCGGCTCTTGAAAGAGAGCAATATCACACCAAAATTTGAGATATTAGCCTTTGGTTAGCAGCCCCATATTGATTTAACACACCTAGACCTAACTAAATATATGACTGAAATATCATGCTTGGTGTGTTTTCATGTCAAAAACCCATGAAGCCATGTATCCTCACCACTTTGAGAGTTAAGTTAGCCAATGTTTATTTTTGTTTGATAATATCCTTTTAAAAATCATCAAAAAAAATATTTGACTATCAAATTATGCTTCTATTTAATCTCCTAATGTGTATTCATCATCCCAAGGTTCCCTTTTTTAATGAAATTGCACCTCTTTTCTAGAGAAAGAAACCTTTTTCCATAGAGCTATTTCTCTATTCTATAGAGTGGTTCCTTTGTTCCCTAAATTTTTGGCTTTTCAAAATCATTGTCATTTGAGGTACTTTATGTAAAGAATATGCATCCACCCAAGATAATTTACACATAACCAAAATATATAAATCTATGCAAACAAGTATTCACAATCCACATGCAAAATAATAGAAACCATTCCATTAAACATGAAATAACATATACCCAATGAAAAATCTCAAGAGAGAAAAACCTGACGTCCATAAGGATCCATCACTCATATATTATTCAAAAATAAACATTACAACACATCTTTAGAGCTCTCCATAAGAACCTTTGAAACATCAAGGCCTCTACTAGCACTCCATGTGAATAATCATGTAACCATACATCCCATGCCATCCTTGAACCCTCACAAATGGAAACAAGATCTAACCTTCCAACTAGCCAACCTTAGACAACTACTCATGTGTTTTATTTTATATAAAAAATATCACACAAAATGACCAAGTCATATTACATAAAACCATGTGACTAATACCATGATCTTACAAAATAATTAACCCCTCTTTTAATATTAATAGTGAGATCTTCTCAATATTAAATATTATTCTCACGTACAACCCCACATTAAATATTTAAACCAATGTTACATACAACACATAAAGTGGCCCCAAGAATGTTAGACCCATGTGGTGCAGGTATCCCTATATCCCCTAGGTACACCACATAACAAGTAAATAATTACATTATAAAATTATTGAAGGTGGACAACACACATTTTCCTAACATTATCCCAATTGTTGTATACATTGCATAAGTGGTAAACAAGTAAACTCGAACATGAACAAGGGAGAAATCCCTCTAGCCACATATACCATCAAGAAATTAAAGTTCTCAATGTTCTCCATAACGATACCTACAACAAGAATCAAGGTTACCACCATATCAAGCATGAATTCTCTCATCCTTCATCATGCCAATGCACAAAGATAAGAAACTATCAAAATGGATTGTACACAATCTATCAAAATGAAGCATAAGTACCACCTCCAACCAATATTGCAATACACAAACACTTAGTCCAACGGTAACAAGTATGTATTAACAACTGTCAAGATAAAATCACCATAGCTGAAAATAGCATCTAGAGTAAATTCTAACACATCCAACTATCCATACCTCAAAGGTATACAAATCATAACAAGTGAACCTCATGGAATCAACATATACAACCCATAACATGCAATATCAAGCTCAAACTGCCAAACTTGTCATATAATGAACATACACATCTAAGAACTCCCACTACATAGGTAATGCCAAATTTGTAAATTATCAAGGCATCCAAAGATCCACCAATAGAAACACATATAAGTGTCACTAATATCATATAGTACCAAGGAATATCCACAAAGATATGCAAAACATGCATACCAATATGTTGTAATACATCTCTCACATCAAGTCTCCATAGCTCTCCCAAGTTCTCTACACCCAACAAAGGAAAGAGATAAAGGAACACCAATGCCATCACCAAATAACAATGAACAACAAATGACCACAAACATAGTGATCAGCATAGCTCCACACAAGATCTCAAATCCAATGTTATGTTAATACAAACATCTGGAAAGAAGAGCAAGACCAAAGAGAGAACATGCAAATCAAAACCTATAGAATGTCCTTCTATACACACCTCTAAATGGTAAGCTGTGATAAGTATGATCTCCTCCATAAAACCCCAAAGAGAATAAAATTATCCACATCTAACCATAACCAAGATGTATGCATCTCAAACCAAAGAAATATGAAACCATAATCATTCCTACTGAAGGAAATAAGCCCAATAACATCTCCTAAACTCAACATCAATGAATAATCTCACAATGCATAAGAAGATAAACATGCAAACATCCCTCAGATGAACCCTCTAGAACTACCAAACCATAGCTTAAGACATATATGTATGCAAAGAAAAGCATAAAACATTATTCACCTGAAAGTGACAATGTGCAATACCTCTCAAATGACAAACCACCAAGTAGATTAAGAGTGGAGAATGGTAATGCTCCTCCTAGATATCCAAGTCATCATGAATCATCTAAGAACAATATCCTCATAGGCCCATGTTAAAATCACATCCAACAAAGGTTTAGGCTAATCAGACTTCTAGTTGAAACCCTGTCAATGAGTAACTGTCTCAACACATAGGTGATCCCACAATACTAGTTTACACTTTTTGTCCAAACTTGACATTGAACTGATTTTTTTAACCAAATATTCACTTTTGGGCACCTATAGTTGCTAAAACATGAGGAATTTGAAGATGATGCAAACTAGTGATTTGTGACATTTTGTCTATAGAATCTATATAAAAAAATTTGGAATCAAATTTCATTTCTTTTTCCATCTCCTTCAAAAAATAGTTTTTAATAGTAAACACCAATTTTAAAGAGTGACGTGTACTTGCTAACACATAAATTTTTTCTATGAAGGATAAAGTTCTATTTTTTTGAATTTAGATTTGTAACTACAATATCTAGTGTACGGAATTGATTTCATAGTGTTTTATTGAATATTTTTTTCTTAATTACGTTTTGAAGTCAAACTAGTTATAATTTAGACATAGGTTTACTTGCTAGCACATAATTTATTTTGTATGTATCAAAATTCATTATTTTTGTTTGATCAACGACATCAATATCTAGTGCATAAATATTTTTAATTTTTTTTTTTGATAATGTCCTATTTTTTTACATGTGCAGAATAGAGAGCTTGATTTTAGGTGAAAAAACTATGTTTAATTAAGGTAAAAAAATACATAATAAAACCAAAATAGATTAAAATTATATTTCATGGATAGCTCATTCTGAGGACTACCATCATCTAATTGGGTCTGTGAAGTTGCCTCCAGTTTAATCCTCAACCTGAGCCTGAAAATGCAAAATTTTGTTGTAAAATGAGAAAGGATGGGGAGAAGGGAAAAAATGGGGGGCGGGGTTCGAGTGAACCCCATGAGACCCCTTAAGCGAATGGGGGTTTGCTCGAACCTGCATTTTTTTGAAATTTTTGTTTGTTTTCTTTAAAAAAGGTGCCATATGGGGTTCGAGTGAACCTGGCATAAAAAAAGGGTTCAAGCGAACCCTTTTATGGGTTCATACGAAACCCCTTAAAACCCAATTTTTTGTTTTTGGGAGAATTTTTGAAATTTTCCTCCACTAAGGGAATTATAAACCAATATTATGGGATCACCCACATGTTTCTAATCACAAGAGGTCTCATAGAACTACCTATGTCTTCAAGTATCCATGAGTACCTGTAACCAATCAAACCATGACAAACTCCAAATGCAACGTAGCACCATCATGAAGCTCCCAAGAAAATGATAAAGTACTCAATACAAAGAGAACTAACCAAGATCAAATTCAAAGTACCAAATGCATGTCTACAAAATCAATAACCCATGATGACATCATATATGAAACCTACTCAAAATATCATATGCTCCAATAAACATATCATGTACCTATATAATTCCAACACTCTAACACGTGATCAAGAGTACACCATGACATAATACATAACCATCCTATCAAAATAAGGATCACATGTCAAAAGACAAATCATGACACCTCAACCAAAGAATAAAGAGTCCACCATGACTAACCAAGATGTTAACATCTCAAAAACACATGAAGAGTACCATCTCCTACCAATGAAACCAAAGATGTCAGAGAACCCTCACTACATAGAAATAGGAATCCAAGAATCAATCCAAGACACCAAAAAATATTGCAGAAGATTATCCACCATCAAATGGTAAATCCACATCATTTCCACAAGCTCCCACTAAAGTGTGATACCGAGCTCTCCTTGGCAAGATGATAACCATATTCTAAATGAATATCTTCCATGGCCACAACCTAAAAAAATAATTTCAATACCATGAGATACCAAATGGAAGAGTACAAACCATGATCTCCAAACCAAAAATATGCAAAACCGCCAAACCATCACTATCGCAAGATCCCACTAAATCGTGTAACCAAGCTATCCATGACATCTTGATAAAAATATCCTCATGAAGGCCAATCAAAGGACCTCACACAATCAAAGAAATCAAATTCAACATGAGCTCCAAAAAGTTAAAGGAAAACCATCATCCTCATACCAAAAGGATACATTACCACAAACCAAACTAGAACCAATCAAACACCACCAACAAAGCACTTGCATAAATAATCATTTCATGACAAATTCCACAAAGCACAAGGAACATCCATGACACTATGATCACCACCAAATGTACCAGCAACACAATCCAACTGAGTCACACATGTCTACATAACATAGTCAACTATATATGTATCACATCATGACTACACCTAATAATACCATCTCTCTTCCTTAACATGACAACCAAACTAGTAAAAAGGTGACTAGACCAAGCCAAAAACTTGAATATGAATGAAAATTAAACTATCTATGAGCATGGCCAAACCATATCCAAGTCATAATTCAACCTATAAGTATAGACCACCTACAACACTACACAACTTGTAGATACAAAAATGCAACATATGAATCAAATAATATACTAATAAACATGACAAATTAGAGTAATAATATATATATATATGAGTATACAATGAATCTATAAAAACTAAATCTAAAAACGCTTAAAAAAATGGAAAACATTAATTTTGTTAGTTAATTTTAAACAATCAAATCTAACTTTCCTATGAGATATTTAATCAAGCTATAAATGCAAACAAAATAAAAGAAACAAAGAAACTAAATGTAGTTAAGTGAAAGCATATGGAAGCAAGATCAAACTCTATCCCATAGTGGGAGTGGTGCTCCTTTCATGTGGAAAGGAGTCCCTTTCCCACCCCCTTGATAAGCTTCCAATGAGATGAAGATGCAAAGATGATGAGTGTACCTATAGTGAGAATGCTTAAGACTGTGGATATTTTCTTCATAGAGAAGCCCTCTATATATAGGGCTTAAGGTTTGAAGAATGAAGATATTGGAGGAATGTGGGGCTCAAAGAGAGCCAATGAGATTGTGACACTTGTCACAAGGCTAATGGGCCATGTGGAGCACATTTTGGGGAATGTGCATAGTTAAGGGGATGTAAGAGGAATAAATACATATGAATGAGAGTGTAAGAGGATGTGGGTGAGGATCTAAGAGATATTAATTCCTATGGTTGAGAGTTTAAGAGGAGTTAATGTTTGGGAAAAATGGGGTTATTGAAGGAATATTCCCAAAACATATTCTTTTGTGAGGGAAAATACGGTAATTAGTTAACTAAAAGAATTATTTTCATGTGCAAGTTGGTTAATAAGGGGTTGAGTTTGAACAAGGTTGAATCAAAAGCTAGAGGATGGGTAATGATGATTAGGAGTTAATTAATTAATAATTAATTAATTTGAAGGGATTAAGAGATTGTGACATTTGATTTGATTAATTTGATTTATGAAATCAAATGAGAGGACTTGAGGGTTTTAATTAAATAAATTGATATGTATAATTAGAAATGATAAACATTAGTGAATTAATGTAATAAATTACTTTATTTGATTAATAGAAGAATTGATGTTAATTGATTAGATTTAGATGCACAATGTCAATTAGGATTATTTTCCTATTTAAATTTTGACCCTCTTTGAAGCTGCGCACTAGTTGCATTGGTTCAAAGAATGATGTTTCCAAGATCGAAATTCAAGAAATTCCTGATTTTTTAAGATGCCTCACTGTTGCCCGAGTGGAAAGAATTATGCTAGTACATTGCCCCCTTGAGAGATCGGGAAATTTTTTTATTTTAGGTCCAACTCATGACATAGAGGTTTGAGATGGTGAAATGAGAATGTTATACTAATAGATCTATATTACGATGAGCCAAATGAGATGGTTTTAAGATGCTTAGAATAACAAATCTGTATTATCCTAAACAACTTAAATGATGATGCAATGCATGTGAGATGGATAATGTTTTCCTATTATGATGATATGGATCATTATGCAGGATGCATATGGTTTGTGGATGACATGATACCATGTTAGTGTGAAAGAGGATAGAAGAATGAGTGAGATCAACCCTTGATTCTGAGAAGATTCAGAAGTCCAACAAGTCTATGATTCTTCGAGACTTTATTAGATATAATGATGAATGATGATGATGTATTTCTTATATAGGGATTGGGGATGTAAAGAGCATAACTTTCCTTATGGTTTATAACACACATAGATATGATGCATCAAGGTATAAACAAACAGGATGGCATGGTATCTAATGTGATGAACTTTGACTCAAAAAATAGATAGAAGTATCCTTGTTCACATGCGACATACGAAACCTTGTTGGGATGTACTTCAGACATTTCAAACAACTTAGAGCAAAACTTAGAAATGAAAAAACTCCCAAAGTAATAGTCAACAAGGAATCCAAAACATCCTCCCTACAAACCGAACAAAATTAGCATGACCAAGGTTATATTACAAGAATATCTAACAAGTACAACAAAAAAAAAGATAATGATCAATGCCTCATTCCTCTCTCTATAAATTATTTTATTAGACATCAATGAGAGTTTCTTAGAATGAGTGTAATAATATAAATTAGAACAAAAGATCGAATGAACAAACAAGTCGATGTTCTTCATACCTTTAGCTAGGACTAAACTACGGTGATGCCTAATGTTGATGTCCATTGTTGAAAGGATGCATCCTAGGAAATGATGTTATCAAATGATTGAGACTAACAAGATGATAGGCTATTGATACGAAGAGTTAACCAACTTGTTTACCTACTAACCTAGACTTAATACCCTGATGTTTGAGTTCACACTTTCAATTTGCTATACTTGTTTCCAATTGTTTTGCCAAAGGTTGAAGGTGATGATCAATTTATTGTGAGTGGATGTTTATTATGGATGAAATTGTAATGGGATGGATGATATTTTGGTTTTATTAAATTCTTTTGGTATTTTGAAATTCTTTGAGGCTATTTTTTGGGATTTTTGAGGTGTTTTATAAATGTTTTGATTTTCAAATTTTCACATGTTTTTGTGTTTTCTAAAATTTTGACCAAAAACCTAACCTAAAGACCTATCCTAGGGGTCTCAAGGGCTGATAAAAGATTATCCTTTCCTATATTTATACTCGTAGAGAGCATGTAAACTCATTTATTGATGAAGTATGAACATGTGGATTGCAAGTTTATTATGACAGACACCTAAATGACTAGCCTAATGTCTTGAGGGATGATCAATGATTAGCCTTGCCTATGTTCAAGCACAAAGATGACGTAGTTCAACACTATGATTATGTTTTTTGAATTTTTCTATTTTCAACCTATTTTTGGATTTTGACATTTTATGGATGTTTTTTCATTTTTTGGTTTTACGATTTTTTTTTGGATTTTCAACAATTTTATGAATGTTTTTTGGATTTTATGATGCTTTGAAGATTTCAATGATATACATGAATCCAATCCAATGCATGCATAAGGACATGCCCCTAGTGTGATGCAATAGACTACCTCAATATAGATAGGAAAAATTGACCTTAGGAATGTGCCAAGTAGTTCTAGGGTGGAGCATGATACCGATGCAGGATCAAGCTATGATACAAATGTAGATGTGTGATGGAAAGAATGATGCATAACAAGTCACAGGGTCCATGGTGGATGGAAAGTGCTTATTTACACAAGGTACCTTATTGCCATATTTTCACCAAGGTACTTGCCCAAAGTGCCACCAAAGTGGTTTTCACTAGAGGATTATTATTTTCTTTATTTTTTTCAATCCTTTTATTTTGGATTTTATCATTTTTTAATTTTTTTTTGTATTTTTAGATTTATACCTTGCAATCTTAGGCATAAAACATTTTTAGGTGGGAGCTATTGATGGGCTCCTGCAAAGGCTCCCCTTGTAGTGTTGAAAACTTATATGCTCTTGATTTGTAGCTTTTTGTGATGATCAAGGGTCTCAACCAATTAGATTCAAACTTACCTTTTATGTCTAGATTTGGTACATTCTTCTTATTTTATTTCAACAGGAGCTCTCTGATTTGGAAGTATCGACTCTTGATCTTATTATTATAGCTCCTTTTGAGATAGTTATGATAAAATTGTAGCTGGTTCAAAGCATCCATGTGCTGCTCATATACTAACTCCAATTCATTCAATCGTGGCACCATGTATTCTTCACCAGTAATAATATTTTGTAGTGATATTCTTTGGGATGAGATCTCAATCTCAATGGGAAGGATGAATTCTGATCCATAGACTAGTGAGAAAGGGGTTGCACCTATAGGTATGTGAATACTTGCTCAATAGGCCCATAAGGTATGATTTGGCTATAAGTTCCAATCACGACCAACTTATTGACTATTTTCTTTAGAATTTTCAAGATGGTTTTATTTGTAGTCTCAACTTGGCCATTACTCTATGGGTAATATAGTGTAGAGAAGTGATGTTGGATATTGAATTTTTGGTATAGCTCATGGAAATATTAATTTTTGAAAGGTGTTCCATTATGAATTTATAAATCTTTTTACCTATGATATAGGTCATGGGGATGGCTTTTATCCACTTTGTGAAGTATTATGTGGCAGTGATAATGAACTTGTGTCCATTAGATGAGGTTGGTGTGATTTTACCAATGAGATCAAGCCCATATTATGAAAAGGCCCAAGGTGTTATAATTGGCTGGAGCTCCTAAGCTGGTACATGAATGAGGTCTCCATGATGTTGGCATTGCATATATTTTTTGACATAGTCATGTGAGCTTTCTTCTCTATAGTAGGAAAGTAGTACCCAGTCCTCAACAATTTCTTTTCCAAGGTCATACCACTATAATATGAACCATAAATACCATAGTGTACTTCAATTAAAGCAGTCAAAGCTTCCTTAGGGTTAAGGCATTGCAAAAGGGTTTCTTGAATAATTCTACAATAAAGGGTGGCACCTAGGATAATGAAACAATATGACTTTTTAACGAAGGTTCTCTTAAGGTCTAAGGTGATATCAGTGGGGAGGACTCCTATTTTTAGGTAAGTGAATATGTCATGGTACTAAGGATCACCAGAATCAAATATTTCGCACACGAACTTAGATTTTGGTACCTCGAAAGCTGGTACAGGAAGCTTCTCTACAAGGAATTCATGTTTATGGATGTTCTGTGGGATATCTAACAATGATGTTATTGTATCCATAACATCAACTACTCTATTAGTTACCCTTAGTATCTGCTCAAAATTTATGTCGATAGAGAATTCCTTGAGATCCTCCACTAGCTTCTTGTATGGGGTAAGTTTTTCATCCTTAGTTTGATATTCATCATTGACTTGGTTGGTAATCAGTTGTGAGTTGGACCCATAGAATTTAAGTGTAATGATTTTCCATTGTACTACAATCCATAGTCCTATGACAAGGGCTTCATATTTAACAATGTTATTGGTGCAAGGAAAAGATAACCTATATGATTTTAGGATACAATCCCCTTATAGTGTGATGAGTATGACTCCTATTCTTGACCCATGGTATGTGAATGATCCATCAAAATAAACCTTCTAATGGTCTATTGCACTAAGGTTGAAAATGGACTCATCTGGAAACTTTGATACTAGCGGGTTCTTAGAATATATAGGTGCTTCAACATGTTGATCTATAATTTCCTATCCCTTGATGGCTTTTCATTCCACATATTTAATGTTGTATTATGTTAAGATCATGACACACTTAGTCATTCATCCTATTATTTTTTATTAAGAAACTAGATACTTGAGGGGGTCAATCTTGGTGATGAGCTTTATCTGATGCGCCAACATGTAGTGCTTGAATTTTTGTGAGGAAAAAACTACTGCTAGGAAATCCTTCTTAATGAATGTATAGTTTAGCTCATATCCCACAAAGGTTCTACTGATATAGTAAATGGATCTCTCTTTCCATGTTTCATCATGTTGTGCTAGAAGAGCACCAAGATCTACCATTGTAGCTGATATGTAGAGGATTAGTGGTTTGTTTTGGATTGGTGGCATGAGGACTGGTGGTGTTAGCAATCATTCTTTGATTTGATTGAATTCCTGATCCCATTTCTTATCCCATTTGTACATTACCCCCTTGTGGAGTAGATGAGAATATGGGATGGTTTTGTCTACCAACTATGTTATGAATCTATTGATTGATTGAAGCCTTTCCTATAGACTCCTCAATTATTTTAGTGTTTGTGGTGCTTCCATGTCGAGGATTTATTTGACCTTTGCAAGGTCTATCTCAATTCCCCTCATTAATATAATATATCCTAGGAGCTTCCCTAATTGCATGGTGAAGACAAATTTCTTGGGATTGAGTAGTACCTTGTATTCTTCTAGTATGTCGAACATTTGGCTCAACTTTGATATTGTGTCTTGACATTTTCTTGACTTGGATAATATGTAATCAACATAGTCCTATATAGACTTATGGAACATGTCATGAAAAATCAATCATAGTCCTTTGATATGTGTCTGTAGTGTTCTTTAACCCAAAAGGAATCATATTCCAATAGTAGGTTCCCCATGGACAAGTGAAAGTTTTTTTATGTTGGTCATCCTTGGCGATCATAATCTAGTTTTATCTTGAAAATATATCCATCAATGATAGAATTTCATGCATTGTCATAAGATCTACAATCATGTCTATATTAGGAAGATGGAAATCATTGTTAGGGTGTGCTTTGTTTAAGTCCCTAAAGTTGGTGTAGATTTAGATGCCTCCAATAGGCTGGGAAATAGGTACAAGGTTGGTATTCCATTAGAGATAATCAATGGGTCGTATGAAGCCAATGTCAAGGATTTTCTATACCTCAAGTTTTACCAATAAGGTGATGTCTTGATGCATCTTTCTTAATTTTTGTCTCACTTGTTTTTCCTCTGGATAGATTGCTAGATGATGGACTACTACCTCTAGATCAAGGCTTTGCATTTCAGAATATGTCCATGCAAAATTCACTTTCCTATCCTTCAGAAATACAACTAGATTTTCTTGTTCCTCAGTCAAAAGTGACTCGGGATAAAAAGTGATGTGCGAGGTTTCTTCGGTTCCCAAATTCACCGGGTGACATTTTTCTGCTAGTACTGTTGTTTTTTCTTGATGGATGACACTAAGGGGAATATTGAATCCCTCATCGTTTGGTGCCTCAGAGAGGTTTTCAACATTGGATATGTCCTTTGTTTTTACTATTTTATGATCATAAAGTGCCACAATGTGGATTTCACTTAGAGATTTAGATGTTACTCCTAGATTTTCTATTTTGTGACTAAGAGATTCAATTGTTTCCCCATAGTATGAATGTGTATCTAGATCTATGTCAAATAATTATTTTTGATCTCCATATGGCATCTCATCCCTTAGTCGCATGAAATCTAAGAGAGCCTCATCATTTTTAGTTCAGTAAAAAGACATCCACCCACCTTAGCTTGCACTTCCGAGACATGGTCAACATAAGGGGATTTGGGTCCCTCATCATTTTTCGGGAATTGGGAGATCTTATAATACTTTCCCTCAAGATTTTTCTAATAATATAAAGGTTTGAGGTTGCCATGGATCGTGACTTCTTGATTTTGGTAGGGGAATTTGAAACATTGATAGAGTGTGGATGTGATAGCTTGCATCTAATGGATGCATGGGCACCCTAGGAGAATATTATAGGGTAGTTAAAGGTCAAGGACCTGGTAAGTAGTCTCGATTATTGATGGCCCCACTTGGATAGGGAGTTGAATGGTGCCTTGGGACACCCTTTCTTGAATGTCATAGGCCCTGATAAGGATACCTTTTCCCTTTTTAATGAAATCTTCATAAAATCCCAGATTCTTAATTAGTTGTAGAGTAAAAATATTCAAACTCACATATCGACATCGAGATTGAGTGCATATTTATGAGATGGTTGGGTTCGGAGATCTTGCTCGAAAAATGTGAGGAGATGTGGTGTAGTGATATTTCCAACCATAGATTAAAATTGGTTGCATAAAGATCTATGGGGATGGAGGATGTAGCCAATGCCTTCGCTAAGATGTTCCTATGTGCAAGCGATATTTTTAATAGCTCCATGATGGATATCTAGGTGGGGGTCATTTTCAGCTACTCTAAGATATTATAACCACTAGAGTTTTATTTTGAATTGGTGGTGGGTGCCTTGGATGGTGTTGAAGTTCCTAGGATAGTAATTATGTCACTACATGTGATGAATCCACACTCAGCTCTTGGTCCTTTAATATTGACAATTGTTACCCATTCATCCAAAGATGCAACACAATGGTCATAAATGTGTTTTACATTTTTGTAACTCTTTCCTTTACCATTGTTGTTTCCTTTATTGTGATATGCATTGGATTTGTGTATATTTTAAGATCTTGATTCCTAGTTGATTGTTCATTGGTTATAATCTTATCTTCGATGAGATATTTGATAAGAATTTTAAGTCTCATACAGTTTGTTGAACTGTGTGTACCTTTATTTTATGAAAATCATAGAGGCACTTCTCATTATACCATGGTGTTTTAACTTGGGGATCTTGATAATTTTCATAAATAGGGAGCATGATAAGATTTTATTGTACCAACAACTACATGCTAGACTCAATAGGCTCCCCTAGCAGTGTATATTTTTATTTTGGTAGGTATTTATTCTTTGGGAGTGGTCTCCCTTGAGCATTGACATTGTTGATAGTTTGGTTGTTGGGTTGCTATTGTGATGGGGTGTTTTGATGAATGGTTTGTTTCATGTTGATTTGATGAGTATTTTGTTGGTGTTTCCTTGGGGTACCTATAACAAATTTGGTATCAATGACACCATCATTGATAAAAAATTTATTCTTGGCCCATGTGTGTGAGAATTGTCATTGTAACTTGTCAATGGTAAATTGTCTTGGTACAAGGGCATGCCCCCTTGTTCTATAAGCACTCTTTCGATGTTGACCACCTTGGGGATCAATTGGTCATACATTGTTATGCATTAAATTTTCAAATGATAGGACAAGGTCCCTTCAAGGTTGGAGATGATAGTCCCAATTACCTATTCTTCCAACATAGACCATTTGCTCTTTTTGGCCTTGGATCACCATTGTTGTAGGAATGCTACAAATGTTTCTCCCTTGGATTTTTTAGGCTAGATAAGTCTTCTAAGCTCACTTCCTCGCCCAAGTTGATTGAATAATTGTTGATGAACAAGTATACAATTTCTTGGAACTTTTTTAATGCTAGGGGGTTGACGGGAGAACCATTCCATTCTTGGACCAACCACGTTTTGAGGGAAGAGTCGCATTAGATAAGAATAATTGTATGTGACCTCTGTACAATGTACATGGAATTCCCTAACGTGATCTTTAGGATTTTTGTTCCCTCAATATTATCAATTTTTTGTATTTTGAAGCTTGGTGGAAATGGGACCATTGCAATGCTTCTATCAAATGGATAGGGGTAAAATTTCCTTTGTGTGTGTGATTTCTTTATCTTTTTTATTAAATGTCCTGTAATTGTTGTGAGAGAAACTTAACTTGTGCGGAAAAATAATTTTGTACATCCGGTGGTGGAATATGCATATTTTGAGATGGTATGGTTGGTGGATTGATGGTGTTATGTGAGATTATGTTTATTTGGGTGACTGACAAATTGTCACCTATTCCTTTTGCATTAAAGTCTGAAGTATTTGGTTGCACATAGGTTTGAATAATTTCTTGTTGTGCCAATAGTACCTTCTAGTATTCCTTCTATCGTTGTTGTTCAAATAGCACTTTTTGTTGGGATTTCTACTACTATTGTTGCTATTGGTCCAATAATGCTTGTTGTTGGTCTTGTTGTTGTGTGGTTTTCTATTGTTGCACTATCAATGTTTGTTTTTATGTGTGTTGTTGTAAGGCTTATTGATAGGCTTGTTGTTATAACAAGGCTTACACTTGTGATTTCTATGCTTGTTATTAAGCTTGTGCTTGTGCTTGCACTTATTGTTGTGCCTATTGTGCATCTTGCTGCTGCTATGACCAAGCTTGTGCTTGAGCTTATTCTTGCACTTATACTTGTTGGGTTTTTTCTTGTTGGTCTTGAAATTTTTGCAAAGCTTGTTGTGTTTCTTGTAATATGATGTTCTATTGATTTTATACATTTGGATTTGAAGGTGGAGGTGGGGGATTTTGTGGGATGGTGTGAGATGAGGTGACAAGACTTTGTTGAGATATTTTTTGAAGTATTTTTTGTGTGATAAAAAGGGGTTGTGTGGTGGATGGAATGGTTGATATGCTTAGTCCTTGGGAGCTAGATTTGTGTTGATTTGATTTGTGCTTGGATTGATTTGGTTTGATTGGTCTTGGATCAATGTGTTGGATGAAGGGATTAGTCTTATACTTTGAATGGGTGTTGATGATGATGTCAATATAAGGAATGGTCGGAAGACTTGAGATGGATTCCCTTGTGAAAGTGAGGATGAAGCATTGAAAGTTCCCACTTGTCTAAATAAATCCACTTTTCCTTGTGATATATTGGGTAGAGAGATTTGTGTATCAAGAGGGTATGCTAGTGTTGTAGAAAACGTCAAGGGATTGTTTGTATCGTGGAAAATAAGTGGCACATATTGATGTTTAGTGTCTTGTGCGACGGTGCTAGGCATACCCAAGATCGTGTTTGCTTCCAAATTTTGGTTGTTCACAAGTGAATACCCTTTAAGGGCTTGGAGTAGTGAGCTTCCCTTGGTGATCATTGGTTGACGTGGCATGGGATGATGATGGTTGTATGATTGGTTGCATTATGTTTGGGAATAGAGGCATAAATGACGTTTGCAACATGTTCCCAAAAGATTTTTCAACAATAGTGTTGACATCAAAATTGGAAGGGAGTTTAGCCCCTTCTTTTGCCAATGCCAAAATATATTTTGTGGTATTTAACCTCATGACTGTGTTGATAGTCTTTTTTGTTTTGAGATTTTGGACTAGTTAAATTATTTTCTCTTAAGATATTGCTTGGAAGTTGTTGGTGATATCCTCCACTTGGAAACCTCCCTCTTGAAGATCTTGTGGTATTTGAGGGGGATCAAGTGGAAGGTTGATGGATATCCTAGGGTTTAAATTTGATGTTCTTTGACTTAAATCACTTGAGGTTTATGTTTCTTTATTTTGTTCCACAATCTTCTTGTGTTGTGACCTTGTTTGGGCCATAAAATTGGGATAAAATTCTAGGAATATGGAAGATGAATCTCTAAATCAATTGGTTGATCTAAACTTTAGGTACAAAACAAAAATCTAGGGTGTTTAAGGATCAAATTATGATGATTTCATAAATGAGGGATGAATGATATGGATGTTTGAACTTTTAAGGACTTTGGATGAATACTAGACCTTAGTATTTTTTAATTTTAATTTGGTTTCTATTTGGATAATGGACTTGTAGATCCCAAGATGTTAGATGTGATCTTGGGGTGAACTTGTCCAAAGAGGTGCTAATTTAACTAAATTTGTGGGAAAAGATTCATCCACACAAACTTAGCCAAACAAGGTGATTTTGATTTTTATTGAAGGATTTTCCTAAAGTCTAGCATAGATGATTTTTCCAAGGTTCCAAAATTTGTTTGTGAAATGGGATTTGATAAATGATAGTACAAATGGAAGTGTTGGTTTGATCCTAGGTGAACCTAGAAAGAATTTGTTTACAAGACCAAGGTATTTAAGAACATTCTATTCCCTACAAAGTGTTTAAATCCAAAATACTAAATGTTTGACTTAAATTAGGGGTCAAAATTGAGCATACATGTCTAGATTGTTGAGTGGAATAAGCCTATAAAACCTTGTGACCTTCTTTCTTATCTTGGTGTATTTCTTTAGGTTGAACTTTCTAATGTATCTCTTGACGTATTTTGGAGTATGACACCTAAACTTAAAGTTTTTATATAAAGACTTTTTCTTTGGAATCTTGATCTTCGAGGAAATCATGAGAACAAACACATATGTGGGGTTCAATTGTCTTTTAGCTTGATTAAAATGGATTCTTTTTACCACATCAACATATAATTTAAATTTTAAATTAAATGTCTATGTCTTAGATATTTTTCATTACACAAGGTCTAATATGTGAAAACCAAAGAGTCAAGGCCATAGTTTTCCTAGGTTGAATTTGAAGAAAGCAAATTGAGATATGGGAAAAAATCTTTAGAAGCCTCTAAGGATAAAATCCCTAGGGACAAGCAGTAATAATTGGACTCTTCAAGGATATTTTATCTTTCTAAAGGGTTTGACATTTTGATGACTTGTTAAATGTTTTTTTTCAATGTTTGAGACACAAAAAATGTGTTTGATTGACTCACAAATTATACAATCCTAGGCTAGAAAGATACTACTTGTTGAGTCCCTACTCAGAATTCTCCAAATAATAAGACAAAGTGAATAGTTAGAGATTTGGTTACACTGGCTCCCCTCCATGACACACACTTCTCAGGACCACCAAATCTCAAAATCCTAAAGATTCAAAAATCCTAAGGATTTTTTCTATTTCTACTAAATATTACAAATATGGTGCAGCTTTGAAATGATCAATCTTCCACAAACAATGATAAAGAATTTTGGTCACTAAACAAGTTGGATCTTAGTTTAGATACTTGAGGACATGGAACCTTGCAGGCGTCCAAAAAACTGCTAAGGGCTTTAATCAATCCTACTAGGGGCTCTTATACATTTTACAGTAGTAACCCATTCTGAATGACACTATACAACTAAGGTCTACTTACCATGAGGACTTGATAGTTTAGTCTTATCCATTTATATAATGGTTCGAGTGAAAAATCGATTGTAGTCACCTTTGAGTTATCCTTTCAGACGTGTCTTTTAGGAAGAGCCCTCTAAAGGTGAAAAAAGTGAGGGAGCACACTTGTAGTTTGACTACCGAGTTTGTGTAAAGCACAAGGAGGGAGCACACATAATGTATTTTCCTCACACTAGCATGGGGGTTGAATTTTATATCCAAATTGAGATATGTGGGTGATTTAGACAACTAATTCCAAATGAATGCTTTTGATTCTCAAGATCACTGAGTAGCATGAGAGAAGTGCATACACATTCAAGTGATAAGAATTCCAAAAATCACAAAACAATGAAAGAACAAGTTCTTTTTAATACCCAAAATAAGATGAATTTGTTTTAAGCACCAAAAGCTAAGTGTGATTTTGTCTTGTTCAATTTTCATCCACAAAGAAATGTTTTAGTAAGTTTTGAAGTTCAATTTTAGTCTAACTTGAAAAAATCAAATCAATGATTAATTTTAAACCCAAATTGATCTAGTTGGCCTTAAAAAGAAGATAAAAGTAGTAAATGTATGCCCTATATTTTTACAATAAGCATTTAAAAATGTTGCTTTCAATTTCAATGCCTACTTCTCCATCTCAGATCTACTTGGATTTATCCTCCTTGATGCAAAGTAACTTGTGAAAGTAAAAAGATAATGATTAAAAAACTTTAAATTAGACTTTAGGAAACCCCAAGAAACCATATGATCAATGATAATTAGATAGCAAGATTAAATATGGCAACACATTTTATACATCAATTCATAGGGAAACCATCTTATGTTTTTTTATGTTGTTTTGAAATGAATTATTTCATAACTGATATGTCCTCTTTATAACCCACACATGAACATAAATAAAATCCAAAATTCAAGTTTTAAATAGAATTTTCTAGTCCACAAAGATAACTCAATGAGCAATCATAAAAATTCAATTGTAAACCCCCAACATGAATCACCACCCATTGATATAAGAAATACAAGACACGATGAAAGAAAAGATGGTAACAAAAGTTTATTCTACATTAATCTACACCACATCCCATACATTTATCCTTCGAATGTAGCAAAAAAACATAAAACCCATAGCATAAAATTTGACCTCACTAAAGAAAGCTTTCTTACTAGACAAACTTTGCAAAATAAAGTTTCAATTAATCATTAGTTGTAAGGATAATAGTTTTTGTTGATGATATAGATTGAAATAAATGAATTAGTTAAAAAAGCACCCACTATCATACAAGAACACAAAACTAAATTGAGAAAAATAAATACATCCAACCAAGAGATAGAGAGTGAAATTTAGCACTAGTTTTGATGACCACTTATGAATAAATGCGAACAATGAAGTCAAAAGATGAGAGATGTCTTATAAATCAACTCTATTTGTCTTATAAATTTTCTTATATTTATTCAAACTTGGGATTCTCTCCACACGTGAGTGCTTCTTGTGAATATGGAAAATCACAATGATCAATATATCCTTTCAAATCATAGTGATTAGATTTTCAAATTTATCTACCGCCATCCACATCTATGCCGCCTTGTATGAGGAACTTTGTAGACTTTGCAATGATGCATGGTAATCATCAACACCTTTGATCTACAAAGAGTGATTAATCGAGCATAATACAAACAATAAATCAGTGCATTTTTCTTCTTGATGGACAATGAATCAAGAAAAATACTTAACTGGTATTTAGTATTACAAATTTGAACTAAAGCATCCACATTTGAAGCACCATAAGTAGCCAAGCATAGTAGTATTTAGTATTTAAGATAGAATATTTTTTTATTATTTATTCCAAACAATCTAGAAAAGATAATGTCAGAACATTAAAGATCGAGACTTTATATCTTGGTCTGCAGTGATATCATATCCCTAAGGATAACAATCTAATAACAACAATAATCATAGGGTGTTACCACAATACTGGTTTACAATTTCTAGGAGATCTTGATTTTTGCTAAAATAACATTTTTTAGAAAATATAATTATTTAACCCTTTAAAAGTTCCTTTTAAAGGATTCCAATTGAAGAGGATTTAATCAAACCACCTTAGATCAAACCTCCTTGGATAGAAACTCACTAGTTTTAAACCATACCTATAATAGAGTCTCCTTTACACCTATCAAAATGCTGATAAAAAACCACTTTTGACTTACCTTTTGGGTGATCAAATGAATTCATTTAATTATTTTTTTTGTAATTATGTAGTCCTTATTATAAGCTTCCCAAAAAGTATAATTTTAAAAAAATTTAATTTGATTATTGTATTTATTTTCTATTTCTTGTGAATGTAGGTTTTTCACTGAAAATCAAGCTCTTTGTTATGCACATGTGGAAAAATAGTAGATTATCAAAAAAAAAATTAAAAATATCAGTGCACTAGATATTGAAGTCCTTGATCCAAGAACAAAAATAAATTGAATTTTGATACATACAAAAAATGTTATGTTGTATACGGTCCACCTATGTCTGAAATGTAATTGGTTTGACTTTGAAACTTGATTAAGGAAAAAATATTTAATAAAACACTATGAAACCAAATGAAAGCGCTAGATATCTTAGTTACATATCTAAATTTGAAAAAAAAAAAGGATTTTATACTTCATGGAAAAAAATTTATGTTGTATACGGTGAGCACCACTCCTTAAAAATGGTGTTTACTGAAAAAACTATTTTTCGAAGGAGATGGAAAAAGAAGTGCAATCTGATTCCAAGTTTTTTGAAAAAAATGTATTTACAATCTAGAGACAAAATGTCACAAATCACTAGTTTGCATCATCTTCAAATTCCTTACAGTTTAGCTGCTATAGGTTCCCAAAAGTGAAGATTTAGCTAGAAAAAATCAGTTCAATGTTCAATTTGTCCAAAAATTGTAAACTAGTATTGTGGGATCACCCCATATGGCTCACATAATCTGATAAAAACAATATAAATGATAACATCAATAATAGTAGGATTTGACAAAATAGACTTGTTGAAAAGGATTCACACAAAATGGATTCACATGATCTGATAAAGCAATATTAATGATAATAGCAATAATTGTAGGATTTGACAAAATGGATAGCTTTTTTATATACGTCCCGTATTGAATAGGAACTACATACCATATAAAACTCACTGGGAGGTTACCCATTCACACCTTAGCTTATTCAATCAAAAAATATTTTTGATATGTTATGTGAGAGATAAAGCATCTGTGAGTTTAAAATGGTGTGCACAAAAACTGGTGTACCATCTTTTGAAATCAATAACGCCATGTATAGAAGAATGGATTGAAAATGGAGAATAGTGCCTTCTTTCCTAGTTATGGTATTTTTTCTATCCTAATATTACACAACTCTCAATTGATGATTTAGGAAAGAAAATACCTATAAGTGTTTAGGCATGAATATAGCCCAAACATGATATCCTTTCACATTTAGGTGTTCAAAAAAGGGCCTACAACATATTTATAAACCACGTCTAACAAAATATACAAAATAGATCCTCATAAACCAATAAATAGTTGCTAGAGAAGTGTATGTGCATTAATTAAAATGATGCAACTAATAACCATCATATGCCTTCATAAATGGTAACATTCAAAACATAGAGAAAAAATTGTTAGATAGCGCATGTAACATGCACAACAATTAAGTGAAACAAAATGCCTCCCAAATCTTTCGATTGAATTTACAAGAAACATTTCCCCGTGGTGGGTGCCAAATGTAAACACTAAATCTACAAATGTTTCAAAAAATGACCAACATTAGTATTTTTAGTCAGTTTAAAACAATCAAATCCAACATTCCTATGAGATATTTAATCAAGCTATATTTTTAAAAAAGATAAAAGAACCAAAGAAACTAAATGTAGTTAAGTGAAAACATATGAAAGCAAGATCAAACTCTATCCCATAGTGGGAGTGGTGCTCCTTTTATGTGGAAAGGATGCCCTTTTCCCACCCCCTTGATAAGCTTCTAATGTAATGAAGATGGAAATATGATCAGTTTGCCTATAGTGAGAATGCTTAAGACTGTGGATCTCTTCTTTATAGAGAAGCCCTCTATAAATTGGGTTCAAGGGTTGAACATTGAAGAGATTTGAGGAATGTGGGACTAAAGGAGAGCCAATGATATTGTGACACTTGTCACAAGGCTAATGGGTGAAGATGGAGCACATTTTGGGGAATGTGCATAGTTAAGGGGATGCAAGAGGAACAAATGCATATGATTGAGAGTGTAAGAGGATGTGGGTAAGGATGTAAGAGAGATTAATGCCTATAGTTGAGAGTGTAAGAGATGTTAATGTTTAGGCAAGAAATTCAAATAAATGTAGTTATTGAAGGAATATTCTTAAAGCATATGCTTTTGTGAGGGAAAATAGGGTAATTAGTTAATTAAAAGAATTATTTTCATGTGCAAGTTGGTTGGTTAATAAGGGGTTGAGTTTGACCAAGGTTGAGTCAAAAGCTAGAGGATGGGTAATGATGATTAGGTGTTAATTAATTCAAAATTAATTAATTTGAAGGGATTATGAGATTGTGACATTTGATTTGAATAATTTGATTTATCAAATTAGATGAGAGGACTTTAGGGTTCTAATTAAATAAATAAATCTATTTAATTATACATGATAAATATTAGTGAATTAATCTAATAAATTTCCTTATTTGATTAATAGAAGACTTGATGTTAATTTGATGGAAATAACATCAAATAAACCATGCCAAAACATCTCCAAACCTAATCTACTATCTAGTTCTTTGAACAAGCTATTTGTCGACTATAAGAAGTCCAAAATCCAACTTTGTATGCACAAGTGATGACCTCTCCAATCTCGCAAGGGACATTTGACTTCCAACAAGAAAAAACACCGTCAAAATAAAAAAATAGAAAACAATTGATACCATAGTGAGGAGCATAAAACCATCTTTCCAATGAGTATAAGAATTCAAAAAATAGACATCCTAGTCCAAATTTATGGACCCCTAGTATTTTTTTTCCCAATTTGAGTATAAACACAAAAAAGTCCCCACTTGTTGGCTAGGCAGTGATCCGCTGGTGGTGGCGCCACCACCCAAGCAGAACCACCGCTGCACTCCTGACCTAATGGTATTAAGAAATCTGGTTTAATTTTTAAAAACATTTAAAATCTCAGGCAACATTTAAAAATTTAGTTGGTATTTAAATTTTATAGTTGGCAGCATTAATTTTTAAATGTCATGATTAAAATTTTAACCCCATGTGGGTGTGGGGCTTGGTCGGCTAGGTTCATTCACCCTATTGATAGGGTACTGATAGTATTACCTTGATGGTCCTACTATCATTAGTATCACAGGGTACCCTTCATACCTAGCTATGTTGGGTGTTTGCAGACACCGCAACCATTATTATTATTTTTGATGTTTTTTTTAATAAGAATTTAAGAGGGTTTATAGAAATTTTACTATAGATAATTTTAATTAATTTATAGGAATTTTTTTTTCATATCATAAAAGTATTTTGATGCCTCTACTGATGTCATACAGTTGTACAACAAGCTTTGGAGATTAAAAATGGTAGTTTTTTTGCTTATAACCAAAATAGGCCAAATTTTATATCAATGTTCATGTCTCAGGCCTCCTAAATCCAATGGTGAGGTTTTTTTTGTTCTAAGGGGTCATATGAAACATTTCCCCTACAAAACCCTCATAATAAACATCAACAAAAAACCTTTTTTCAAATAAAGATTCATAAGCCAATATCTGTAAAAATTTACAACAAATTTACAACTAAAAACCTTAAATCAAGAAAAACACCTACATAAAACCCTCATATATTGTAATGTATTCATTATTTTCATGTAATCCATAGATTCAACTATGCAAAAAATCTACTCCAATAAGGGTTATACACACCACAATCATTTCTCTAATACAAAATGAAAAGAAACCTACATCCATCTAAGATAATTCCCACATAACCCAAATAGAGAAATCTATGTAAAAAATTATTCATAGTCCATATGAAAAGGAATAGACAACATATCATCAAATATGACACAATATATACCGTGGGAAAATCCAACCTCCGAAATCATCCACCACTAATGTGTTGTTCAACAATAAACATTACAATACATCTTCAAAGTTCTCTATGAACACCTTTGAAACATCGATCCTTCCAAAAGAACTCCATGTGAACAAGCATGTAAGAATACATACCATTCCATGCTTCAACCCTCACAAATTCGAACAAGAGTTAACCTACCAACTATCCAACCTTAGAGAATTACCCATGTGTTTTCTTTTGTAGAAACAAGTTGACCCATAACCAACAAGTTGTATTACATAAAACCATGTGACTAATACTTTTCTAAGGTATTATCAAACTAATAAACTTATTTTTAATAAAAAATAATCTTAATCTTTCCTTATTTTTAGTGAATTGTAAAGTGTTGTAACACACTTTCACACTTTTCTAGTCTTGTCATTAATAATTAGGCTTTCTTATTCTTTAATTGGCCCTAGTTTACATCCATAAACCTCATTTATTGCATCTTTTTGAGGATAATCCTCACACCAATCATCATACAATCATAATTCAAGTATTTCTAGCATGTGGCCTAGATTTAGGGATTTGGGACTCATTCACCACCTTGGGCGAATGGGTTCCACCTAGATCTTTTCACCCTAAATCGTTTTTCACACATTTCTAAGAAATTTTTATTTTTGGTCCCATAGATTGTGCCAAATGGGACTCATTCACCACCTCGGGTGAATGAGTCCCATGTGGTCCAAAATCCAAATTAATTCAAATTTATGTTGGGATTTTACTCCCATATCTAATGTTAGCTTGTAGTGTTGTAATTTCAAGAATGATTGCATAATTGAGTATAAATACAAGGTTCTTTCAGTCATTTTCACCTAAGACTTTTGTGAGAGCATTCATACTAGAAAATTGAGCTTACAAGAGCATTCAATAGCATTCAAGGGTAGATTATCAAGCATTTTAGAGCAACATTCAAGCATCAATCATCATGTCAAGGATTTCATATGTCATGTTTGTTATTATGCTAACAATTTTGATGTAGGGTTTATAATTCAAGCAAGTGTTTCAATCAAGATCAACATCATTCAAGCAAGAGTCAAGAACCACATCCATTGTATCGATTTCAAGCATATTTGCAACACTTCATTGAAGGTTTTGGTGAGTTTCAACTTCATCATTCTCCATTCTTATTTTCTTTCATTTCAAGTTTTGATTAGCAACAAGGTATTTTACCAAGGAAAACCCCATATCCACTAACCCAACAACATTTTCCCCTCTCCTTTGTATGTAATTTGCATGTCTAGATTGTAGATTTCCTAAGGAGCAATATTGGAGAAACATTGTGTCACCAAAAATTCTATCCTTTGATACTTTTCACTCATTTGGACCCTTGCCTATAGATTTTGGACCTAGATAACCCCTTTTCATCATCATTTATAGGCCCCTATGACCCCTTATTATGCATTGCAAGGCTTAATTTGATCAAATATCTGATAAAATCATCATATAAACATGATTTCTTCACTCTCGAACAATCTAGCTAGTAAAAGGGCCCCTATGGGGCTAGGTCACCCATCTAGGCGAATTAGTCCTATCCAGGTGGACTAGGTTTCCCAACATGGTGACCTAGTCCCATTGGAGCTATTTTCAGGGTTTTAGTTGATTACTCCTTCTTGTCGACCTTGAGGATAAAATAACAAGTGTTTTAGGTGGATTGCCTATAAATTAGCCTCAAAACCCTAATTCATCATATTACACACTCATTATTCACAAATATCTCATTCACTCTAAACTCCTCATCCACCTCTCTTCTCAGGCAAGCTAGGGTTTCTACATTCTAAGTCACCAAGACACATTTTTGAAGCATCCAAGGGCTGATTGCTGCAAAACAAAAATATTATCCATCATTCCAAGGTATTAGCTCCATTGTTTCATGTTTCATTACTTTATTTCTCCTTTTGATTTGATTATCTAAAAAGGGGTTTGACCAAGGCAAACTCCTACACTCTAACAATCAACATTTCTTCTTCCTTCTTTGTGTATGTTTGTAGATCTAGGTATTTTGTAGGTTTGGAAATCATTCAAGAATGGGTTAAGACTTGTTAGGGAATCTCCTTGTCAAATGGGGAAAAAAATCCACAAAAAAACACCTATAGATCGAAAATCACAATTTTTGGTCTGAACACTTGGAGGAACAAAAAGTGTAGATCAAGAGCCTTCATTTCCACCTGCAAATTTTTAGAAAAGGCAAAAGGGACACTCCCACCAGTTGTGGAAACCTAGTCCCAGTGTGCATATTTTTTAGAGATTTATGCATATCTAGATACCCATTTGGCTAAAATATGCCCCACAGTAGGTTTTTGAAATCACCCCAATAAAGGACTAGGTCGCCTGACTTGGCACAAGTGTCCCGCCAGGCATAAAAATTAGTATTTTCAAAATTTCAGAGTTCCTTCAAGTCTAAAACTCATTCCCTGGTGCACACCATTTTAATTTCATAACTTTCTATCTTGTTTCATAAGCTTTCTTAGGTCATTTAGTGTAATGTTGCATATCTCTATGTGTTTTCTAACATATCTTACATTCTAATAGTTTGCATCCAATAGTTAGTTTATTTCATTAGTTTCCAACATTTAGGGAATTCCATATCACACACCACACACTTATTCCAAACCACTGACTCTTTGAATGAACTCACCAAGAATATTTAGTGCGAAAGAGGCATTGTACCAACTAACTTCTAGGTGAAAAACCCTTAGAGTTTATTGGGGAATCCTCTTTCCCTAGTTCATTTTTGGTGGTTCATTTTGGTGCACCTGATATTTTGAATGTAACATAGACATTTTGGTGCACCTGATATTTTGAATGTAACATAGACATTTTGGCCCATCTTTCTCCTTTTAAGTGAAAATCCCTAGAACTGTAAGAAAGAATTAAGGTGCCAAAATATTTGTTACATTTTGGTGAACCCACCTTTTGAATCCCACTTCTCATTTGATTTGGAGTCTATCATTGTCCTACAATTAGCTTGCATTAAATTTTGCATTAGTTAAGTTGCATTCTAGGGTTTCAAATTTTTGCATTAGTGAAAAGTGCATATAGGTTACATTATTTGCATTTAAATCATTGAAAATTAAAAAAAAAATGCATTTTAATTTTAGGTATGCCTCTTACAATACAAAAGCCACCTGAATCAATCCAAAAATCTAAAAATTCTCAAAAAATGCACTAGGTGGACTAGGTCACCACCCTGGGCGACCTAGTCCCTTTAGGCTTCTGAAACAACCCTTTACATGGCTGGTAACCTTATTTTTAGGCTTTCGTTTTCTCCCATTATCTATTTGTATTAGTTGGTTGAGTTTCTGTAACATGCATTTCGTTACATTTAGCTTAAATTGACTCATTTTATGCATCATTTAAATTCAATTTTGCATTTACAACATTTCATTTTTAGATCATCACATAGTTTAATCAATACATTACCTTCTTTGAAGTCTGAAAATTTCATTTCATCCTATGTCATTACATTGTATTTTAAGTTTACATAGCTTTGGTTACATTTTAAATAACACTTCTGGCAATTAGAATTTTTTAATTTTCAATTTCAGCATTAATTCCTGAAACATTTAAATAAGATTCTTTCAAAAATAAAAACAACACTTTAACAATATCACATGCACCCACTCACACCCTTCTTAATCCCTTTAGTAGTAATGAATTGGACATGTTAGATGAATCCCTTGATGATTTCATCTCTCCTCAGTCATCCACTATATCTTTTCCTTAAGAGGTTGCAAACATCAATAATCATGATAATCATAATTGTTCTTCTCCTGATATCTCCCCCATTGGCGACAAAGGTATCTTGTGGAAAGGAGACACAATCATTGACGATCATGATGGTCTTTCTTGTGTTCCTCTTACTCCCCCTTCCAAAGACCTTATAGCACACAAAGATAAAATCATGGTTACTACCTTACCTAGTCTTCATTCATCTCCCAACACCTCCCCTATTTGTGATAATGCTTTAATAACTAAGGCTATTTTGGTACCAAGCAACCCAATGATTGACAGTTATAGCATTATTTCTCTCCTTCCTAATATTCCTCACATTTGGAAGGGTTTATTTAAACAAAATAGTCCAATCATTGGTAACCATCTAATTCCTAGTTATCCTTCTCTTAATGCTTATCCTATGAGTGATGAAGCTACTTTACCAACTCTAATCCTGTCATGTGATAAACCTATTGGTTGTCACTTTCCAAAAGGCTCTTATCTTAGGATAGATACTATGGAACAAGAGAATGACACCTTAGAGGAAAATAATGCAACCAGCAACAATCACAATAATCAAATTTCCTCCTCTCCTAATATCTCTCGTATTAGTGAAGAAGATATTATGGTGTTACAAGACCGAATTGATGAGAATCGTGAGAAACTTATGGAGAAAGACACTTCCATCATAGATCCTTCCCTTCCTTGTGAAGAAGTAAATAGTGTTGAGCCAAATAATGCATGTACTGAACATCCTATTTTTAGTTCTCCTAAACACTCTCCTACTAGGGAAGGTATCATGATGCAATAAATCTGTTGGTGATTTCTCCAGCAGAACCTAACAATTCTCTAAAACATTTCCAACTCTTATAATGAAGAAACTGTAAGGTTAGTGTCCAACACAATGATCCTAGGATTTTGTGATGATTACTCCTTCACTTTTGGCTCTGTTAAACTAGGGAGGGTTATCCCAAATACATCTTTATAAAATATATCAAATGAATAACATATTGATTCCTGGTTAAATGCAAATAAAACCCATCCCATTGGAGATTTGGCATATCCTTTAAGTGAATGACTAATTATTTTCTATGAATCAAAATACTTCCATCCTCCAAAAAATTCATTGGAAAAGGATTTTAAATGAATAGTGTTCTTATTTTAAGTCCAAGATTAGGTGTGCTACTTTCTCACTCTTCATGCTATATTTTTTGATAAATCAACTAGCATCTTATCAATTGGAGCAATGAAGTCAAATGTGTATGGATCCGTAATATATGAACCACTCAATTTTAGAAGTAGATGAACTACCCTCATACTACATTGCAAATTATGAAAACTCAAGATGCCTAAAAGAAACACTCACTACTTATAAATCTTAAGCAATTTCTTACAAATTTTATACCCTCTTCAAGCATTTTAATCAACTCTTTGAGTTAAAGCTGAGAAAAAAATAGTGCATTCAAATAGAACCATTTGAAAATAAATGATAACACCATTAGCATTTTCATTCATAACTCATAAGAAACATACATAGGAGAGTATTTGTTTCTAGACAAAGATTTTTTTCTATATCAGTATTTCATATAAAACTAATTTAAGATTTTTACATACAAAAATTCATTCCCAAAACCATCTACTAGCCTATTTACCCATATCCTATTCAAAATGCCTTTTTTGAGTTAAGCATTCACCCAAACCCTTTTGAGACTCAAAAGTTCAACAACTATAATGAGACCAGAAATCCCTTTTATAAAATAAGGGAGCAACAAGCATCAGGCTCAATTACATTTACATTTCATTTCAAGATCATTTGCACAATAATTTGAGATGTCCAAAGCATGTTACACGCAATCGTTGAGGAAAATGGAAGAGTAAAAGACAACATTCCACATCCCTTGCATGTAGACTTGCCAGCTCCTCAAAAGGAAGAGTCAGTTGTAGCAACATCCCCATCTGTGTCAACCAAAGAAGATTCCCCACTCGCAGCCTCAACAAAAACTTACATACCACCCAACACTAGGAAGTCTGGCACCTCTCCTATACACTAGCCCAAAATATTTCCACATCAGCCCTAGAAACAAGAAATCTCGTGAATTTCGAATAGGAAAATCCTGACAATAGGCCTATGGTGTCATCAAAACCAAAAATGGGGCATAGTCATCACCCTAAGTCATTATCCTCAAAAGATACTAGCCCACACTTCACCCATGGTGGAACTAGAGGATCTGTCATCACCACATCGTCAAAATCATTAGATGGTACCAGACAAAGGGGATAATAATAACCCTCAAATTAGTGTCACCCTCATTGTCTGAAGGGTTGTTAGAGAACTCACCAAAATAATTAAATCCTCCTAGAAAAGCCTTACAATACTTTCACCCTTTCTTTGTCTTCTTTTCATAATTCACCAACTCCTTGCCTTTGAACTTGACTAATTCTTCTGAAACCATTCGGTTCCTCATGTGGTAGTTACTCCTGAAACCCTACTTCTTAAATTTACTGCATCCCCTTCTAATCTTTGGCATATTAGGATCTCCCTATAAATCAACCTAATCCTCTAGACACTCTTCTCAAACCCTAGGAAACTCAATCTCCTAGACCTCTGAATTGGCCTAGTAGATTCTCCTAACTTACTCATCCTTCCAATGATGAGAACCAAAAGACACCTCCAAACTCAATGCAAAATCTAAATGAGAAGTATAACAATCAGTCCTTCTTATAACGAACCATGCAAGTGTGCCAACTGTTAATTCTTTAAAGAAACCTTGTGCACGTGAGCTAACAACAGTCTTCCTTGAACCTTTTAATCTTAACCATCAATCATTTTGAAAAAAGATAAATCAACGGGTATATTACAATGTAACCACTCACAATTAAGTTTTAATTGTTCTTTTAATGCTTCTTTCAATCAAAAAAGCTCATAGAAGATAAACATCTACTCGGTTCATAGCACCAATTAAAAATTTCTTGCCATAATTACCTAGTCACCCATAGGAGTCATTTCATTCGTATTTATTCTTATCAAAATGGTGGGGATTGATCCTAATCCAATCTCAAAACATTGGTTGGTACACTTTCATGCCTTGTTTCTACCTTTTCCACACATATCATTTGTTGTCTGAAATGACAGCCTAAATTTCAAGTGTGTGCCTTAAGGAACAAGGTTGAAATTAGCACAGTTCAAATATAGTATCTCCTCAGCCAAATTTGGAAGTATTCTAACTCTATCTAGAGTCCATCAGAGCCTTTTAGCAATTCCACATGGCACTTGCTCGCTAGCCCATCAAAAGATACAGGACATAGGTCGGGCCCACATGGGATGGAAGGGTGTGGCTAGGATTGAGCCACATCGCCAACCATCAACCATCGAATTCATCTTTCATAAAATAATCCCTTGTCCCCAAAACCCAGCGGGTCCCACCATATGATAGGTGTCACACCACCCGCTAGCCCATGTGACTATCCCATCTTACCACTAAAGACGAACAAGAGCATGGGGAAAAATCCCATATGAGAACACGTGTTATGATCTACACCATTGATCAAACCTTGAAGAACACCCATTGCCCTATGAAGGATCAGGTCCCACTATTAAACAATACCATCTGGCCATCACTCTCCAGACCGTGTCCTTAAAATAATATGAAATAAGACAAGACAAGCTAGTAGGGAGCACTACAGATATGGCCATGTCCTCAATCATCCAACCATAGATCTTCTTTGAAAAGCGCCAGTCATCCTATCCAAGGAGATCGGGTCCACCAGTATACCAAACATGTGGTCAAATCCAAACAACCCGTATGAATAAAATAAGAGAAAATAAAGCAACATGAGCATACAGGGAATGACTAAGATTGATGTCCACGATCAGACAACCAACATAAAACATTATTTCTGCACATGCAACAAACATTAATCATAAAAAGGGGCCATCCCTAGGCAACAAAATACTGACCCTTAACAATAAAGGCTAAGGATATAGAATTTTAAAATTCAATCTTTCAATCATAAGGAATTACGACCAAGAAGAACCAAGGTGACCGATAAACCTAAGGTCAAGAACCAGTAAGACAATGAGTACAATAGCATAAATGACAACTTATATGATCAGGATCTAGGAGAACAAGTCAATGCGACTTTAAAATGAACAAGGGTTTTTCGTTTATAGGCCAATTTTGGGAATTTTTATGAAGATAAAAATCTATCACAATGATGAGAATATGACCTGAAACCAGGCACAAGGGGCCAATTTAGATTTTGCATAATTTTTTGGGTGGAACCAAAAAAATTCTAAGGGGTTCCATCAGTGGCTCTTGTTGGGGACACATGCCTCCTGTAGGCATGGTGAGATCCTAGAATTACTGGATGAAGTAGACCAGGAAAACAAGGAAAAAAATAGAACAAACAAAAACACAAAAAAAAGAAACAAACTATTTACAAAATCATACAGAGACCCAAAATGCCAAAAAGAGTAGATCCAATCTCCATTCTACTAGAAACCTTCTTGTGAGATGCAAATTTAAATATTCACCCTTCAATATAACCTCGGTTTCTTTTCTCTGTAGGTGGCACTAGGCGACAAAAGACCTAGGTCCATTTATCGCCCCTATCAAAAACCAACCTTCTGAAAGAACTATTATCCTTTTGTCCACATTTTCCTCTATCATAGCATTGCATCAAACATACCCTTCTTCTTATGAGCAAACAAATGACAGGACAAATGAAAACTAACTGATTATAAATACTACCACTTACCATTCTGAGTAGACCACTATCAATGTAATCTTTATCATTCCTTTATGTATAGTCAGGCATAAACTAAAACCCTTCATCATCATATGACACATATATCTTGCATTCATAATATGAAATATCTTTCAATTGAAAATAACATTCCTTGCTCTTCATTTCGTTTTCATACTTCATAAAAATTTCTTCCATCTGGAATGGAAACTAAAAGTAATCATACTCCAAGTAATTGGCATCATGATACTCAACCCTATCAGCAACATCTACATCAAATTTAAAAAATTCATAGGCAATTCCCTCATGGAGTTCATCAATGTTTTCATTTGTTTTCTCTAGACCTGAACCACCAAAAAGATATATGGTAACAAGGGAAAGAGGATTACCCTTACTAAGCCCCTAGGGTTTCTCACCTAAGGAGAACTTGGTTTAGGAATGACACTCTTTCCACTTTGGTGATATGACTCTTTGGTGATTGCATTCAAAGGGTAGGGGTTTGAAGAAGTAGTGTTGTGTGTGATGAAGTGTGTCTAAATGTTGTATAGTAATGAAATTAAGGTAACTCAAAAATGTAAAGTAATGCAAATATAAACTACATGTAATGTAGAGTAAATGACCTAAATGCTTACAAACTTGAAAGAAACTGGAAATCACAAAAGTGGTGCAACTGGGTATTGGAATTTGTAGATGAGGAGCTCCAAAGTGTTATGGAATCTTCTTGAAATGTTCAAAGGCGCATTTATGCCAAAATGGGGGACGTACTCCTATCATGAAACTTTTCCAGAGTGGGTTTCTGCCAAAAGGGTATCCAAATCCACAAAAATCCCCAAAAGATAGCCTCAAAGGGAATAGATCACCATTTTTGGTGACGTAGTCCACTTCTAAGTCTTTGAGAATCTGGAAGTGGAGATTGGAGCCTTTGGTTTGCACTTTGATTCCTGATAGGTGTTTGGTTCAGATTTTACTAAAAACGAGCTAAAGGGGTTCTCCAAGCTCCAACTAGGGATTTGTTGACTTGAATGACTTTGATGGGTTGACAACACTTTCTTAGCACCTTTTTTCTTGACAAACCTACATACAAAATCCCATAAAACAAACCTGCAAAGAGAAGGAAAGGGGTTAGGGTTAGAGATTAGGGGTTTGCCTTAGTCAAACCCCTTTGATGGTAACTAAACCCAAATGAGAAACAAGGAAAGAAAAAATGATTGAATGATAAAGCAATGTAAACACTTACCAAATCCTTTGTTGACGATGTTTGGAAAATGCAAGAACCAAATACAATGGAGGTTGCTTGAGATTCCTTGTGCTTGATTGCTTGCTTGGGAAGCTTGAGTGGAAGAGTTCTAGTGAAGATATGAAAAAATGAGCTTGGGCGAGATCAAAATAAGGATGAAAACCCTTACTTATACATGCTAAGCCCTAATTTTCCCATAAATGTAACATGATAGGCCAACACTAGGGTTTTGAAGGAAAATTCCCATTAGGTTTTTGTTTTAAATTTGAAATCTATGCCAAAAGGGACTAGGTCACCCAAGGTGGCGACCTATTCCACTTGAACAGTTTCAAGTGGTGGTCAGGAACAAAATGATGTTAAATAAATTTTATCAGATTTGCCTCTTGAAACACACTTAGTTGGGCCTAAAAGTACATTAAGGGGATAAATTAACATAAAAAAAGGGTTAATTAGTGGATGATATGCCTAGGAATATGTGAAAATGCCTTACAACACTTTACAACACCTTGACACAAGCCTTGAAAAGGGGTAAAAGGGGGTTGTTTAGGTGAATTGTGTTGAAAGGGTCTTATAAAAGTGGGAAGATGTGTTACAACACTTCACAACACCTTAGTAAAACACCATTAGGTTATTGTTGAATTGAGGGTGAATCGAGGCAAAACAAGGCCAAAATCCAATGGAAAAGGCCAAAATGAGTGAAAAAGTGCCAAAGACTACATTTTTTGGCTACACATTTAGCTCCCACTTTAGTGAGAGTATGAACTTACTTCAAAATCACACTAAAGTAGTTGAGTCATGCATGTTGAGTAGGATCTAATGTAATCATGCTAGTAAGGTGGGATGACTATGATCAAGAGGGATGATCAAGCCCCCAAGATCAAGATCCCATGGCAAACCAAACATAAGAAAAAAATATCACACAAGGAGTGATGTGAAAGGGTGAAGAGAGAAAAAGTCAAACCAAGCTTTGACCATTTGTCAAGCTAGTTGTGGATTAGATCTAGGCTATTTGTCTGAAAGAAATATAAAAAAAAGGGGGTACTCACTCTGGGCTAGTGAGAATTTTGGTTGTCCGCCTAGTGAGAATGCCAAGAAGGAGGTGAGATACATACACACGGTTGGTATGCACTCACACTCACACAAAGGTGGCTATGGGGAAAGTCATGCCACTAGTTGGGCTTCCCGCTCAACCATATCAAAGTTATTCCTCCTGATAACTTTGATAAGGTGCCACAAAAGACAAGGGTGTGGTTCATGATACAAGCAAAGCCTTGGATGGTTATAACTTATGAACAAGTGTAAGATGGCACCATAGGCATGCAAGTTTGTTTATGCAAGGTGGCCATGTATGCATGAATGCAAAGGTGTAACATGTAAAAATGAAAAAATGTAAAAGGAGTGTTCTAGGAGTCTTTTTTAGTTCATATGAGGTCTTTGACCTAGGGAAAATTGTGTCTAATGTATCCCAAAAGAAGACCTATCGAAGGATAGAAGATTCACAACTTACGGGATGCAGTGCATCACATTAGGCCACTAAAAGGAATGTAGTATGGTAAGATAAGTCACACTTATGAAGGAAATTACACCAAATGTCATCCAAAAACTGAGAAACACATCATATGAAGTGATAAGGTTGCACTAGGAATCGACGAAAAAAAAAAAAATGTGAAAAGAGATAGTGTTAGTATATGCCCCCACTTTATAGGAATTGTGAAACACTATACTGTGAGATTTATTTAAAGTAGAAGAAGGTATGAGGGGATATGCATGTCACATGCAAGCCAACTTAAGACATGTCATCCACATCCCAAGCTTGCTCTTCTATGTTCATAAGATGTTAACATCTAGTCAAAAGAGGCAAGGACAAGTGACATACGAGGACAAGGCTATTGAACCCCTTGCCCCCACTTAGTGCAAGGAAAAGGTGAGCCGAATGGGATGAGGGTATGTATCAGTGACAGGAAACAAGGGCCCTCACAAGAGGGAGAGCACCAAGCTCCATGATATGTTTGAAATTTATTGGTTGAAATAAAGGGAGAGAAGGAGGTGAAAGGGATTATAATGTCACTTGATTATCTTCTCCTAGGGAAGGTTTAGTGCTTGAAGGATAGGTGTCAAGGTTCACACTTTCTTGCACCCTAATAATATCCTTAGGAGGAGAGTGTTTAGGACAAATACAAACCAAATTTTTGTCACATTTAAAGGTTGGTTCTTCTAAAGGGACTTCATCACAAATAGGAGAATTATCAATGAGTTAATTTTCTTGTTTAATAAGGGGTTCCTGAGGAGAAGGGGGACAACTAAGAGGCACATGAATTTCATCAATTGTATGTTCTAATGGAAAAGTATCTTCATCACAACAAGGAGAGACAGTAGGAGAAGGAAAAAAGTGATTGTCATGATCCCTTAGGGTTGTGTTATCATGTTATTTAAGAGAGGTAAGAGGAGAGAAAAAACTAGGTTTATCATAACTCTAATTAATTGGTTCTTCTGACACCAAAATCTCTTCATCACAAAGAGGAGAGAGATTAGGGGAAGAACTAATATGATTGTTCGGAACATCCAAGGTTGTATTCTCTATCACTAAAATGCTCTCATAGGGAGAAGGTATGGAATGTTACTTAGCATATCTAGATTTGTACAATACTAGCATTTTTTGAACAAAAATAAAAAGCATTTGTAACCATTTAATACAATTTTTCAGTAATATGAACAATGTATATGCATAGATACAAATTGTTTTTATCCAATGTATGCTAAGTTTTAAGAATGTAAATAATTTATATGAAAGAACAAATAGTAATTTTATCAAACTTAAGAAAAAATTTATGAATGTAAACATTGTATAAGAAAAATTTAAAAGTACTTTTATGAATGTTAGGCACATTTTCAAAAATTTAAGAATTTTGTAGACCTAATGATGAAGGTATATAAAAAATGACCACCCTAAATTGATGGTTTTGAGTTAGAAGAATAAAACCTATGTTATCAGAACTTTTCAGACTTATAGTATATGATACTAGGAGGCTGATAAAGCACACAAATGAGGTTTTTGATTTTTTAATAGGTAGTTAAAAATTTGAACTAGGATTAGGTCGCCCAGAATGGTGATCTAGTCCCAATAAGGTTTTTTTCATTTTTTTTGAGTTGTTGGAGTGGTTTTGTTGTGTTTCATGTTGTATGATGTATTCCTAAGGTGTAAATGCATTATTTTAGAAATTGGCAATGAAAATATTTGTGGAAAATTGAAAGCTAACATGAAATTTTCACTAGTGCATGATTTTAAAAACCCTAAGATGCAAAAAATGCAAAATCCTAATGTAATGCAAGCTCTTTCCTAAGATAAAATGCAAAATCAAAAATTTAATAAGTATTGGACAGGCACACTCACCAAAATGAACAACCAAAAAGATATATGGTAACAAGGGAAAGAGGATTCCCTTTACTAAGCCCCTAGGGTTTTTCACCTAAGGAGCACTTGGTTTAGGAATGACACTCTTTCCACTTTGGTGATATGACTCTTTGGTCATTGCACTCAAAGGTTAGGGGTTTGAAGAAGGTAGTGTTGTGCAAGATGAAGTGTGTATAAATTTTGTATAGTAATGAAACTAAGGTAACTCTAAAATGTAAATCCAAACTACATGAAATGTAGAGTAAAAGACCTAATTTCTTGCAAATTGGAAAGAAATTAGAAATGATAGAAGTGTTGCAGCTGGGTATTGGAAGTTGCAAATGAGGAGCTCTGGAGTGTACAAAGGGACATTTATGCCAAAATGGGTGACCTAGTCCTCCTATCGGGAAGCTTTGGTAGAGTGGGTTTCTACCAAAAGGGTGTCCAAATCCACAAAAATCCCCAAAAGATAGCCTCAGAGGGACTAGGTCACCATTGTTGGTGACCTAGTCCACTTTCGAGTTTCTAAGAATCTAGAAGTGGAGATTGGAGCCTTTGGTCTACACTTTGGTTCCTGATAGGTGTCTGGTTCAAATTTTGCTAAAAACAGGCTGAAGGGGATCTCCAAGATCCAACTAGGGATTTGTTGAATTGAATGACTTTGATGGGTTGACAACACCTTCTTAACACCTTTCTTCTTGAAAACCCTGAATACAAAAACCCATAAAACACAATTGCAAAGAGAAGGAAAGGGGTTAGGGTTAGAGATTAGGGGTTTGCCTTAGTCAAACCTTTGATGGTAACTAAACTCAAATGAGAAAAAAGGAAAGGAAAGGAGATTGAATGATAAATAAATATAAAGACTTACCAAATCCTTTGATGAATATGTTTGCAACATGCAAGAACCAACTCCAATGGAGGTTTCTTGAGATGCCTTGTGCTTAATTTCTTGGTTGAGAAGCTTGAGTGCAAGAGTTCTTGTGAAGGTATGCAAAAATGAGCTTGGGAGAGATCAAAATGAGGATGAAAACCCTTACTTATACATGCTAAACCCTAATTTTCTTGAAAATGCAACATGATAGGCCAACACTAGGGTTTTGGAGGCAAATTCCCATTAGGTTTTTGTCTTAAATTTAAAATTTATGCCAAAAGAGACTAGGTCGCCCAAGGTGGCGACCTAGTCCACTGGGGCAATTTCAAGTGGTGGTCGGGAATAAAATGATGTTAAATAAATTTAATCAACTTTTCTTCCCAAAACACACTTAAGTCGGGCCAAAAAGTACATTAATGGGACAAATTAACATAAGAAAAGGGTTAATTAGTGGATGATAGGCCTAGGAAGATGTGAAAATTCCTTAGAACACTTTACAACACCATAATAAAAGGCTTGGAAAGGGGTAAATGGGGGTTTTTTAGGTAAATTATGATGAAAGGGTCTTAGAAAAGTGAGATGTGTTACAACACTTCACAACACCTTAGTAAAACATCATTAGATTATTATTGAATTGCAAGCTTTCAGGAATGAATTGAGGCAAAACAAGGCCAAAATCTAAGGGAAAAGGCCAAAATGAGTGAAAAAGTTCCAAAGACTACACTTTTTGGCAACACAAGACCATACTCTAACCCTGTATCAGATGCATCATAAGAATCCTCAAGAAAAGGTGGATTACCATGTTTATCAACTAATAGAAATAAAGGCTCATCAAATAAGGGGTTTTCTATTACATCCATTGTTGTCATAAATGCCTCACCCTCCCTAGCATGAAGGTCCAAATCCTTCAAATCATCATTGCACTCAAAATCATTGTAGTCACTAGAAGAGCAAATATATAGATTTTAAACTTCATTCTCATCATCAGTAGTTAACATCTCTAACTCATATTTCAAAAACTCTTCATAGGGAGGAGATTATTCATTTTCAATCAAACATGCATTCACATTATCAGCATATTCCACAATTTCAAGAAAATATTCCATTTCCAATTAATGAGGATAATCACAATCAGAGAATTTACCATACTCAATGCCATAATCATTACTACAATAGGAGGATACATTAGTGTTGTGACTATGTTCAGAATTTTTAGGCTGAATGCTCAATATTATGTCTTATAGAGGACAAGTGCCAAAATATTCAAAATATTTGAAAACACCTATTTCACTTGCTTTATTTAGGTGCCCATTTTCAATTTCTCCTCTACTCCCTTCTTCTTCAAGTGATATCTCACTATTTGACTCATATGGAACAACAGAGTGATTATCATTACAATTTGAAAACATAATAGCCTCTTGATAGTCATCTCTAATATTTTCTAAAATAGAGAAGAAGTCACATACTTGGTCAAGCCTAATTGGCTTCAATTCCTTTGGCAGATCACTTAAACCCGGTTAATAAGATTCATAAAATAAATCAATGCATTTTGAAATTTTAGGTCTGTGACATTCAAGAATCTCTACTAGAGTATCCATAAATCTTACATAGAGATCAAATGGTGATTCTTCTTTGTGTTTCCTTATGCAGGATAGAGCATGAACATAGACTATATGATTAAAAATGCATGCAGCTTCTTGGCAATTTATTTGAGACTCTATATAATCAACATTATAAAATAATGTATAAGCTAAAAGAACGAGGGTGTAAGTGATTTGGCGTTCATTTTCAATTTTTGACTTACACCTTTCATCAACATTTGGTGTCTGCAGGCAAGAAACACTTGTATTCAAATGACCATTGTGCATTCCATATTTTTGATTGTTTTCAATGTTCATGGCTATCTCATAGGCCTGATGCAAAGTTTTAGGATCGTTGTCTCTCAGTAGATAGCTCATCTTATTATCAAAAGCTCCTAAATAGACAACCAAACATACTGCATCACTTAATCTCATGAAATCAAAAATATTCATCAATGTTCTAGCAAATATCTAGTTAAATGCTTGAACCAACTCATTCTCTTCTTTCTCAATGCTCATAAAATTATTTAACATTGAACTAGCGTTGATTCTTTCATCGAATTTCCTTATGAACACTTCCTTGAACTCATCCTAAGAAAAAATAGAACACGTTGGTAAATCGGAGAACCAATCTCTTGTATCTCCCTTTAGGTACTGATCAAATAGTCTCATAATTACATCCTCATGATCTATTTCATAATCATCCATTAAATTATTGAATTCTTGGAAACACTTTCTTGCTAATTCACTCTTTGTACCACTGAATTTTGGTAACATATCTCTAATGTCAGATGGAATAACATTTTGGTAATCATTAATACCACTAGAATTTATGGCTCTATATCTTCCAATGCTGAAATTTTTTTATTACATGATAGGGGTTGATTGCAAACCATGGTTACATTGGGAACCATACAAGGACACATATATTGATGCACCTTTTCTTATACCCTTGCAAACCTTTTCCTATGAATATTGTACTTATATAGGGTACTTCAAATTTCTTGAAACATGACCTTAAGCCTTCGCAATGAATTAGTTTATCTCAACTTGCTTAAGACCTTCTAAAAGAATTTATTCAAAAAATATTGCATACTTCTCTTCATAATAAAGGTTACAAGATAAGAGCACAAAATTATGTGAGGCAATTTCCACTATTCCCTTTCTTTAGAGCTTATTTTCCCTTAATAGGGAATCAAAATCATTTCAAGACTTTCACATATAGTTTTCATATATAGATTTATACCTTTTTTAAAACCAAAATATGGAGAATACCTGGATATGTTGTAGCTTCTTCTTCTTGAATGGAAATATTTGTGTATTTGAAATGTGCTTCACATATTCATCAAGTTCTTGAGATAGAGTCACCACCTCTCTTCACAGAGGAATGAATTTCAAAAATTATGAAGCTCTTTTAAGAATGAATTTATTTTTGTGTCTTTTCCCACAACAAATTCAAACAAATTCTTTGAACTTTTGCTACAACAAACTCACTTTGAGGTCTAAAATTTTATTATCTAAACAAAAAATTTCAGATTCACCAAATTCTTGACTCTATGATTCACACTCTGCAACTAGAGATGTCAAAGTTGTTCTTCAATAGAGTCGCCATTTTTGTTGGTGATTTTTCAGCAGAACCTAACAATTCTCTAAAAATTTCCCAACTTTTATAATGAATAAATTGCAAGGTTAGTGGCCAACACAACGAGCCTAGGATTTTGTGATCCTTACTCCTTCACTTTTGGATTTGTTAAAATAGGGAGGGTGATCCCAGATACATCTTCATGAAATATATCAAATGAATAATAGATTTATTCCTAGTTAAATGCGAATAAAACCCATCCCACTGAAGATTTGTCATATCCTGTAAGTGAATGACTACATATTTTCTATGAATCAAAATACTTCCATCCTCCACACAATTCATTGGAAAAGGATTTTAAATGAATATTGCTCTTATTTAATTCCAAGGATAGGTGTGCTAATTTCTGACTCTTCATGCTAGATTTTTTAATAAACCAACCAATGTCTTATCAATTGGAGCAACATAGTCAAATATGTATGGATATGTAATATATCAACTACTCATTTTTAGAAGTACATGAACTACCCTCATACTACCTTGCAAATTATGAAAACTCAAGATTCCTAAAATAAACACTCACTACTTATAAATCCTAAGCAATTTCTTAAAACAATTATATCCTTGTCAAGCATTTTAATCAACTCTTTGAGTTAAAATTGAGAACAAAATAGTACATTCAAAGAGAAGAATTTGAAGATAAATGATAACACCATTAACATTTTCATGCATAACTCATAATAAAAATACATAGGAGAGTATTTGTTTTGAGACAAGGGTATGTGCAAGATCATGGTGGGCCAAAAAATAACGATATATAAGTGATATAATGGCCCATGTGGCTGACGACTTTTTTTAAACCCAAAATTGATGAAATGAAAAGGGTTTTTAAAGGAGATTCTCAGCTTTCCACCAATATAAATTATTCTTTACTTTGAATTTACTAAATAATTATTATTCATTTCTATTTGAATTATGACAAAATTCCTCATTGATAGGCTAATTGAAAAACATCTATATCTTTCAAACAGTATCACATTTTTTGAATCCAAAAGATGTGTCGCATTCTATGCTTTGCATAATATAGGATTAAAAAAATAAAATTTTAATTTCATGAAGTTTTGACAAAGTTAAGGTGGTCAGACATACGAGTTTTTATATTTTCTAAAATTTGTAAGAAAAATATTATAATTAATTATTTACTTGGAAAAAAATTATAAAAAATATGCATCACATCCAGACATGAGTCCTCTACTTATATATAAAATATTATAACAAAATATTATCATTTTATTGTGGTTAGGGTAGTTAGACAGACACCTACTTCTTATTTTTTCCCTGAAATTTAAATACTACTACATTGAAATTTCAAATTTTCACCAAATCTATATTTTATTTAAAAAAAAAAAAACCTAGTAGTTTAGAAACTACATTCAATTTTCTACAGATTCCATTCTTACATATTTTTAAAATAATATATATAACTTATTCAAAATTTTACGTCAAGTTGCCTAACTCTAATTTTTTGAATTTTCATTGCCACTTAAGGGCTTATTTTTTCCATGATGATCCTACACATAGACAGAAAGATTAGTTTCTATATTAGTATTTCATATAAAACTAATTTAAGATTGTTACATATAGCACTTCATTCCCAACACCATCTACAAGCCTATTTACCCATATCTTATTCAAAATTCCTTTTTTAAGTTAAGCATTCACCCAAAACCCTATTGAGACTCAAAAGTATGACCACTGTAATGAGCCCAAAAATCCTATTTATAGAATAAGGGAGAAACAAGCATTAGACTCAATTACATTTACATTTCATTTCGAGATCATTTGCACCAAAATTTGAGATGTCCAAAGCATGTTACATGCAATCATTGAGGAAAATAGAAGAGTAAAAGATAACATTCCACATCGCTTGCATGTAGACCTGCCAACTCCTCAAAAGGTAGATTCGGTTGTAGCAGCAACATCCTCATCCTTGTCGACCAAAGAGGATTCTCCACTTATAGCCTCAACAAAAACTTGCATACCACCCAACATTAGGAAGTCTAGCACATCTCCTATACACTAGACTGAAAAGTTTCCACATCAGTGCTAGGAACAAGAAATCACATGAATGTTGAATAGGAAAATCTTGATAATAGGGCCATGTTTTCATCAAAAACAAAAATGGGGCATAATCATCACTCTGAGTCATTAGCCTCAAAAGATACTAGTTCATGCTTTTCCCATGGTGGAATTGGAGGAACCATCACCACCACGTTGTCAGAATCATTAGATGTTACCAAGGAGAGGGGATAATAATCACCCTTTGAATTAGTGTCACCTTTATTGTCTAAAGGGCTATTAGAGAATTCACAAAAAGAATTAAATCCTCTTGAACAAGCCTTATGATACTTTCACCATTTCTTTGTCTTCTTTATATATTTCACCAACTCCTTGCCTTTGAACTAGACTAATTCTTCTGAAACCATTCGGTTCCTTAGGCGGTAGTTACTCTTGACACCATACTTCTTAAATTTCCTACATCCCCTTCTATTCTTTGGTGTATCACGAGCTCCCTATGTATCAACTTCATGCTTTGGGGATCTCTTCTTAGACTCTAGTAAACTCAATCTCCTAGAACTTCACACAGGCCTAACAAATTGTCTTGAATTACTCATCCTTCTAGTGATGAGAATCAGAAGACACCTCCAAACTCAATGAAAAATATGAATGAGAAGTATAGCAATCAGTCCTTCTTATAATGAGCCATGCAAGTGTGCCAACCATTAATTCTTCAAAGAAATCATGCGCGCACAAGATAGAAATAGTCTGCCTTGATCCTTTTAATCTTCACCATCAATCATATTTCAAAAAGATAAATCAGTAGGTGTATTACCATGCAACCACTTACAATTAAATTTTAATTTTAATTTGAATGCTCCTTTAAATTATAAAATATCTTAGTAGATAAATATCTAATCTATTCATACCACCAATTAAACATTTCTTGCCATAATTGCCCACTCACCCATAGAAGTTATTTCATTTGTATTTCTTCTTATAAAAATGGTGGGGATTGATCATCATCCGATATCAAAATATCGGTTCATACATTAGCATGCCTTGTTTTCACCTTTTCCACACATATCATTTGTTGTTAAAACTACTGAAGGAAATTTCAAGCATGCACCTTAAAGAACAAGGTTGAAATTAGCACAGTTCAAAAATAGTATCTCCTCCACCAAATTAAGAAGTATTCCAACACTATTTAGAGTACATCGAAGCCTTTTAGAAAGTCCACTTGGCACTTTCTAGTTAGCCCATCAAAAGATACAAGACATAGGTGAGACCCACATGGGATGGCAGGGAGTGGCCAGGATTGAGCCACGTCGCCAACCATCAACCGTCGAATTCATGTTTTCTACAAATAAGCCCTTGTCCCTGAAACCCAGTGGGTTCGACCATATGACACATGTCACACTACCCAAAAGCTTGTGTGACTATCCCATCTTACCACTGCAGACAGATGGGAGTGCGGGGAAAAATCCCAAATGAGTACACGTGTCCTCTGAAGGATTAGTTCCCACTATTAAACAATACAACATGGCCATCGCCTGCCAACCAGTGTCCTTAAAATAATATGAAATAAGAAAAAATGGCTTGGTGGGGAGCAATACAGATATAGCCACATCCTCAATCAACTATATGTAGATATTATTTTAAAAGCACCAGTCATATTTTCTAAGGAGACCTGGTCCACCAATATATTAGAGATGTGGTTGAAGCTCTCCAGCTCGTATAAATAAAATAAGAGAAAATAAAGCAACATGGGCATATGAGGAACAACTAGGATTGATTTCCATGATTAGACAACCAACATAGAACATTAATTGTGCACATGCATCAAACGTTAGTCATAAAAAGGGGCCATCCCTAGGCAATGAAATACTAACCCTTAACAACGAAGGCTAAGGATATAAAATTTTAAGATATAGGGAATTAAGACCAAGAAGAACCAAGGCGAATGACAAACCTAAGGTTAGGGGTCAGTAAGACAATGAGTATGATGGCATAAATGACAACCTATATGATCGGGCTCTAGGAGAAAAAGTCAATGCAACTTTAAAAATAATAAGGGTTTTCATTTACAAGCTAATTTTGGAAATTTTTATGGAGATAAAACCTATCATAGTGATGAGAATATGACCTAAAATAAGGCATAAGGGGCCAATTTATATTTTGCAAAAATTTTAGGGTGGAACCAAAAAATTTCTAAGGGGTTCCATCAAAAACAACAACATGGTTGTAGTCCTTTCAAGCAATAGTAATATTTATTCCTTGGCCAATGATAGAAAGATGATACTCAATTTCCCTTTCTTATAGATACATCAGCCCAAGCCCACTATGATTATGCATATGCAAGTGTCCATTAGATCCCCTTCTACTATTGGACCTCCTATGCATCCTCTACTCTTTCACCCACCTAAGACCAACGTCTCCCACCAACTAAGTTACAATGAAATTACTCACATGTATGACAATTTCTATACCATCAAGGCCAACTTTAACAAAAATTTATTTACTCATCCACATAAATAAGATTAGGTTTTGCTCCTTTCCATGTAATAGTTGTATGGTCATAGCACACTCACTATTGCATGTTTTACATCTCTCGTGAGGAGCAGCATACCATCATACATTTGGATCACTCTTGTCCTACACTAAGTGGGGCCAAGGGGTTAGTTAGCCTCTTCCTTTGTTTGTCACTTGTCACTATCTCTTTTCGCTAGTCGTTAACCTTTCATGAACATATAAAAGAAAGCTTGGGATGTCGATGACATGTCTTAAGTTGACTCTCATGTGACATACATTCATTTTAATGATGTAGCTCTCTTTGGAAACATATGACTTGGCATAGGGCTTTCCAAGTTATCTCTCATGTGTTACTTTCACCTATCCTTGGCTACTTTAAAGAAATTTCTCACAATAATGGTGTTAGACACTGCTTTAAAGTGGGGGCATAGATAGACGACATATTTTTACAAAATTCCGTGGAAGGAATTTTATTTTTCCTATGATGTATCCTCTTGTTGGTGGTGTCATTGGGTTTAATTCCTTCCAAGAGTGTGTAATCAATTGAAGTGGCTTGATGCGAATGAGGCATCCCATGGATAATGATCTAAAACCCCGAGCACAATGCTACCTAAGTAGAAGACCTTACATGAAAAATGAAAAATCCCCTTCAAAAAAATATTTACATAACATTCAAATTCGAGATCATTTACAAAATCATTACATTGTGGTGATTTATCAAAGTGACCAAGTGTTATCAAAGTTACCAAGTGAGGTAACTTTGGTATGGTTAGTATAATGGGAAGCTGACACACTTGAATGACTTTCTCATTATATGTTTGGAAGCCAACACACTGGCATGACTTTCTTATTATACATTGGGAAGCTGACACACTGGCATGACTTTCCCACCAAACCACTTCTTTGGGACAGCTCACCCCATGGATGACTCGATGTTGTATGGCCCCAGAGTGAGCGCATCTTTTTCACCTCGTTCTTCTCTCTTTCAATCCTCATCATTGCATGATGATGCATCTCGTTCTGTGAAAAATCATTCACCCTTGAATGTGTCTTCTTGCATGTATGTCTCTTTGGCTAAGAATCTTGAATCCTAGGGTTTTGACCACCTTCTTCATTCTTCTTCATCTTTGTCATTCTTTTCCATCTCCATTGGGCACCTTTAGTGTCAGTTTGAAGTAAGTTCATCCTATCACTAAAGTGGGGGCTAAATGTGTTGCAAAAAAGTGTAGCCTTTGAAACTGTTCACTCATTTGGACCCTTGCGTATGGATTTTGGACCTAAATAACCCCTCTTTATCATCATTTATAGGCCCCTATGATTCCTTATTATGCATCTCAAGGATTAATTTGATCAAATATCTCATAAAATCATCATATAAACCTGATTTCTTCACTCTCAAACAATCCAGCTAACAAAAGGTCCCCTATGGGACTAGGTCACCCATCTAGATGAATTATTCCTGTCTAGGTGGACTAGGTCACCCAAGGTGGTGACCTAGTGCCATTGGAGCTATTTATGGGGTTTTGAGTGGAAAAAGTTAGGGTTTTAGTTTATTTCTCCTTCCATTCAACCTTTAGGATCAAATAATAGGTGTTTTAGGTGGATTTATTATAAATAAGCCTCAAAAACCTAATTCACCATATCACACACTCATTATTCACAACTCTCTCATTCAATCTTCACTCCTCATCCACCTCTCTTCTCAAGAAAGTTAGGTTTTCTACATTGTAACTCACCAAGAGACATTTTTGAAGCATTCAAGGGTTGATTGCTACAACAACACAAGATCATTCATCATGGAAAGGTATTAGCTCCATCATTTCATGTTTCAATACCTTATTTCTCCATTTGATTTTATTATCTCAAAAGGGGTTTGACCAAGGAAAAACCCTATACTCTAACAATCAACATTTCTTCTTCCTTCTTTGTGTGTGTTTGCAGATTTAGGTATTTTCTAGGTTTGGAAATTATTCAAGGATGGGTTGAAGACTTGTTAGGAAATCTTCTTGTCAACTAGGGAAAAACATCCACAAAAAGACACCTACAGATCGAAAATCAAGGTTTCTAGTCCGAACACTTGGAGGAACAGAAAGTAAAGATCAAGAGCCTTCGTTTCCACCTTCAGATTTTTAGAAAAGGAAAAATGAACACTCACACTAGTTATGAAAATCTAGTCCTAGTGTGCATATTTTTTAGAGATTTATGTAGATCGGTACCCATTTGGTTGAAACAGGCCTCAAAGTAATTTTCTAAAATCACCTCGAAAAAGGACTAGGCCACCCAACTTGGCACAAGTGTCTCGCTAGGAATAAATAATCAGTATTTTAGAATTTCAAAGTTCCTTCAAGTCTACAACTCATTCCCAAGTGCACACCCTTTTCATTTTCCAACTTTCTATCTTGTTTCATTAGCTTTCTTAGGTCATTTAGTTTAATGTTTGCATATCTGTATGTGTTTTCCAATATCTTTTACATTCCAATAGTTTGCATCTAATAGTTAGTTTATTTCATTATTTTCCAGCATTTAGGGAATTCCATATCACACACCACACACCTATTCCAAACCCCCAACTCTTTGAATGAACTCACCAAGAATATTTAGCATGAAAGAGGAATTGTACCAACCATCTTCTAGGTGAAAAACCTTAGGATCCTATTGGGGTATCCTCTTTCTTTGTCTGGGGATTGGATCTAATCGGAAAAATATCACCACCTTCTTCCATTTGACATACGTTTATCATTACTGCTATTGACTATTTCACCAAATGGGTAGAAGTTATTCCTCTCTAGTCTATGACTTGTAATGTGATATGACATTTCTTATTGGAACACACCATCACTCGCATTGTACTTCCTTCTACGTTAGTTTCAGACAATGGCACACCATTTAAAAAAAAATGATGTGAAGAAGCTCCTCGAGGCCTTTCATATTCAACATCGCTTTTCAACACCTTACTACTCATAGTCTAATGGTCAAGCTGAAAGAACTAATAAAATCCTCAAAAAAATCCTTAAGAAAACTATTAACCAAAACCAAAAATATTTGCATTCATAATTACAATATGCGGTATGGGCCTATCGCACAAGTGTTTTCTCTTCTATGGGAAATACACCTTTCAACCTTGTCTATGGAACCAACACTATCCTACCTTTTATATTTAGAAATCCCCTCTCTGCGAATTTGTCTCCAAGGTCTTGTTGATAATGACACCTATGTAGAACAATGATTAAACTAGCTTGAAATGCTTGATGCAAAACGCATCAATGCTCTTGAGAATCTTAAAGCTTATGCTAAAAAATTAGGTAATATTAAAAAGACTATTCAATTAATCACATTACCATTTAAAATTCACACATTAAATCAACACATGTAACATCAAAATGTATATATATATATATATATATATAAAGTTTTCTATGCATATCATCATAATATACAATGTCACTGAGGATTGTGATTACTAGATCCCTCAAGATCAGGTACTCACGCTACATTAGTAGTAGGATGTTGGGATATGATCTTGCATGATCATGATCATGATCCACTGAATCTAATCATGAACTTCATCCCCTTGATCTGCACAAGTGTCACCCGATGCTCTCCTACCATTTGATCCCTCTTTTCCTATAGTCGTGCTACCTCTATCTGTAATCTGTCAACCTCTGCTGGAGTCTCACAAAGGGTCTCAGCATCTTTGGATCTCACCATAATAGGTGTGGGCACATAATCTGAGTCCATTTCCTCATTGTCGAAAGATGCGGGCACTGTCTCTATAGCCACCTGACGGTAGAGATCTCACCAATCCTTTGTGGGCCCTACAAGATAGAAATAAAATTTAATCAGCACACATCATGATATATATATGCATTAAATAATACATCTAAATCTAAAATACATGTATCAAAATTAAATATCATCACCTATATCTCTTGTGGGATGAGCAATATAAACCTCATGTTATGGAAAGGGCATGGTCGATGATGTGCTAGCCTCTCCTCGATTGTGAGTGTTGGTTCCTATTTCTATTACTACCCAAGATCTAGTCATATGGATTGGTGTGGTCTCTCCCGAATGATATCGATCCTCCGCTATTGTCCCCTCACTCTCACTCACGGGTGGCTCCTCATCTTCATCCTCCTCCTCTCCCTCCTTTCCATCATAATCCTCATCAATAATTTCAATAAATATATCTGCAACCTTGTAGCATATCTCCTCAGCTCTATCCTCCCTCTCATCTTAGTCATTTGGTACTGGTCTTGTATCCCCTACTAGCTCATCACTTAGAAACACCAAAGTTGGTCATGATTCTATCCACAACTCCTCAAGGACCCAAGTGGCAGCAACGTCATCTGCATTAGAGATCGGTGTCTGATTGTGATCAAAATAGTCAGAGTCACTCTAGATGAAATTGTCTAGTGTGAACCATGTTGTGTCACTAGGTCTTTGAGCACTCTGAACTAACCTCCTAAACGATGACTGTGGCTGAGGTGGTATCTGAATCTTTCCAAACTATCTCATCACTCGATCATAGTAGAAGGTATGCTCGATGTGATCATGCCAACCAACCAAAAATCTATCCATCTGCATTATCCTCATCTATCTCATATAGTTTGTCCACTAAAGTAAAAGCTGATAAGGTCTCCATAAGATCTCATCCTCCTCTAGTTGGTCAAACCTCACACTCCAAAAGTGTAAATCCCCATACTGCCATAACCATTAGAGAGGATAGCCAAAGGCTCGAGGATACCCTAATACTATCGGACATGGGAAGCTATTAGTCCTGGTGCATGTGATATGCTCTAGGCACCACACCTATAGAAGTGTATAGTGTACCATGTTGTCTAGCTCTTGAAAGACAAACCACCCAAGTTCATAACATAAATGTGCTAGGATGCACCATCCCCATGCATACAGTGTCTTGTGCTCCACCATCTCCCATATCAGGTGCACTAGAACAACCTCCAAATGTGCTACTCTTCCATCTAGGAGGAGCACCAATGCAATGGTGTGCATCATAATCCATCTCAGCACAAGCACTCATGAATACAGTAGCAGTGCCAAATCAATCTATCCTACGACTCTATCATCATGAACTATTTTTCTAAGGAAATACTGCATGTCCACCCACTCCTCATGGAAGGACCAACCCCTCTAAAGGTACTCCTGCTCCCCTCGAATAGGGACTCTAAGTATCCAATGTATGTCCTCTAATGTGATGGTCATTTCTCTCCTCGAAAGGTGAAAAGTGCATGTATCTACATTCCAATGTTTGCACAATTCCATCAACATCATATCATGGTACATCATGGGGGGAATGAGGTACACCCAATAAATACCTACCTCATGTAGGTTCTCTACATCCATAGCTGAGAAAGCAGTGGCTAGGTCTCTTAGAAAACTCAGCTGAGTCCCACCAAGACATTGACGAGCTCGTGTGGGTACCTATCCAAATCATCAAAATATGCTCTCTAAATCATCTAACCTCTTCAATTATACTCTAATTCATCATGAAATTGTATTAATGTTGTTCTAGTGTTCTTTCTCTAAGGCCTTAGATAATTTTGAACCCTTTTGGGACACTTCACAAAGAAACAAGACACTTTGCAAAACAGTGGCACTTTGCGAACAAAAGGGACACTTTGCGAATAAAAAGGACACTTCACAAAAAAAAGGGACACTTTGCAATTCACCTAAGATCCTAAATTAACCTAAATATGCTTATAAATCATCTCATAATTACAAAATCACAAAGAAAAGGTACCAAAATTGACTCACCTCATGCTGCCACTCATTTGTCGCCACTTGGTCATGCAACACATCTAATCTTGTCATTGTGAATCCACATGTGCTTGACATATTTTTCTATCTCCTTGTCACTCTCAAGCTAGAAAAGGTAAATGAACAAGTATGTGACACTTTACTCCATTTTCATTCCTTTTAATCTATGTCATTTTTCATTTAAGCACATTTGTACTTTTACCATTTTAGACCTTTTTAGTGTGCTTTTCATTCAAACCATCATATTGAGTGCTAGTGAACACTATTATTTATGTCATTTGTTGCATCAGAATCGTGTTTCCATTCCCTACATCATCACTCACCTATCTTTATGTGGCACCATATTTGGAAATTCCCTCTGATATGTGTGTCCTCATTCAATGTGGCTAGATTCCTACCTTGATTCCACCTCCATAAAGCAAGTAGAATCAAGGGGGGCATACATCTACCCTAAAATTTGATCTTTAGGAACTAGATAAGAGGAATTTTTGACTTCTAATGAATTTTTTTTGTAGGATGTGGTTCTGAATGTTGTTGTTTTGCAAATAACTACATTGCGGGCTTCATTCTCCCACCTTTAAATGAGTATCCTTTTATGAAAATAAAGTACATTGTTTAGAGCTGTTTAAATTACATATGCATATAGAGTCATATGGGTGCTAAAGTGGGGGTTACATGTGTCACCAAAAATTGTATAACTTTGAAGAAAAGGACAATTTTGTGCATAATTTGGTCCTACTTTAGGTACCCTTGCATCAATCACCCTCCTAAACCAACATTTATAGGCCCTTAAGGATCGTTATTTTTTACTTTGAGGCCTATTTTACCTAAGGAATTATACAAGCCCAGACAAATAACATCAAAATTACTCAAATATCACCAATCCCACCTCAAAAACCCCTGGTGGGACTAGGTCGCCCAATTTGGCGACGTAGTCCTTTTTAGGGATTTTTGCATTTTTAAATTGGAAAATGTCTATCTTGCTAAAAATTCCTGATGGGTGTCAGCCTCTTAGGTCAAAATTATCGATAATTAGGTATTGTTGATTATAAATACATGTTTTTAGGTCATTTTTCACAAAAAACTTCAAGAATCAAGTGCAAAACATATTCCTCAATAAAATTCATGTCTCTTCTACAACAAAGTTGAAACTTAGGACAACAAACTAGGGCTTTTGCTGGTATTCAAGTTCACTTCTCACTCAATATCTCAAATTGGAAAGGGTTGATCATGGATGCCTATGGAGAATCATAGAGAAAAATAGGTTGAGGAGGTGCAACTCGCCACAAAATCACACCTAAAGACTTGTTTTCAAAGTGACTCCATCTTCCATTTTCTATCTATCTTCAAATTTAAGGTTTGCATCCCATTTTTATTTCATTTACATTCATTTATAATGTTGTATATTTTCACGGATTGAAGTCTTGCATCATTCTAAACTCTTGCATGCATCTTATTCTAGGACAATAGAATATGGTTTTGTCTTATTTTAGGTTTTCCAAGTTCTAGACACACTTAGGGCTAGGGTTTATGCAGATTTATTATCTCTTTCAATCTTAAAATAAAAACTAGGGGTTTGAAAAAGAAAAACCCAACTTTAAAAACCAAAATATACTCTATTTTATAGGTGATTTTGCTGGTCTAAATCTGGATTTCAATGAAGAAGCAGAGTGCAGACCATAGGCCTTTGTGTCCACTTCGAATTTTCCCAAAAAGCTGAAAGGGGCTAGGTTGCCAATAGCAGTGACCTAGCCCCACTGGAGGTTTCTATCAAAGTTTTTGGTAGATTTGAGCACCCAGTTGGCTGGAACAGAGTTTGGAGGAGTTTACTAGAAAAGGGACTAGGTCGCCCAACTTGGTGTAAGTGTCCCAAAGGGCATTAAACTTAGATTTTCTAGATTTCTGGGGGCTTCTCCAATCTCTACTTTGGCCCTCATCAGTTTACAAGTTCAGTTGTCTGATTTGTTAAGTTATTATACCTTATATAGACTTTATCTCTACTTTGTTGCATAACATCATGTGTTTTCAAACAATATAATTTTCATTAGCTTGCATACAATACTTAGTTTCATTTATCAAATCATAGAATTTAGCATACTTCACATTAAAATTTCAATCACTTCCAACCCTAATATTGAATGAATCCTGAGATTTATGTTTCCACAAAGGAAAATGCCCTTACTTCTAAGTGAAAAACCCAAGAAAGCCTTAGGGGACCCATTGCTTCACACAAAACCATAATTTTTTTGTTTCAAGTTGAAAATCATTCAAAGTTGTCAACAAGCCTTGAAGATCACCTATAGGTCATAAATTGTAGTTTTTGATTTGGACACCAAATAGGAAGGACTAAGCAAAAAGAGAAGACAAGGATTAGTCTTTGAAGTTACAGAAAATCCCAACTGGACTAAATTGCCACTTCTAGTGAATGAGTCCTAGTTCTAGTCAGTTTTTAGGATTTTGTAGATTCAGATACCCTTTTGTCTAAAACCTATTCCTGCACTCCAAAAAATTGACCGATTCATATAGCTTGGCTAATGAGTCCTAGTTAGTAGTAAAATTAAATTTTCTAGTGTTTCAAACCTCAATTCAACCTTCTCTGGATTTTTAGGTGTACACATTATGTTTTGTATTCTTATGTGTTGTTTCATTCGCTTTTCTAGGTCATTTTGTGTTAGTTTGCATTCAACTAGGGTTTTTCATTTCATCTAGCATTACACTATCTTTTCCAATTCTAAACTTGGTGGTGAACCCCTTATTAGATCATAATCATCCCCTAGAACAACCCTCTTACAAGATATCTTTCTCCTTTGCAAAGAGATCTCAAGGGTTTATTCTTGAGTTAAAGTGAGGGAAGGTTGTTCTCTCTAGGTCGTAAACTACTAGGGTGAAGATGATCAAAACCAATTTTCCATCCCTTCAAGTACAAAATACTTTCTGTAAGTAGCATAGAATGCATAATCACGAGGTATACCATTAACATATCCACTTGTAGACCACTTCAGCACATGTGATTAGAATTGAGGCACTACACAAACATAAAGAGAATATTTACCAAGTTGCAAAACAAGAGAAATCAATGCAGAGAAATGTAAAAAAATTCTCAAACCAATCCAAACAACCAATAACACTACCAACCTTCTGCAATTCACATGTGACATGAAAACATAGGAGTGTAATGCCCATAAAATACTGACATTAAATACAAAACTACAAGATTGGAACTACAACAATGGAGGAATGTGGAGAATTCTCCTAGACATACTTTAGTGAAACATCCTAAACTAGAAACACTTAAGAAATTTTTGGAGGCCAATAATTTATTTCATCAACACATACTTCATTAGGAGCATCAAGAGAGATTGTAAGATAGACTATAGAACTTCAACAACATCTCTCCATTATTTTTCCTTCTTTTAATCCTCATCTTAATATATCATTATGAATTTTGTTGACAATAATAATGCATTATATGAACATAAAAATTTCATCTTTGATATCAAACCATGAACTATATAACTTATTCTTGGATAAGGCATGACATCCAACCATTAAATTTAAAAAATCTTCTTTAGATAAGGCATGGCATCAACCATTAACTTCATCAACTCTTTTTTAGATAAGATATGACATCCAACCATGAACTTCATGACTTCTTTGATAAGGCATGAAATCAACCATGAAATTCATCACCAATGATATTCCAAGTCGAATATAACAATGATAACCAATGTCAAGGGGTAACCACCTTCCAATAATCAATGTTGACACACATGACAATCACATTAGCAGTCTTTGACATGAGAGACAATCAACAAAGTGTTGACAACAAATATGAAAATTTTCAGCAACCTCCTTAGTGTTGAAATCAATGACAACCATCTATTTTGGCATCAATGACAACAACTACCAGTAAAACCCTTCCCAAAATCTTGCATCAATCCTAACTAGAGTTCCATGAAATTTTATTTGCATATAAAAGTTTTCTCTATTTTGAGGTCATGAGTTTGTAGTAGGCAAGCAAGTTGAAACATTCGGTGAAGACATGAGCCAAACATGAATCTAAATGTGATATTTATCTTCATGTAATGAAATAAGATAAGTTTGCATGATACATATTATAGGAATTATAAATCCCAATTGCAATACCTCTTGTTTTAGCAAACCAATCAATACCTGCATGAATCTTTACTCCCACAAATTGCACGACATATTGCAACTCCATTGACCTACAGGTTTTCTGGCTATGTGGAGTTCTTTGGCAGCATGCCCTATTCATACAATAAACAATTTCCACCATTGCATTTGAAATTTTTTGTTGTTAAGGCAATTTTTTTGAGACTAAAATTTGAGGGTGCCATCATCCTCAAGCAATTCATTGGTTTCATTTTGTTTGAAATCAGTTAGAAATTGAGCTGAATTTCTTTTTTAAAACATGGTGTTTTGTCTCATGTTATTTTCTTCATAAAGTTGACCTCCAATCTACAGTCACCCACACTTTTTCTTCCAGTCATGGCCCTTTCAGTGTTTTGGCATAACACGAAATCATTGCAATAATTGTGCCTTCTACTGCCTCATTTATATTTGTATACTACACACCATTTTCAGCCTCATCTTAATTAGGCTTGGTTCATGAAAGACCACCTATGATGAAATTGATTGGGAAGAGGATACAAAATTCTGATTAGATTTATAAAATATTTACTTCATGTGCTTAGAATATGTGGAAAACAGTCCAAATCATAGCCTCTCTTCTCATCCATGACTCCCGCATGCCTCCTCTACTCATTGTGCAACAAACACATTAGGAGAAAATCATGAATTATCTGCAAGTTGTGGGTCTTTGAAGTTAATCTCAACACACAAATTTTTGTTTGTTTGTAGATCACACCTCTTCTAAAAGGGTTTCTTCACATGCTACCTCAATTATTTATTATTTTTTCTTCACACTTGGTAATCAATTGGAGTTGCCTAGCTATGTGTGCTTTTAAAAAGTCTCCAATCATAAATAATTTTTTTTAAAAGAACAAACCAACACTTTATAGTTATCATATTTTGTTACACTCACAATAAAAATTAGTGTTAATTATTACATAAGTTTCTATTATAACATCAAGAAATTGCAAAAAGTGGGGATTTTTTTATTTTGCAATAACTTTCAAATGGGGTGGGGGGTCATTTTTTGAATAATGGAGGTTTCCATTTAAATGTTTTGTCATTTTATTGAGGTTTGAAAGACATAATTAATGTATGTCTTCATTTTTTACCTCATGACATAAACTTGTAAGGAGTCAAAACAACAAATAAGTTTGTAAATGCACTCATATAAAGTCTCACAAAAATTTAATGTGTGTTCGTTTGAGATGAAATTTTATACTTACACTAAATTATAAAGTGTAATGGTGGGTTGTGTATTGCCTTGACTTTTCATTGCAGTAATGGATCCTCGTGATTCTTGATCATGCATGTGTTGCCTTGATTTCCCATAACAATAATGGATCCTCGTGATTCTTTGCTCATGCGATTTTTCCTTGATGTACACCCTTTTTTAGATTCTTGTAGATATTTTGGACCTAATTTTGGGTTTGAATTCCTATTCACACATTATTCTTAATTTTAGTTAGTTTGTATTTACCTCTTTATTTTTAGCATTAAGGGGGACTGTAATATTGGAAAAACAAGGATTGACAACTAGGGGTGAATTAGTTGTTACAAAACTTAAAATTATTCAAACTTAATCAATCTTTAATCTCAGATCTGATAATTAACAGTGAAAGCATAAATCAAGAACACGTCAGAAACACATGAACACCAAGATTTTTATACGTGGAAACCCTGTTAGGGAAAAAACCACGGTGGATGTTAGTCCTAAATATTATACCCTATTAGAAGTATAATGAAGAATTAATAAGGAATGCACATGCATTCAGGCACACTTCCTAGAGCTCACTGCTCAAATGGAAGGCTCGCTACCTTACATAAAACAATCAAATTAAATCCATCTGATGAATTTGAACTGATAAATTAGCTTCTACATAATCCTGGTGACAATTCTAGTTAGGCGCAGAAACACTTCTTCACACTCTTCTCTAAAATCAAATGATGTGATCTTTATTCACACATTTCACATACACTCACTGAGCATGATCTAGAAACATCACTAAACATCATAGTAGCATACACAATAACTCAATTTCCCAGAACTACATTCTCTTTTTCTAAAAACACCTGCTACAGTAAAAAAATATCTATAGGAGCTCATAAATTATAACTCACTCCAATCTTGATGGGTACCACTAAAAATTTCATACAACATACTAGATAGGCTCAGCAAGAAACCCTTTAATGCATGACCTTTGATTATCAACGTACACAAGTTTCCTCCATTCTGATCTTCATAGCTTCACAGACTACCTATAACATATTTTTTCTAATTTTCTCAATATCCTCGAAATATACAACCTTCAAAATCATCAATTCTAATAGTGTTGACATCAATTACAACCACAACATCCAACAATCTCCCCATTTAGCATTGATGGAAACACATGATGTGAAAAATGCCATCAACACAACTAATTCTTCACACAATAAGTTTCTCCTCCTTTGTTGTACACTTCTCCCCCTTAGATTGTACAAATTTTTTCACATTACACTTCTCCCCCTTTGACATCAATGGAAAAGGTACACAAGATCTAAACAACATATCATCTAAATCATCTGACTACTTCCCCTGAGTAGCAGCCACCACAACATCAATTTGAAATAAGATCTCACTATAAGTGCGTGGATTGATACAAAGACTTGCATCTTAGTTCAGACTAGCAGGGGGAATCAATCCCTAGCTTGCCTCTAAGATACTCAAAATTATCCTTAGGCAACAATTTAGTGAAGATATATGCAATTTATTCTTTATTGGGCACATATTCCAATATGACTTCTTTATCACTCACTTTGTCTCTCAAAAAGTGATACTTGATAGATATATGCTTTTTCTTTGAATGTAACATCTAATTCTTGGAAATGTTTATGGCACTTGAATTGTCATGGAATATAGCAATAGGCTCATTATACTCAATTTTGATATCTCTCAGCATCTGTTTCATCCATAATAATTGAGTGCAATTGTTTGTAGAAGCAATATATTATGCCTCAACAATAGATAAAGAAAAGTAATTCTTCTTTTTACTTAGCCAAGACACCAACTTCTTCCCCAAGAAGAATGCACCCCCACTTGTACTTTTTCTGTCATCTACATCTCTTGCCCAATTTGCATCTATAAAGGAATTCAAAGTAAGATCAACATATTAAGGATACCAAAATCAAGTGTTCCTTTTAAGTATATGAAAATCCTCTTTATTGCTGTCACATGTGATTCCTTTGGATCAACTTGATATCTAGCAACCATGCACACAACATTCATAATTTTTGGTCTAGTCTAAGCCACATATATAAATCCACCAATCATTGACCTATACATTGTTTTATTAGCCTTAGGAGAACAATCATTCTGTGTTAACTTGCATCCCATTACCATTGGTGTACCAACTGGTTTTGAGTCTTCCATGCCCAACGTTTTTAGTAACTCCTTTACATATTTGGACTAAGATATGAAAATTCCATCATCTAACTGAGTTGTTTGCAATCCTAAAAATAAATTCAGCTCTCCTATCATTGGCATCTCAAATTCACTTTTTATTTCATCAGCAAACTTCATGCATAAGTCATCATTACCTTCAAAAATAATGTCATAAACAAAGACTTTAATAATCAACTCTTTATCCTGATCCATCTTGAAATATAAATTGTTGTCAATAGTACCTTTATTGAATCCAAGCTTCAAAAATTATTTATCCAATCTAGCATACCATGCTCTAGGGGCTTTTTTGAGTCCATATAGTTCTTTCTTCAATTGGAAAACCATGTATTTTTAATCAGTGAGTTTTAATCCATCTGGTTGCCCAACATAAAATTATTCTTCTAACTCACCATTTAGGAATGTTGACTTTACATTCATTTGATAGAATTTATAATTCTTGAAAGTAGCATAAGTAGGAAATAACCTTAAAGCTTCAATTCTAGCAACATGGGAAAATGTTTCCTCAAAATCAATACCTTCCATCTATGAGTATCCTTTACATACCAGTCTTGCTTTGTTTCTAATTACTTCACCTTGCTTGTTCAACTTATTCCAAAAGACCCATTTGGTTCCAGTCACATTTTTATCCTGAGGTCTCGGAACAAGAGTCCATGTATCATTTTTCTCTATCTACATCAGTTCTTCCTTCATTGCTTCCATCCAATATTCATCTATACATGCTTCATTGACATTACTAGGCTCAATCTTGGAAATCAAGAAATATTCATCTACAATTCTTCTTCTAGTCTGCACACCTTTGTTCTTGTCTCCTATAATATGATTCTCAGAGTGATTTAGCTTTACATACCTTGGAACTTTTGGATTCTCGTGAATTTTGGTTCGTTTGTTCTTTCTTTTGCACTTCCACTAGCTTCTTCTTCGTGATTCTCTTGATTCATTAGAACAATTTGAATTTGATTTTTTGTCTGTGCATTCTTTCCATTATCAGTTCTATCTTGTTGGTGATCTGAATCATATCCACAATATCTGGATGATCTAACATTGTCTTCATCAACTCTAACATTTTCACTTTCAACCATTTTCTTCAATCTTCTATTATAGCACCATTATGCCTTGCTCTTAGTAGAGTAACTAAGAAAGATTCCTTCATCACTTCTAGCATCAAACTTGCCAATATCTTCATCTCTCTTAATATAACATCTAATTCCAAAGATTTTGAAATACTTAACAGTAGGCTTATAACCAAACCATAGTTCAAAAGGAGTCTTACCAAAATTACCATTAACATTTACCCGGTTAATAGTGTATATAGCAGTGCTTAGAACTTCTCTCCAATAGATATAAGCAACAATACCTTCCAACATCATAGTTCTAGCAGCATCTAGAATTGTTCTGTTGTTTCTTCCAACAACTCCGTTCTGTTGAGGGGTTCGGGGAACAAATAACTATCTTTTGATTCCATGTTCTTCAAAAAATGTATTGAACTCCCGGGAAGTGAATTCACCACCTATGTTTGACCTTAACCATTTGACCTTCAAACTTGTCTCATTTTCTGCCAAAGCTTTGAAACATTTGAAATTTTCTAGAGCTTCATTTTTTTCTCTCAAGAAAGCAACCCATATCATCCAACATAAATTACCTTTCTCCTTGTAGACTCATGATTTTGGATGGACCACATAGATCAGTATGAACTAACTCCAATACTCCATTGGAATGATGTTGTTTCATCTAAAAAGAAGTTCTTGTCTCCTTTCCCATCTAATATTCCTTGCATATAGTGTTAGTATGTTTCACTAACTTAGGTAGATCTCTGACTGCTTGAGTGGAGCTTACTTTGGAAATGTTATCAAAATTCACATGACACAACCTCCTATGCCATAAACATCTTACATCAAATTGAGAAATAAAGAACCTTTTCACTAGTAGCACTCAGGTGAAAAATATTACCTCTTGTCTTTATACTTGAAGCAATTACATTTCAAGAGCTTCCCAATATCCTGCACTTGCCATATTTGAATTGAATATTGTATCCCTTGTCTACCATTTTTCCAAAACTCAACAAGTTATGCTTCAATCCTTCAACATAAACAACATCATAAATATTACATTTACCACCAAGAGAAATAGTGCCTCTGCCACAAATCACACCAGCATTGTTATCTCCAAATCTTACAACACCACCGTCATAATTTTCCAAGCTTAGAAACTTGCTTTTGTCACTAGTCATATGATGTGAGCATCCGTTTTCAATCACCCATTCATCCTTTTCATTAATTTTGGCTATAAGAGCTTTCTCAATATTCTAATTGTTAGAAGATTTAGTAGACACCGTACCATTTTCCTTGATAAAAATGAATACCCATCCATATTCATGTCCAGATTCTTTATCAAATTCATCATCAGTAACATCTTCTTCAACATAATAACATATCTTTTGAAATCTAGACTTGTCAGGTTTATACTTAGAAACTCTTTCAGGACACCTTGATGCAAAATGACCTTTCTTATTGCAAGAGAAATATTTAATAGGTAGTTTTCCTTTGTACTTACCATGTCCTCTGGATTTTATTTTCACAATCAATGCTTCTAGCTCTTCTACCTCTCTTACTTCATCTGGAATCTATCTCATCTCATCTTCATATTTGAATGTATTTCTGAAACTTTCTCCCAGATCATATCTTAGTTGGCTTTTTCTAGATACAATAGCTTAAAATACAATTTTTTTATAGGATTAGGCTCACTCAATTCACTCAACTCAAAAACAGCTAGTTTTCCAATCAACATGTCTCTTGTCACATTTGTTACTGTTTTGAGTTCTTGAATATCATGAGATTTTGTTTTGTAGGAAGAAGGCATAGATCTTATCACTTTAGCCACAATTTCATCTTCATCTATAACTCCACTGACACATCTAAATCCCATCACTAGTTCATTTAATTTCTGCATGAAAAAAAATGTTTTCATCTTCACTCATCTTCAAGTTCTCCCACTTGCCTTTCAGAATTGTTAGCTTAGCAATCTTCACTTGAGAATCTCATTCATACAATGTTTCCAATTTCTTGGAGATCTTATGTGTTTTCTTCAAACCTATCACATTTGTCATCTTTGAGTCTATCAAAGCACTCAATAATGCTTCAATAGCCCTGATGTTGATTTCAACTTCTTTGATCTCATTAGGAGTAGTAGGACCATTCTGAGGAATATTATATTTGTTCTTTGTAATTTTCCAAAAGGGTGCACCAATCCACTTCAAATAACACTCCATTTTAATCTTCCATAAAGAGTAATTTGTACCATAGAATCTAGGACTATCCTTCTTGTATCATGCCATCTCAAATCACCTCAAGCTATTAGACTTCTTCAGAGGAACTTGGCTCTAATACCAATTGTTGGAAAAACAAGGATAGACAACTGGGAGGGGGATGAATTAGTTGTTACAGAATTTAAACTTATTCAACCTTAATCAAGATTTAATATCATATTTGATAATTAACAGTGAAAGCATAAATAAACAACACATCAAAAACACATGAACTTCAAGATTTTTATACATGGAAACCCTGTTAGGGGAAAAACCATGGTGGATGTTAGTCTATAAGATTATACCCTATTAGAAGTATAATGAAGAATGAATAAGGAACGTACATGCATTCATGCAGACTTCCTAGAGCTCACTTCTCAAAGGGAAGGCTCACTATGTTACATAAAACAATCAAATTAAATCCATCTGATGAGGTTGAAGTGAGAAATTAGATTCTACAAAAGCTTGATGATAGTTCCTATTAGGCACATAAACACTTCTTCACACTTCACTCAATACTCTTCCCACTCTACTCTGAAATAAAATGATCTGATATTTATTCACACATTTCACATACATTCACCGAGCATACACCACACACACACTTCAAAATGAAGAAACAATCGCTCTTGTATATCCACTACATGAATTTACATCAACAACTCTATCGGCCACAAGTAAATAATGAATTACAACTGTCGACCCAATTCATGAATAAATATCAATGTGCACCAACCTAAGTCAATCACAAAGTAATGAAGACCTAAATCAACATCCTCGAACATTCCAAATAATAAAAGATTAATCCATAATAATGTACAACATGCTACCACCATCATGTCAACTAAGAACATAAAACCCTTGAACACACAAAGTAAAATGTTTGATCACGAGCACACCGATCAATGTGAACATACCACAATGATAGAGCATGATCTAGAAACATCACTGAACATCACAGTAGCATACACAATATCTCAATTTACCAAAATTGCATTCTCTTATTCTAGATTCACCTGCTACAATAACACAATAATTGTAGGAGCTCAAAAACTTATAACTCGCTCCAATCTTGATGTGTACCACTAAAACTTCCAGACAACATACTAGATAGGCTCATCAATAAATACTTTAATGCATGACCTTTGATTATCAACATACACAACTTTCCACCATTCTAATCTTCGTAGATTCATAGACTGGCTATAATATATTTTGTCTAATTTTCTCAATATCCTCGACATATAAAACCTTCAGAATCATCAATACTAATAGTGTTGACATCAATGACAACCACATATCAGCAACAGAACCACACCATCCAACATGTAATAGTTTTTTTCTAATGCTTCTTTAAGTGAAGCAATGGAGGAACCTTCTATTTTTTGGGGGGTCTCATTGTAATAGCCCATTCTAAATTATTACTTAATTATTTATTATTGTGAATAAAAATTTAAATATTAAATTTTAAAAATACATAACTAAGTATCTCTTGTCAGTCATAGCAACACATGTCTAATTAAAATGATTCAAAGATTTATATATTCAATTTCAATGTCAATTACAATATCCAAGTTGACTTGGCTCATAAGGCTACATATTCAATACAATGTATAAATTTACATCAAGGTTACATCAAGATTACATCATACACTAAGAAATTCTTGTAAACATCAAAGGTTTCCTCTTGATTTTCACCTGCACTAGTGGAATAGAACATGGTTGAAGTGCTTTACCACCCAACCACGAAACTTACGCTTCCTCGAAATTATTCCAACTTGAAGAATACTTGACCCTGCATGAAAATTTTCACAATAGAATAATTTGCAAGGTAGAATTTGGTGTGTTCCCATACATCAACATGCATCTATATTTACAAGTTAGAGAAGAAAATTCAAAATCTATGCTAGGAATGGTAGAGAGTGTTATCAAAAAGTTTGTACACACATAATGAACTAATTTCTTGGCCAAGCATAAGAATAATGTTGCAACAACAAACAATAGGTTTTGGTAAAAGAAAAAACCTATACTCTCTAAACTCCATTTTGGAACCCATCCCAAAAGGTAACTTTATACAACACAATTATTCCATAACAACTATCTACCCTCTAGCAACATCTACCCCGAGGTTCTCTAGTCTATTTAGGTGTTTCCATTCTACTCAATTAAGAGAATATTATTTACACACATATCTTATGAAAAATTAATTCAGTCTCTTTATTTCCTCATTTAACAAATAATTAGAAAAATGATTAAATAGAACTCATCAATACTTTATCCAGCCATATCATACAAAAGACTCAAGATTACATTCAACATATATCATTATCCATTTAAAAAATTAATTTCATAAGTAACAAAAGAAGGTATATCACAAGTATGTGTATGTATGTAGACAAAGGTCTATGTGTATACACATATATGTGCCTACTTAAGTTATAAATTTTTACATACATTCTGATATAAAAACCAATAAATCTGATTGCTATCATTCAAATAATGATTCAAATTGATATATCATTGTCAGATTACAAGTAGTAAAAGAATCTTAAAAACAATTATGTTTGAATAGTTTCCCACATACTGTTATGTCATTTGTATCAAACCAAGCTGTGATAACAAAAAAAATTGTTGCTATAAAAAAACTACCATTAATACATAATGATTTTATTTACAGCTAAACAAATTATAGTTTATAATAACAATGATGTCGTTTACAGATAAAACACATTGTTTATAGTAAAACGATGTTGTTTACAACTAAACAATTACAATTTATTACAAAATAATGTTGTTTACAAATACACACTCATTGTTTATAAAATAAAAATGTTGTTTACAACTAAACAATTACAGTTTATTATAAAAGAATATTTTTTACAAATAAATACCCACTATTTATAATCTAAAATGATGTTGCTTACAAATAAATGAGTATACAGTTTATTGCAAAAAAAATTTGTTTATAAATAAACAATTACATAATGAAGTTGTTTATAGATTCAGGCTACCCTATACTACATACTAAGAACAAAGACTCCATCATTCTGGTATTTACAAATAAAAATACTAATTTCCTCTATGCAATAAAAGTAGTGAAACAACATATTTATCATTTAGAAACCAAATAATCATACGAGTTTGAAAAAAGTTCAATACTTCCAGGGTCTTAGAAAGAAAACCTTGTTTCTTCCAATAAGAAAAGAAATAATGATCAAGGCATTCATCACTAAATGAAATAACCTTCAATTAGATAAATGTATCAATGTAACCTTAATCAGTATTAATGGCTGAATTAGAAGAATATTTCTTTAATGACATGTAAATATATATACATATATATACATACATATATATACATATATACATACATACATACATACATATATATTGTAGTGTAGTAAAATGAATACCTTGGCATTTTCACACTTTATTTGGACCTATTTTAGCACACCTTGCATTAATTTCACTTTAGGTCACTTATTAAGGGCCCCTAAGGCCCCTTTTTGTGCATCCCAAGGCTTATTTTAACTATAAACTTGACCAAAATCCTTAAACAACCATAAATCTTGCCAACCCACCTTTTGAACCAGCAAATTAAGCATTGTGGGACCAAGATGCCATTGGTGGAATCTTAGTCCCAGGGGCTTTATTTTTTAGAATGAAAAGTGGGAAATGAAAATATTTGAATTTGTTTGACCTTTTGTTGGCCTTTGAGATCCAGTAATTAGGTTATTAGGTAGAGATTCCTATAAAAGTAAGATTCCCACCTCATTTTAACCTAAGTAAGCAAAAAGTAGGTAAGAAGCAAAAAAATTGAGCAAGTTGAAGGAAGTTTCAAAGTCTTGGAGAAACCTTCTATTGTGTTTTTGTAGGTTTTTCAAGTCTTTCCAAGTCAAGATCTAGCATTTCCAAAGATTAGTAATGGATGCCTATTGTGGATCATGAGATATTCTAGGTTCGAGATGAAACTAGCCATTTATCAAAGCCTAAAGACTTGTTTCTTGATTGATTCCATCTTCCACTATTGCTCTATTTTTTGCCTAAGGTATACTTAATGTTTGTGACTTGTTAGTGTGATTAGAGATCTCCTTTATAGTTCATATACATTTGCATCTTAGAGATCTTATTCTAACACATTTGAATAGGGTTTCTTCATATTCCAGCTTTCATAATCTTAGACACATTTAAGATTAGGGCACACACATTCCCATTTTTAGATTTATGCTTGTTAATCAAGGTTTAATCAACAAACAAGGTGTTTAACCAACACAAACCCCCATAAAAAATCAATCCAAATTCCTTTGTTTTGTAGTTCTTTTTATAGGTCCAGAGCTAAAAACATGGTGAAGAAGGAAGTTTAGATCTTAGGTTTCAGGATCACACTCAAAAATTTCAAAAATTTAGATCGAGACTAATATGCCACCTTGGGCATCTTATTCCTCCCAAGCATATCTTTCAAAGATTATTTTACATCCAGTTTTGACATCCAAAGATTTTGGAATTGCCCCAAAAAACAATAGTGGGACTAATACACCATCTTAGGCATCTTAGTCCTCCAAGGCATATTTTGGCAAGTTCTTTACATTTCCAGAATCCTCATTTCATCTCTAGACTTCCCAGGTATACATGTACCCTAACTTGGTATTGCATATTTTCATCATTTGCATATCTCAGTTAGCTTATTTTAGGTTATTTTTCATATCACATTGTGTGTTCCAACAAATATCTTTTCCAAGCATTTTCTTGGTGGTGAACTCCTTAAAGCTGAAAAGAACCCCTTCCAAGGTCCTCCTAATTGTGAATTGACTCAACTTGAGAGGTTGATAGTCAATTTGATTAAGGTTCTTAGGACATAATTGAATAAACTAGATAAAATAGAAAGGAAATTCACACCCTTCCCATTTTATCTTCGATTCAAATATATGTATATATATGTATATATGTGTATACATATATATCAATATATAAATATATATATATATACCATCATTCTTCAATTATTCAAATGAATGATGCCAACCCGTTTATAGTACAATCATTAGTTTCCTTTTCTTAAGTTTAAAATTTATTCTTAACACACTATGGGTGCATCAATCCAATATTCGACCTAGATAATATGAAAATATAATAGTAAAAGAAGAGAATGAAGATAATACTTTCATTCCCCAAGGGAATGATAAACAATTTTCCACATCATTTCCAAACAACACAGCACTACTAATTGAATAAATATGATAGCATAGAATGGCATAGAAACCACATGCATGGAACTACAACTGTAGCAAAAACAAATGACATCTTGCCTCAGCCTTGCTTGGCTAGCAAGCGGGTAGGACAAAAAAGGAAAAATATATAACATGTAAAAAGGGTGATATTGATTTAAAATGGATTCACTCTAATCACAGGCTTATTGGCTCATCTGATAGCTATGTGATGAGCTATTTAGAAGCACATGAAATGAATATAAAAGTGGTGGTGACATCACAAACTTCAAAAGTATGACATGTTCGGATTTCAAGCCTTTGTACAAGCATAAACAAAGCATGTCCGAGAAAAAGAAGGCTAATATGGCCATGCTCACAATAGTAACATTATTCTAAGTCATTCAAAGATTTGCATAAGGAAAATCTATGAACAATTTTTAGATGATTATATAGAATTGATGATGTAATATTAAGACTAAGCATTGAGAATGAACAAAATTGTAAATAAATGTAAACATTTCAATGGAAAACATAAAATACCTCTATATGTGAGGATTTTTCCCTTCAGCTTCTCCAAAAAGCTTGACGAATAACTCATTCTCCTTTTGTTGGCATTGATGATCTTTTTCAAAATGGAAAATTTCCTTGATTATCCCTACACCTCCACTAAGGGGCCATTTTGAATCTTGATGGGAATTAATGTTTAACCCCCCCATTCATAAAATTTGAATATTTTCCATAATTTTGATGGCAATACACTATCAAATGGGATATTTCTCATGATGCTATTTAAATTCTATCAATTCGATAATGATAATATCAGTTTCAAATTAAATTGCTAAGAAATATATTATATATTTATATACCATATATATATTCATATGCATTCACTGATATGTGTACGTTCTTCAATATATATATACATTTTTATGTATTTGTATATAGATGTTTTAATGTTCATATATCAACTTTTAAATAGAAATGAACTTTTATTTCAACCATCAATTGTTTAAATGAAGTGGATTTTCTTATCCATTAAATAATCCTTTTTTGAAATACATACATTCAATTATATGTCATTTTATACTATAATTTTCTTTCAAATTCTTAAAACACAAGATTAAGATAAACAATTAAATAATGATTTCACATGCATTACTTTTCAAAAGAAAATATTTACAATCATCAAATCATTTCAAGTCAGATAAATATAATTCTCCTATATGAATTTTAAATGTAGTTATCATCCTATTTTGTGGTGTGTCCACCAAGATTTCATCAAGCTTATTGTTTGATTTAGCAAAGTGATCCTACTTCAAATGTGTTCTCACCCTTCAACCTGCCATCTTAAAATTGCACACACTTGCACTTATATAATTCAGGAGTAATGTTCAATTTATGATAAAGTATAAAATAACTCAAAATGATCACATAGTCAACGATGGTCAACTACTTTCAATCTTTTCAAAATTATCAAAATTTACATTCAATATTTTGAATTTCCTCAACAATTGAATTAAACATATTATAATTAAAAATGCAATAAAATTGGGTTATAACATCCTTCCCCTCTTGGAAGAGACATCATCTTGATTTCTATTTAATCAAAATTGAATCATATATGTCTATTTCAATATCACATCATGTTGTTCCAAACCAAAACATCATAATATTTAAATCCAAAATTTTCAAACAAAATTATCAAAGTCTCTTTCTTAAGAAAGAAAATGTGGGAAGGAGCATTCTATTTCTTTCGCATACTCCCAAGTAGCATTGTCTTCTAAAGAGTGGTCCCATTGGACCTTAAACTAAGCAATATCTCTACTCCACAACTTAGTGTTGCATCTATCCAAGATTCTAATGGGATCCACTAGCACCACTCCTGGATCCTATACCTACAAGGATTTACAATCAAGCACATGAGCTACATCAGGATGATATGGATTAAGGAAATAAACATGAAACACACTATGTAGTTGACCCAAAATAGGTGGTATAACAACTCTATAATCAATTGGATTAATCACTTTCAAAACTTCAAATGGACCCACTGAACCACAAAATTTTATGCTTTTGGGATGATAAAGGGATGGGTCCCCTACAAATTTCTAGGGTTTTCACCTAGAAGGAAGAGGACATCCCTTTGTGGGTAGCATAAATTTTGTGATTCATTCAATACTAGGGATTGAAATGGGGTTCAATGTGCTTATAATGAATTGTGCTAAGTGTTATAATCTTATAAATGAAGCTAACTATTATATGCAATCTAATGAAATATATATTGCTAGAAAACACATGATGTAACGCAACAAAGACAAAATAAAGACTATTCAAAGCAATATAACCTAATAAATCAGATGAGTGCACCTAGAAACTATTCTAGACTGAAGAGGAAGTTGTGGAAGCCTCGAGAAATCTGAAAAATCTAAGTTTTGAGCCCACTGGGACACTTATACCAAGCTGGACACCTAGTCCCTTTTCTGGCAAACTGTTTTGGACTTCATTTTGGCCAATTGGGTACTCAAATCTACAAAAATGTCTAACAAAAACCTCTAGTGGGACTAGGTCACCACTATTGGCGACCTAGTGGCTTTCAATTTTTTTGAAAAACTGAAAGTGGACATAGAGGCCTATGATCTGCACTTTGCTTCTTCACGGGATGGGTATGTGCAAGCTCATGATGGGCCAAAAAGTGGCGATATGTAAGTGATATGATGGCCCATGTGGCTGACATCTTTTTTTATACCCAAAATTGATGAAACGAAAAAGGTTTTTAAAGGAGATTCTCAACTTTCCACCAATATAAATTATGCTTTACTTTGAATTTAATAAATAATTATTATTTATTTTCTATTTGAATTACGACTAAAGTCCTGATTGATAGGATGATTGAAAAACATCTATAGCTTTCAAATGGCATCACATTTTTTAAATTTGAAACATGCATCACATCCTATGCTTTGCATACTATAGGATTGAAAAAAAATTGAATTTCATTAAGTTTTGACCAAGTTAAGGTGGTCAGACATACAATTTTTTATATTTTTTAAAAATTGTAATAAAAAATTCATAATTGATTATTTACTTGGAAAAAAATTACAAAACAGTATGTATCACATAGGGACATGAGTCTCTTCTTATATCTAAAATATTCTAAAAAAATATTATCATTTTATTGTGGTTAGGGTGGTCAGACAGGCACCTACTTCTTATTTTTTCCTTCATATTTAAGTACTACTGCATTGAAATTTCAAATTTTCACCAAATAGATTTTTTATTTTTTTAAATAAACCTACTAGTTTAGAAACTACATTCAATTTTCTACAGATTCTATTGTTGCATATTTTTGAAATAATATAGATAAATTATTTAAATTTTTATGTCAAGTTGCCTAACTCTGATTTTTCTTAATTTTATTGCCACTTAAGGGCCTATTTTTTCCATGATGATCTTGCACATTCTCGAAATTCAGACTCATATCTGCAAAATAACATACAAAACAAAGTATATTTGGGTTTCTAGTGTCGGGTTTTCCTTGGTCAAATCCCTAGTTTTTATTTAAACTTGTAAAGAGATAGAAAATCTACATAAACCCTAGCCCTAAGTGTGTCTAGAACTAGGAAAACCTGAAATAAGAAAAAACCATATTCTATTGTGCTAGAATAAGATGCATGCAAGAGATTTGTATGATGCTAGACTTCAATCCAAGAAACCCTACAACATTACAAATGAATGTGAAAGGAATACAAATGGGATGCAAACCTCAAATATGAAGATGGGTTGAAAATGGAAGATGGAGTCACTTTGAAAATAGTTTTTAGGTGTGATTTGGTGTCTAGTTGCACCTTCTCAACCTAGATTTCTCCATGATTCTCAATAGGCATCCATGTTCAACCTTTGGCAATGTGAGATCTGGAATGTGAAGTGATCTTGAAGTCTTGCAAAAGCCCTAGTTTGTTTTCCAAAAGCTTCAACTTTGTTGTGAGAGAGATGAAACTTCTTAAGGAAGATGTTTTTCACTTGATTTTGGAAGTTGCTTGTAAAAAATGACAAAGAGAGAGAAAAATGACCTAAAAACATGTATTTATAAGCAAAAATACCTAATTGTCTATAATTTTGACCTAAGAGGTTGACACCCATCAGGAATTTTTAGCAAGATAGACATTTTCCCGCTTAAAAATGCAAAAATCCTTAAAAAGGACTAGGTCACCAACTTGGGCGATCTAGTCCCACCAAGGGGTTTTGAAATGGGATTAGTGATATTTGAATATTTTTTATGTTTTTTGTTCGAGCTTGCATAATTCCTTATGTAAAATAGGCCTCAAAGTCAAAAATAATGAAACTTAGGGGTGTATAAATGTTGTTTTTGGGTGATTATTGATGAAAGGGAACCTAAATTAGGACGAAAATGGGCACAAAATTGTCCTTTTCTTCAAAGGTATAAATTTTTTGGTGACACATTGAGCCCCCACTTTAGCGCCCATATGACTCTATGTGCATATTTAAGCTAAAAGAATCTAAACAATCAATGCACTTTGTTTTCATAAAAGGATACTCATTTAAAGGTGGGAGAATAAAGCCCCCAATGTAGTTATTTGCAAAACCACAATGTTGGGAACCAGATCTTGCAACACAAATTCATTAGAAATCCAAAAATATTCTTATCTAATTCCTATGGATCAAATTCTAGGGTCGATGTATGCCCCCTTGATTCTTCTTGCTTTACGAAGGTGGAATCAAGGTAGAAATCTAGCCACATCGAATGAGGACACACATATCAAAGGGAATTTCCAAGTACCATTCCACATGATGATAGGTTAGTGATGATGTATTCCATGGAAACATGATTCTGACACAACAAATGGCATAAAAGACGTAGCTCACTAGCACCCATTATGTTGATTTGAATTAAAATCACACTAAAAAGTTCTAACATGGTAAAGGTAAAAATGTGCATATATATAGAATGAGATAGAGTTAAAAGGAATAAAAATAGATTAACTTTTCACTTACTTGTTCACTTACCTTGTGTAGCATGAGAGTGACAAGGAGAGAGTGAGAGGATGTCAAGCACACATGGATTCACGCTTGCTAGATTGGATGCACTGTGTGACCAAGTAGCCAACGATAAGCGACAACATGAGGTGAGTTGATTCCTCAACCTTTTCTTTGTGATTTTTCAATTATGGGATGAATGTAATGCATATTAAGGTTAAATTAGGATCCTAGAAAAAAAGTTCGCAAAGTGTCCCTTTTTTTCACAAAGTGTCCTTTTTATTCGCAAAGTGTCTCTTTCATTCACATAGTGTCTAGTTTCTTCGAGAAGTGTCCCAAAAGGGTTGTAAAGTTTCTAGGGCCTTAGGAAAAACACACTAGAACAACATTATCACACTTGCATGATGAATTAGAGTAGAATTGAAGAGATTAGATGATTTAGATAGCATATTTTTATGATTTTGATAGGTACCCACACAATCCTGTCAGCGTCTCGATGGGAGAAAGCTGAGTTTCCTTAGAGAATTGGCTCCTGCTTTGTCAATGACAGAGACAAAGAACCTAAAGGAGCTAGGGAAATATTGGGCATACCTCATTCCCCCATGAGGTATCATGATGTGATGTTGATGGCACTGTGTGAGTGCTAAAATATTGATACTTGTACCTTCCATCTACCTACAAGAGAGATGAACTTTACCTTAGAGGATGTACATAGGCTACTTCAAGTCCCTATTCAGAGGGAGCAAGTGCACCTCCAGAGAATTTGATCTTTCCACAAGAAATGGCTAGAAATACAGTACTATCTTGATGGACTAGTCCATGATGATAGAGTGGCAGGATAGATATATTTAGCCATGCTACTTTATTCATGAGCACCAATAGTAAGGCGGATCATGATGCACACTATAGCATTAGTCCTCCTACTAGATGGATCAGAAAAACACCTTGAGGGTGGGCTAGTGCACCTGATATAAGGGATGGAAAAGCATCAAATGGTATATTCCTAGGGATGGTGCATCCTAGCTCATTTGTATTATGACCTTAGGAGATTTATCCTCTAGGAGTTGGATAGCATGGTACATTGTACACTTATGTAGGTGTGGTGTCTGGATCATATCACATGTATGAGTCCAATTGGATTCCCATGTATGAAAGTGGTAGGCTATCCACGAGCATTTGGTTATCCACTATGATGACTATGGCAGTATTCTGATCTATAGTTTTGGTCGATGAGATTCAATCAACTAGAGGAGGATGGCATCTTGTGGAGACCATACCAATTTGTATTACAGTGGTCAGATCACACCAGACAACTAGGGAGACTGAAAATGACAATTTTTTTATTGGGCACAAATGATCATATAGTGTGGCCCTTCTACTATGATCAGATGATGAGATAGTTTGTACAGGTGCACACACCACCCTAGCCATGATCATCATTTAGGAGATCCGTTTAGAGTTCCCAAAAGCCGGGTGATACAACACGGTTCACACTAGATGATGTCATCTAGAGTGACTTCAACTATTTTGATCATGATCAGCCACAGATGGATGACATAGATGATGTTGGTTCCATTTGGGATCATGAGGAGTGGTGGGTAGAATCACGACCAGATCTGGTGTTTCCAATGGATGATCTAGTGGGGGATGCAAGACCTATACTAGATGAGGAAGATGAGAGGGAGGAAAGAGCCAAGTAAACATGATACATGGATGAAGATATATTTACTAGAATTATTGATGAGGAGTATGATGAGGATGTAGACCAAGATTATGAAAAATAGGAGAGAGAGGATGAGGATCAAGAGGAGGAGGAGGAGGATAGAGTTGAGGAGCCACCCCTGAGTGATGATGATGAGGTAGTAGAAAGGGATGGATATGAGTGGGGAGAGGTCTCACCAGTCCATATGACTACATCTTAGACAATAGCAGCAGCATGGGACAACACTCAAAATCGAGGGGAGGCTAGCACATCATCCATGCCTCCTATATAGGATGAGGTGGACATTGCTCATCCCACCAGAGATATAGGTGATGATATTTAATTTTGATATATGTATGTCATATTTTGGTGTATGATTTGATGCATATATATATATCATGATGTGTACTGATTAAATTTTTTTTTGATCTTCCATGGCCCTTAGAAGATTGGAAAGAGCTCTACCATCAGGCAGCCACGAAGATAGTGTCAACATCTTTCGATGAAGAGGAGATGGACTCTAATTATGTGCCCCCATTGATCATGTAGCAAGATACAGAGATGCTATGATCCTTCATGAGACTATGAGAAGCATATGAGGGCCTGAGGAGATAGATCCACTCAGTCAAAGTTGCACCACAGGAACAATCATCATAAACTCCAACAAAGGTGGAGAGACTAGAGAGAGGTGGCACGGTTGCAAGTAGAGAGGGATTAGATAGCAGGAGAGAAATGGTTGACACTTGCGTGAATGGAGGGGATGGAGTTCATGATTAGATTTGGTGGATCACAATCATGTTCATGCACGATTGCCTCACATCGTCCTACTACTAATGCAATGTGGGTACGAGATCCCAAGGGATCTAGTAATCATAGTCCTCAGTGACATTGTATATTAGGATAATATGTACACAATTTCTTTTGATATATATATGCATCTTAATGTCACATGTTATGATTTAACTTGTGGATGTTAAATATCAATGTGATTAAATAAATAGGATTATTTAATTAATTTCTACATTCTTGAACAAGATTTATGTGATCGAATTAAAAACTTAATATAGTTCCTAAAGAGATATAATCATAAAGAGTGAGTATGTTATGCACTTATTTTTAGTAACATAACACACAAGAAGAAAAATTGAATAGTATGAAATCTAAAGAAATTATAAAGTAAACTAAATAATCACTTTAGTGTTTAGGACACATGCATAATTATTTGTCGAGAATTAAGCAATGAGAAAATCGCATATGATATAATCCCATAGCTCTAACTATACTGATCTACAATTTATACCATCCAAAAGGGGATTAGACATAGTATTGACACAAGTACACGAAATTAATGGGGTCTTTAAGAGGAGTGTCATCATGTTCAGTTAAGGTATAAGCACTAGATCCATAATTCATATTAACCATGTAGGAGCCTAACCTATTAGGACTGAACATTCCTCTGTTAGCATAATCAGCAGTAGTATTGCATTGGTTTTCATATAAAACCAAATCACCTTTGGTAAATGTCTGAGGAATGACACATATATCGTGTTTGCATTGAAATTGTTTAGAATAAGCTTGAAGATGCTTGAGAGCGTTGATGCGCTATTCATCAAGCATTTCAAGGTGGCATAATCATTGTTTCACATAGTTGTCATTATCGGAAAGACCTTGGAGAGAAATCCACAACATGGGGATTTCTAACTCTAAAGGTAGGATAGCCTCAGTACCGTAAACAAGATTGAAAGGTGTATTTGTTGTAGAAGAGAGAACACTTATGTGATATGACCATAACGCATATTGTAATTGTGTATGCCAAAATTTTTGGTTTTGGTTAATAGTCTTCTTAAGGATTTATTGTAGGATTTTATTAGTAATTTCCACTTGACCATTAGATTGTGGGTAGTAAAGTGTGGTGAATTTATGTTGAATATGAAATGTCTCAAGAAACTTCTTCACATCATTGGTCTTAAATGGTGTACCATTGTTCGAGATGAACATACAAGGAAGGCCAAAGCGAGCGATTATGCATTCCAATAAGAAACAACATATCACATGAGCAATTGTAGATCGGAGGGGAATAGTTTCTACCTATTTGATGAAAGATTTGCTAGCGGTAATGATAAATGTATGTCCAACAAAAGAAGGTGGTGAGATTTTTCCAATTAGGTCCAATCCCCGCAAAAAGAATGACCAAATAGGTATTTGGGCATGAAGATCAGAAGTAGGAGCATGGATCAAATAGCTATCTTCTTGGCATTGATGGCATCACTTAACATATGCATAGTAGTCCTTCTTCATGTTTTTCTAGTAATAGTCCATGTGAAAGAGCTTTTGCACTAAGGTTTTTCCTCCAAATTTTCCTCCACAAGTGATAGAATGGGCTTGTTCGAGGGCAATATGAGTTTCAGCATCCTTGAGGCATCACAGAAGAATTCCATCAAAGGATCTTCTATACAATGTATCAGCAAGGATTATATACTTCGTAGCTAACTTTTTGAGGTGAATGCGGGTATTTTTGGTTCGAGGCTAGGGAATGGTACCATCATTTAAATATTTATCAATGGCATCATACCATTCACATGAATTATCTGGAAAAGTGGCAAGGACATAATCAAGTTTATAATTGATGGAGGGTTTCATAATGGGGTGGATGGTAAAGAAATTTTTTTCAGAAGGATCCATATGAGAGATAAGAGAGATCGCACTAGCAATTGCATCCGCATGGAAATTTAATTTTTGAGGGATTTTATCAATGGTGAACAAGTCAAAATATTCTAACAAAGTGAGGATGAGATCCCTATATTGTGATAGTTTATCATGTTTAGCTTGATAGAGATCATTGATTTTTTTAGTCACTAATTAAGAATAACCATATATCTTTATATTCTTTATTCCCATGACCAAAGTAATGCACAATCCAATGATTAATGCTTCATACTCGATTGTGTCAATTGTACATAGGAAATTGAGGTGATAGGATAAGGGAATAGTCTTACATACAGGTGGAATTAAAATAATTCTAGCACCAGAGCCTATTCGGCAATTGGATCCATCAAAGTGAAATTTCCATGTAGGAAGGTATATGGTAAACACACTATCATCAAAGAAAGATTCATTGGTAGGTAACACTAAAGGTGAAGGAGCATTGAGTAAATGGTTGGTTAAGGCTTGGACTTTGATTTCTTTTTGAGCAAGAAACTTAAGTCAAACTTAGTTAACAACATGACGCATTTAGCGAGACATCCTAAAAGATCCATTTTATTAAAAGGATATCTAAGAGGATCAAACTTTGTCATTGCTTCTATTTCTACGTTGATTAAGTAATGTCACAACTTACTAGTACTGCATACAAGAGCCAAACATTTTTTTTCAATAGTTGAGTAACGGGTCTCATAATCTAGGAGTGTTCTACTAATATAATAAATAGGATGCTCTTTGTTGTTGGGGTCTTGTTAAGCCAACAATGCAGCGAGAGCATGGTAGAAGTGGCTATATAAAGGATGAACGGTTGGTTCATTATAGTAGGTTGTAAAATAGGTGGAGTTGGAAGGTATTCCTTCAAGCTCTTGAAGGCCTATTTACAATCGTCATTCCAATCAAAATTTACATCCTTTTTGAGGAGATGCATAAAGGGAAATGTACGATCGGCTAAGTATGTGAAAAAATGACGGATGGCTTGGATCCTTCCTTGTAATCCACACAATTGAGAGATGTTATTAGGAGGTGGCATATTAATTATAGCGTCAATTTTCCTTATTTCCACCTTAATGACTATGAGAAATGATAAACCCTAAAATTTTACCAGTATCTACTCCAAAGAATAATCTTTTTGGGATTTAATTGCATGTTATATTTACGCATGCGCTTGAAGATTTGTCAAAGGAAATTCACATTAATTTGGCATGCTAAGGATTTAGCTAGAATGTCGTCAACATAATATTCTAATATTTTATGGATGTAGTCATGAAATATTAAGGTCATTGCACATTGATAGGTAGTGCCAATGTTCTTTAAACCTAAAAGCATCATAATACAACACAATGTTCCCCAAGCGGATGTAAATGCCATCTTGTATTGATCTTGTGTATTTATGAAGATTTTATTATACCCAGAAAATCCATCCATAAAGGATAACAAAGCATGTACAACAGTGGAATCCACAATCATATCAATGTTAGGAAGAGGAAATTCATATTTTAAAGAGGCTTTATTCAAGTCTCTAAAATCCATACATATCCTAACATGATTATCGGGTTTGGCCAACGTGACAATTTTTGACATCCAAGGAGAATAATCAATAGGGTGAATGAAACCTGCATCCAAGAGTTTTTCAAGTTCTCCTTTAACATGCAAGGTGATCTTAGGATTCATTTTTTGAATCTTTTGGCGAACGTGCTTAGAATTTTCAGCAAGGACAATGTTATGAGTAACTATTTTAGGATCTATTTCAAGAATATCAGAATATTTCCAAGCAAATAGTGTAGGAAAGGCATGAAGCAAGGTTTCAAGATCCTCTTGTTCTTTACAATCAAGGCACTTCCCAATTTTAATGTTTTTTTCTTTATCCTCAATATCCATTGGTATGTCAAGGGTATCTCCTAAAGGGAGTGCATTGGACTTAGGAACTTTAGGATCATATGGGTCAATGCTTGTAGGAGTTTCATGAATGTCATGAACATTGAGCTTAGAAATTATCATAGCACAAGAGGCTTGGATCTTGGAATGAGAAGGCCTATCCAAAGCGCCAAATAAGTGTTTCAAAGCTTCATTGTTAGGAACATAGGTGAATAGGGGAGAATTCACATCAAGGAATTCAGGATACTTAAGTGTTTGGTTGGCTCTCAATGTGCATTTGATTGTGTTGATGTTGAGAGAGGGTTGTTTATTGGGTTTTATAGCATTAGAAAAGGAAAACCCTAGATCAATCTTAGTTCCTTGCATATTAGGTTCAATGGCTACACAAATGCCTTTCTCATTCTTTCCAAATCCTTTACCATTGTACCCTAATTGTTTCACAAGATCATAATCATGTCCATAAAGTTTTTCTATTTATTGTGGGTTAGATGGTTGTTGATAATCTATCTCATCAAAAATTTGTAGTATATGTTGCATTGTCTTCCAAAAGATATGAGGTAGATGTGCGGGAAGGGTGTTCTTCCTATTGGGGAGAGAGGACAATTGATTTCTCTTGTTGGTTATTCTATTTTCATGTGATGATACACTCACCCATAAAGGAAGGGATGAATTCTAAAGATCCCCAATCATCACCAACCAAATTAAACTTATATTTATCTTTAGGTTGACTCTTCTCAGAAGGGGCAATATTGGAGGTGGGAATTAAGGTATTGAGAGGACTTGATGTTCCCTTTTCAAGTTGTGACAAACTCTTAGGTTTGGGTTCTATGTCAATTTGGTAAACTTCATTATTATAGACAATTTTCATTTTGTGATGAAGGGTCGAGTGCACCGCATGCATCGCATGTATCCATTGTCTTCCCAAGAAGAGATTATAAGAAATTTCATAGGGCATAAAATGAATAGGAGTTTGCAATGTAACCATTCCGATGGTAATTGGGTAAGGTAATGACAGCAAGGGGTTGCTTTGTAACATTGTCAAATCCTTTAATGGATAAGGAATTAGATTGGATTTCTGATCTATCCACATGTAACAATCAAGAAGCTTTGTAATGCACACATCTAAGGTAGAGCCACAGTCAACAAGGGTCCTTTTGATACCTATCTAATCATATTGGGCTATTATCATAAATGCTTCATTTTGTTTTCTTAATTCTAATGGGGGGAGCTCATGTTGATAGAAAGTAATTTCCACATTAGTTGTGTTCATGTCTTGTAAGATAGCTGCCACACCATTAGCATTTATACCAGGAGGGACCACTATCTATTGCAATGTCGTTTGAAGCATAGAATGATTGTTAGGAGCATTCTGAAGAATATCCCAAAGGGATAGCTTGGTGGGAGCTTTCTTAAGTTGTTCAACCAAATCATACTCCCTAAGTTGGGAGTTTAAACAGGGTGTCGAAGGTAAGTTGGGGTTGGGAAATGGTAGGGAGGTTGAGGGAGTTTTTTGTTGGGGATTTGGGTTATTGTGAGTATAATGAGTGTGGGAAATGATATCATGCTTGGGAGGGTAAAGGGTAAACTCACGTTGGGATGGGGTTGAAGTTTTATGGCAAGGTAAGTAGAGAACAAGTTGAGGCTAGATGACATTGACATCTTTTGTGTGGGGTTGTTCACAACAAACCATAGTGGATGAATTAGGTGAAATGAAATCCTGAAGGACTTCATCTAACATACCCATATCATCACAACTAAAATGTTTGGAAGGCAAGGGAGGGGTGGTTTTGACTTTATCATCACAAACCTTAGTGGATGAACTTAGTGAGAGGAAGCCTTAAAGGGCTTCATCTAACTTATCCAAATCATCACTACTAAAAGGTTTGGATGATATAGTTTTCCTAAAGTGAAGAAGTGTGTGCATTTTATCATGTGATGTTTCTATGTTTTGTTTTCATGTTCAACTGAATTTTCTTTAAAAGAACTAGGATCTAAAGTGGAAAATGAAACTTGTAAAGATCTAATACTACTCATAAATTCCATTCCAATAAAATGTGTTTAAGCTAATAACAACTAAATAACAAAAAGTAACTGATCTAAAATAGAGCATCATCTGTAACAATTAGAAAGTGCAAAAAATGGCAACTAAATTCAAAAATTATTGAAAAAAAAATTCTACTGGGACAAGGTTGCCCAAGGTGGCAACTTAGTCCGAGTATAATTTTTTTTGAGTTTTTTCTAGTTTTTCGAATGAAAAATGCAACATTTTGGACTATAATATGCAACACTTTATCGTATATGCAAAACTTCTCTAATATGAGAAGAAATGAATGCAAAAATGAGTCTTTTTCACTAAGCGGAAAGTATGAAACCCTATGATGCCTTTTTAAACAATGCAACATTCAATGCAATGGTAAAAGAAGAAGTTCCTAGGATGCAAATGCAAACTAAATCAAAATTAAGATGTTTCTAAATTTAGGTTCACCAAAATCAACCACAAAATTTTATTCTTTTGGGATGATAAAGGGATGGGTCCCCTACAACTTTCTAGGGTTTTCACCCAGAAGGAACCGGGAATCCCTTTGTGGGTAGCATAGATATTGCAATTCATTCAATGCTAGGGATTGAAATGGGGTTGAATGTGCTTATGATGACTTGTGCTAAGTTTTGTAATCTTGTAAATGAAGCTAACTATTACATGAAATCTAATGAAATCTATATTGTTGGGAAACACATGATGTAATGCAACAAAGACAAAATAACCTAACAAATTAGATGAGTGCACCTAGAAACTAATGTAGACCAAAGAGGAAGTTGTGGAAGCCTCAGGAAATCTAAAAAATTTGAGTTTTGAGACCACTAGGACAATTACACAAAGCTGGGCAACCTAGTTCCTTTTCTGGCAAACTGTTCCAGACTCCATTTTGGCTCACTGGGTACTCAAATCTCCAAAAATATCTAACAAAAACCTCCAGTGGGACAAGGTCACCACTATTGGTGATCTAGTCCCTTTCAACTTTTCTGAAAAAATTGAAAGTGGACACGGAGGCCTAGATCTACACTTTGCTTATTCACAGGAATCTAGACTCAGACCTACAAAATAAACTACAAAACCAAATATATTTGGGTTTCTAATGTGGGGTTTGCCTTGGTCAAACCCCTAGTTTTTATTTAAACTTGTAAAGAGATGGAAAATCTACATAAACCTTATCCCTAAGTGTGTCCAAATCTAGGAAAACCTTAAATAAGATAAAACCCTATTTTTGTTGTGCTAGAATAAGATGCATGCAAGAGATTTGTATGATGCAATACTTCAATCAAAGAAACCCTACAAAATTACAAATTAATTTGAAAGTAATACAAATGGGATGCAAACATCAAATCTGAAGATGGGTTGAAAACGGAAGATGGAGTAACTTTGAAAATAGTCTTTAGGTGTGATTTGGTGGCTAGTTCCACCTCGTCAACCTAGATTTCTCCATAATTTTCCATAGGCATCCATTTTCAACCTTTGTCAATGCGAGATCTTGAATGAGAAGTGAGCTTGAAGACCTAAAAAGCCATAGTTTTTTTCCCAAAACCTTCAACTTTGTTGTGAGAGAGAGATAAATATTGTTGAGGAAGATGTTTTGCACCTAATTCTGGAAGTTGCTTGTGAAAAATGACCAACAAAGAGAGAAAAATGACCTAAAAACATGTATTTATAAGCAACAATACCTAATTGTCTGTAATTTTGACCTAAGAGGTTGACACCCATCTGGAATTTTTAGCAAGATAGACATTTTCCCACTTAAAAATGCAAAAATCCTTAAAAAGGACTAGGTCACCAACTTGGGCGACCTAGTCCCACTAAGGGATTTTGAAATGGGATTCGTGATATTTTAATATTTTTGATGTTGTTTGTCGGGGCTTGCATAATTCCTTATGTAAAATAGGCCTCAAAGTAAAAAATAATGAACCTTAGGGGCGTATAAATGTTTTTTTAGGGTGATTATTGATGAAAGGGGACCTAAAGTAGGACCAAAATGGGCACAAAAGTTTCCTTATCTTCAAAGGCAAATTAGAAGACTTTCCCAAGGAAATGCAACTTTTATGTGGCTTGACTCTCAAGAAGAATTTATCCACTATTGCAAATTACCTAAGAGTTTTATTCTTGTCAGCATAACTCTTATGTCAGTGTGCCACTTCCTTCATTATTCTCTTAAATTTTTCTAATTTATTCTTCCATCTCCTTAAGCATTTAAATTCCTAATATGATCTTGTCCTACAATCTATCCCAACTGATGTGTGTATGACACTTTCACCCATAAAGATCTTTGAATGGTGCCATACCTAGAGATGTGTGATAAGAGTTGTAAGAAAACTCTACCAATGGTAAATATTCTTCCCACTTATACTTATAGTCCATATAATACATTTGGAGGAGGTCTTCAACTACCCAATTCACCTTGTCTTTTCGCCCATTAGTCTAAGGATGATAAGCCGAGCTGAAATTTAACTTGGTTCTGAATGTGGCATTCAGGGTCATCCATAATCTTGAGGTCATCCAAGTGTCTTTATCAGAAATTATAGTCTCTGGTACTCCATGCAAGAGAAAAATCTCATAGAAAAATTTCTTGGCCAAGGTCAACAATACATCCTTAAGGTTTCCTTGAAATAAGTGTGCCACCTTGGTTGACTTGTTAATCACCACCAAGATAACATAATGAAAATTCTTTCTCAAAGGAAGCCCCTGTACGAAGTTCATACTGATCACCTACCATTTATACTTAGGTATGTCTTAAGGATACAATATCCTAGCTGGATGTGCATGCTCAACCTTGACTTGTTGGCACTCTAAGCATCTAGCTATGTACTCCACTACATCCTTCTTGAGTTTAGGCCAGAAGAACATATTTTTCAATTTGTGATCATTTTCGATACTTTGAGGTGTCTTGTATAAGGTGTATTATGAACCTATTCTAAAACCAACTTCCTTAGATCTCTAGATTCTATAATATACATTCTTCTTTGGTATCGAAAAATAACATCTAATTCGGTAGCATGCCCATTGAAACGTTGATCTATAGGATTCTCTACTAGGGTGATCTTTACTCTCTCATAGTGCTTATCCCTTGGAAAATGTTGCATCACCTATTATCTCAAATTAGAACTTGTCGAGATCATGATTGCTAGATGTCTCCATCTACTAAGAGCATCAACCACTATGTTCTCTTTTCCCTTTATATACTCAATTTCAAAGTCATACTCACTAAGAAATTCCAACCATCTTTTGTACCATGCATTAAGGTTTGGTTGAGTAAAAATTTATCTCAATCCCAAGTGGTTTTCCTTGAATTCAAATGTCTTTCCCAAGAGATAATGCCTCCACATCTATAAGACGTGAACTATTGCAGCCAATTATAAATCATGCGGTATGTAGTTCACCTCATGGTGCTTAAGTTTCCTTGATTCATATGCTACCACTTTTCCATTTTGCATTTGTACTACTACCAATCCCTCTCCTAAAGTATATGTGATTAAATTGTGAATATTCCATTAGGATCAGGAATGATCAACACTAGTTTTGTTACGAGCCTCTCCTTCAAGACTTGGAATGCTTGTTCACATTTCTTATTCCATTCAAACTATATTCCCTTTCTTTGGAGTGATGTAATTGGAGATTCAATCTAGGAGAACCCTTATGCAAACTGTTTATAATATATTGCAAGGATCATGAAGCTATGGACATCTAACACATTATGAGGCACCATCCATTCCATGATCACCTTGGTCTTTTCAAGGTCTAAAGAGACTCCCTCAACTGAGATAATATGGCCTAGGTAGTGCACCCTATCTTGATAGAGTGAACACTTGGATAGATTTCCAAAGATTTTATTTTCTCTCAACCACTATAAGACTATCCTCAAGTGCCTATCATGCTCTTCAAGAGACTTTGAGTAGAATAGGATTTTATCAATAAATATCAAAAGAAAACCATCCAAAAAATCTCTAAACACACTATTCGTGAGGTTCATTAAAGCTATAGGTACATTAGTAAAAAAAAAGGTACCATAGTGAACTCGTAATGTCCATACTAAGTTCTAAAGTTAGTTTTAACAATATCCTCTTCCTCGATTCTCAATTGATTGTATCTCGACCTGAGATCAATTTTGGAGAACACTATCACTCCATTCTTTTGATCAAACAACTCAATGATTCTTACAAGTGGGTATCAATTCATGATGGTCATCTTGTTCAACATCTGATAGTCTATACATGGACACAAGGTTCCATCCTTCTTTTTAATAAAAATAACTTGTTCTTCCCAAGGAGAAACACTAGGTCTTATGAGCCCTTTGTTCAACAATTCCATTAACTAGGATTTCAAATCATAGAATTTGATTTCGGTCATCCTATAAGGTGCTTTGGATTGAGGCTCAACTCCTAGGACAAGGTCAATAGAGAAGTAAACCTCTTATTTTAGAGGTAACTCTATGATTTCCTCAAGGAATACATCTCAAAACTCCAAGAGAATAGGGTAGTCATCTAGATATGGTTCCTTTCTATTAGGGTTACTAATATGCAAATCAAAAATTACAAATCCCTTCCAAAAAGCCTTTTTGAGATGCATAGTATAAATTTGTCTAAGCTCTAAGGGTCTTTCCATTCCATAAATCTTGATTGGGTTCTTGTAATCATCGAGACAATTAACTACCTTATCCTCATAGTTCACTATAGCCTTATGCTTAGTTAACCAATTTATTCCCAAAATTACACCATATGAGACTAAAGGTGCCACATATAGGTTGACCTGGGTTTGGAAGGTTGGAAGCTCTAACTCACTGCAAAAGAGATAGTTATCTACCCTCTACTTTTCTCTATTACTATGCTGGACTGTCCATGAGTTTTCCATGTATCCAAGTCTAATAGGTATTTTGGATATTATTCTAGGATATATGAAACATTCAATAGCTTTAGTATCAATTAAAATAGAGATATTTTCGCCATAGAGCTTACCTATCAGTTGTATTGGTGAAGATTGATACTCTTCCTATTTGTTATCCACTACACTGTGGATTTGATGATATTGGGTCTATTGATAGTTTCCTTCCTTACGCGACTTTGACAGTCATGGAAAATTTGAGACATAATGGTCACCACCATAGGTATAACACCCATCATGAGTCCTTTTGTGACCTCTTGGCTTGTCCTCCCTAGAGCCCTTCTAATTTTGGTTATATTTTCCTTCTTGTTCTTTCCACCATTACCATCTTCCCGTTTCTCTTGCGACTCACTTCCACTCTTGAGATTATGAATCTAATGGTTCTTGTCTTCTTTAAGAAATTTCTTTTTCCCAAGCCATGACTTAGGATTTGTATTATTTCTGAAATTGGATAACTGCTACATTTTTTGCTCCTATTTGGTGGCCTTTAGGAAGACTTCGTTCATGGTTAGAGGATCATGCATGTCTACATCTACTCCAATGTGGGGTCTAAGTCCAAATATGAACTTATAGATACAAATGTAAGAGAGGGGGACCAAACAATGCAAGGCCCCAAGTCATGAAATTCCAAGAGTAGTATGGCTGCCCTAACTTACCTCAGTTAAAAGGAAGGTTAGGATAGGTGGGATGAAAATGATGAGAACTATGGGTCCTTTGATCACTCTAAAAACCTGAGAGTTGAAGGGTAACTAGGAAAACCAATCTATAAGGTTTACTCTACATCTCAGGTAGCTCTCTATTAGAGGAAAAAATCATAGTTCTGGGATGACAGTGTGATGTGCTAGCATCTCACAGATGCACTATCGTTCGTACTGCTAGAAAACTAGAGAGATGAGGTTTAAGCCCTAATAAAGGACTACCAGCCTAGTTTAGAGGTCTCTATAATGATAGGATAATATTAAGAAGAGTGAAACATAAAGACGAATGTGATAAAGGAAATAAATTACCACAAGGGTGATGAAGAAGATTTCGCACAACAATATTCTCGCTAACTTTCTCTAAGATCTCTCCACCCATACACAATAAAGAGGGAAAATGTTGGGGGGATATTTAGGGGTCTGCCTCAATCAGATCCCTATTTTTGTGTTCCCACCTCCACGAGCAACCAAGTTTGCAACGATAAGAGGAATATGATAAAGAAGAGAGGAAAAGCTAAGTAAATAAAAGACAATAAAAAATAGTATGTGCTTACACAACCAAATGATAGAGAATATAAGAGGAGCTTACCACCTCCATCAAAAGCACTCAAGGCTAGTGGAGGAGAAAATGAGAGGAACTCAAGCCTCTACTACAATGGTGTTTGTCCTGCGCTTGCAATATTAGAGTGATTGAGTGGTAGATTTATACTATGGAGTATGAAGTGCTACTACAAAGATTGTGGATGAGTGAATGAAATGGAGAGAATTCTCAACACAATCTTATAAAACTTCTCCCAAAGATCCCTAGTGGATCCAAGAATAAAGAATATGAGGGAAGAAGGTGAAAACGACCATATTCGAGTCAACTAGTTGAAGAGGGGCTTTACAATTTGAATTCCAATAGGAAGTGTAACATCTCTACAAAATCCAGCCACAAGAATCTACCATGGATGTAAGCGCACCACGCGGACCTGTATGCGCCACATGGGCATCCCCAATAGAAAAACCTCCACTGACACACAAAGAAGTTGCTAAGTATGATGTGAGAAATGAGCTTAAGTGGAATGAAGCCTCCACCTTAGGTATTTTAAAGTGTAAGAGGGTAAAGGAGAATTTGTGTTAGGGGTGAAAATTCATGCCTATAAATTTTTCCCCCACTTTAGCGAGCATGATTACTATGAGTGCTCCGGTAAAGTAGAGTAGTAATGAAGTAAAAAAGTAAGAGATGTATACTTGAACCGACCAAGAAGCATACCACAATATGGTGAACTTGGAAGTGTAGGAAAGGACTTCATAGTTTTGTGGAACTATAAAGCTAAAGAACGAAAGCGTCTCACAGGATTATGGTTCTGCAAGGGAGGTATCCTTCAAAAAATCTCATGTGAAGGAGACCGAGCAAAGGGGAGTCCATAGAGTCAGATATGACAACATATTTACCTACAGATATAACATGTCAGGTTGCGACCACGTAGGTCAATGAATGAATAGTCACACAGACCATCACTAAGTTGTAAGAATTTCAAAGGGGTCCCTCGTGAACCCTTCAAAGGGAAGGAGGGGTCCACTCAGGGGATGTGATTTTTGAAAATTAAACTCTAGTTTGGTTGCCCCCAAGCTAGATGTAAGGATATGAAGTAGGTCTAATTGGGCTACCCCCAGACTAGACATGAAGATGTGAAACTAGTCTAGTTGAGCTGCCCTTGAGCTAGACACCATAGAAATTGTTGAAATTTTTAAGGGGACCCTTGGGAACCCGACGTGAAAAGGAGGGGTCCACTCGAGGGACACACTATTCAAAATTTAATGTCTTCTTTCTCGAATCTAGCCATCATAAAGAAATCCTTTTGAAAGATATTCACTTCATCAAAGAATTTGAAAGGAAGGATATTCCCGCACATGAGGGGAAGGTAAAATTTCTTCCCACTTCGGGGGAAGGCTCCCAAGTCCTCTCTTTATGAGCCCATGATGAAGGAAACATGTTCCATTAGGGTTTCAAGTCGAGAATACAACTCTAATGAAGAAACATGTGGAGGGTCTTAGGAAAGGATTCATTTTGCAATGAATGCACTTTCAAAAAACCAAATAGTGTAGAAGTGGCATTGTCACACATGAAAGGGACAACTCAAGGAAAGAAGAGATAAAGATCAAGAGAAAGAAAAGGAAAATAAAATACACACAAAGGGTACAGGGGGATCTAGTTTCACAAGATTGGATCTACGTTTATTTATGAGTAATATGTAACTGTGGTATGAGGTGAAAGATTGTCAATCCCCAACCAGATCAAGAAGAATGCATGAAATAAAAAGTAAAATAAAAATTGGGTCAACATGGAAGGAGACCTAAATGCTCCTCACACTTTGCATCATCCCTAATTCATCGAAAGTCAACAAAAACATGGAAGAAAGATGATACACATAGAAGAAGGTTTACAACACAAAAACCACACTCGTATCCAAGCACCAACAAGGGTGACGAGGGTCATCCAAACACATATAACACGATCACAGGAGAATCACATCACAACATACAGACACATCTAATCTAAAGATCAAGAAGAGGGTCTCCCCCTAACAATTTTTAACCAAGAGGTCATCAACTTCCAACTCTAGATCATCATAGGGGGAAGGATGACAAGCCTGCAATGATGTAATGTTAAGGGGATGAGCTTTTGATGCTCCTACAACAAGGGCCAAGGCAAATGAACCTATGAGGTCTTTTTCACTCAACTCTTGTGGGTCTAAGGTCAATGACTTTGCAAATATCGCTGACAAGGTTGAAATTTCTGTTAGGTCTCAAAAATGGTGGGTTTTAAACCACAAGAGGTTGCCAAGATCTTGATAGATTTTTGGCTAACGTACAAGGCCAAATGATGAATTTGAACCTTCTTCTCTTTAGGCTTTTCTAGACCTAGGTGGGTATACCTATGTAAGTGGAGCAAACTTAGATTGTGTGTTTCCTACTTAAGAAATCTATCCACAATGATAATTGGGAGTGGAAAGATGAAATCCTAATTTGGTATAAATTGTATAAGAAATATCAAGATAAACTTCAATATGTTCATTTAATAGATGTATGTATTTTGGAAATGAATTCAATGAACTAAAAATGGGTGAGATCAGTACCTTGTTGGGTGAAACAAATTCAAATGAGAGCCTATGATGAATGGCTTCTATTTGACGGTAATTCTAATTGTTTGGCATACAAACGTTAATTTGTAACTTGTATAAATATGCAATAAATTGATTGAAAAATCTACTAGAGACATAATATCAACCCTAATTATATGATTCTTCTTACTGATCCAAATAACACTTCTAGATTACTGTGATTGATCAAAAGGAATTTAATTCTTCTTTAAAGAAACTAAATAATCACATCACACAAGTACAACAACTATGCATTGATAAATTGAGTATATACTTGATATATCTACTTAAATAATCAAGAAATATTATGTCGGATACTTGATCAAATAATTGAATAAATTTAACAAACAACTGATACCAAAATGGGGCCACCGAATCAAAGATCTTTCATTAATTTCATCAAATTATACTTGCATCATGGTCTTTTGAAATGTAAACATTGTATCGGTTCCTATTCAACTATTAATTTTTCCTATCTCCTCCCTCCTTGTATTCTTCTATTTTGTCCATAAAGCAAGGGTCTGAGTGGTAGGGTTATACCTTGTTCCTGATACACCTTCCTCTAAATCAAGTTCTGCAATTAACATTGGATCATCTTGTGATCTAATCTAGTCCAAAAGAAACACTTTAGACAAATCCATTCTTGGTATGATCCACATATCACTTTTCAACACTAATTATCTTGCTTCCTAGGGATGACATTGATGTTATCAATATTTAGCTCAACCAATGTTTGAGCCTAAACTTCAGCCTATTTTGCATCATTAACTTCTAGGAGATTTATCCTCAATATTTCATCATATTTTTTCATCTTCATCTTGATCCAAAAATCTTTAAACTCATTGGTATGAATGAAATTATCATCCTCTATAAACCTTAGAGAGGAAACCACCCTCTCATCATCCTGAATTTCATTTGTAGCTTCCTCTAATATACTAATTTTAGGATCATGAGGCTTCTGAGTTTTCTACTACTCTCCCAGTTATTTTATCTTAGTTAGGGAAAGGACCACACCTTCCTCTTCATCATCATTGTATTCAACCAATGATTCAATCTTCTGCTTCTTGGCTTGGGGTACCTACATGGGAGATGAAGGAGATGGCTGTGAAGGTGACTGAGCTAGAAAATCTGATGTGCAAGCTGCATGTGATGGTTGTTGGGGTGTAGGAGTAGGATTCAACCCCTCAGTTTGAGCCATTTTATACATTTCATCATATTTACCAAGGGTTAATTATATTATTTAAAAAGGTTAGGTTCTTCTATAAATAACCCCTTGAAACCTCTATCCTTTTCCATTTTTTGACTTTCCCATTTCATCATTGTGATCCATATTTTTCTTGTTTGCATCACATCTGCAAAATAAACCATATTTCTTATGGCATCCTCCTCAAGGTCGAAATCATGTGTGATGGCCTTTTTTTTCAATAGAGTTCTTTTAACATTAATGATATGGCCCTCGAGATCACATACTCTTTCCTTCCCAGGTTTGATGGAATAATTGACCCTCATGAATCTTCGTAATTCCTCCAACATATTTGACCCAACAAACAAGTCCTCCAACACTATCAAATGAGGCAAAAATGTGCCTTGTCTCTGATTCCTCATCAAATCATGCTCCATCCACAACATCTGCCACATAAACTCCAAAAAACATAGTCTTTCCGATACAATCTTAGGCGAGACGTGTGGTGCTTGGTTACATCCATAGACTCTAATGATTGTGAGTTGTGTCATGAAGAACCAATCAACATAATTATGGGTGAAACCCTGGTCTGGCTTACCTTACACTAGCTTCATTACTTTCATTAATGATTTAGACAATCTTGGAGTTGGGTAACCTAAAGCATCTATTAGTCTTACAGAAAAATCATCTCTAAACACCACAAAATTGTGTTCTTTGTTTTTTTTGTCCTAGACGTAACACCAATTTTGTACGAGAAGCCTAACCCCATTCTCTTGTGTACACAACTTCATCCTTTTGGTCCATTTCATTTCATTCTGATATAAAATTAAATGACATAACAAAGAGTACTTTCTGAAAGTAATGGGGGCCTTAGCCTCCCTGACTTGAAGAAAACCTTCATGAATCCACTCTTCAATCACAAATGCAAAGTCAAACTCTACATTTATTCGGGATGTTGAATTATCATAGCCATCCTAATCAACCCTAGCAACATGTGTTCCTCTATATCCACTCCCAATATTTGACACAATCCAAGGTAAGTGTTTCTAAAATACACTTGGAATTCAACAATTTCAAAGGGCTCAACCTTAGAAGCAAGGATTGGGATTTTTCTATTTTCATCATCCTTTTTCATGTGTAAGGGGAGCTCATCAGTACGGTAGGTTCTTGTCAACCTCTTATATTCTTTCTCTAACTTCACTAAATTCACTTATGTTACTACATGTTTGTTAAGATTAAAAAATTTCACAATGGAATCCCTATTGACATCCACCAAACATCCACCATTTGGAAGTCTGACAATTTTAGTCGAGGCATGGTAACTGTGAGACAAGGCTTCAATTAACTCAGTATCAATGAAGATATTGGGCACAATCAGCTTGGCCACATCCAAGGTCCATGGGTTCGATGAGGGAACCTTATCATTCCTATTTTGGTAGAAATACCTGTATAGGCTCCAACCGGATTGGTGTATAATTGGGTCTCTACAACCCTGAGCTAAATCTCTGAAAAAATTCTTTGACCCTTTGTTCACTGACCTAGGCAATAGAGCAAGTAATGGCAATTGAAAAGAGGGTTTATTAGGCTTGGATTTTTCTCTATTAGCTCCTACTTATGTTTTCTTTGGTGTCATTATGAAATTCACAGATAGGAATGAGTTGAACTTACCCGATGATGTAATTTTCCTTGAAAATTTATCTTCTCCTCTGCCATTTGAGCTTGCCCGTGATTCGATTTCAGCTGTCGTAAATGAAAAAAAACTAACTTATTTAATGTATTTTAATCCCAATTTGTATTTACTCTTGACTCATAAATTCACATGATTCAATTCTTTGTATCGATCTTAATTCATATTTCCAAGTTGATTGATGTGACATATATGCTTTAAATGCCTCAACGACTACTTTGCCACATTACCTCACACCACTTTTCTCTCCTATGTAGTACTATGGTGTTCTTTGATTCTATTATATTAGCTTACAACCCTACCGCTCATCACCTTTGACTCTCTTACGGTACCGCGATGTATCCTCCACACACCTATCAACATACCACTGTACCGCGGGATACCTCCCACCTCCCTGCAGTGTTGCGATTTCATTTCAATGTTATTTCTTAGAACACCGCTCTATCACAAGCTATGTTTCTTCCTCCTGCAGTATGGTGGTGTCTTCTTTTATTACTATTCTCAAGTGTACCACTCCACCGTGGGTCCTGTTCTGACCCTCTGTAGTATAGCGGTTTCCTTTTATCACCTTCCATTATCTCATTGTCCTACCGGAGGCTACATTCCATTCCTTCACGGTACAATGATCTCCTTTTGTTAAAACTGATCATCATACCGCTTCGCCATGAGTTAAGCTTTAAACCTCCATGGTATAGCATTGAAAGGAGATAGTGTTAGCTTCCCTTACCGTGATATCATGAGTTATTTTGTAAGAGGATGCAATAAGGACGTATAAGGTGAGGGTTATATAGAATGGATAATATGGTAGTGGTACGAAGGTAAGAGGCCTTTTTGGCTTTATGGATGGAAATACAATGATTTTTTATTATAGAGATATCATGAATTTGAGTTTTAATGGATGAAAACCTCTAGAATTTTTATGAAAATTCTAGTTCTAATAGCAGCTCCAGTTGGGGATGAGTGATTTACCAATCAATGCAAGCATCCAGAATATCTTTGGGCACAGATCTAACTCTTTAGAAAAATGGAACCATGGTATGGATGAGGTGAATATGGAAATGATGGAGATAGAAATGATCCTACACTACTATACATGGAAAGAAAATTTTGTTTTTAATGAGGGATTTCTAGTACTGTCCATGTACTTGCAAATCATAGTCCTTATTTTGATTTCCTAATCTAATATGCATGGAAAAGAATGTTTTAAGAGGTTTTTAAGGAATTTTCCATGCATTGGCAATCCTAATCCTCTACTACTCCTTAAGAAAACAAGTGTTTTAGAAACTTCCCATCAACTGGAAACTCCTTCTTCTCTCTACACATGTTCTGCAAGTAATAAGAGTCCTCCCCTCCTTTGCCAATGATCACAAAGGGACCTAACCACAAGGCATCAAAATTTCCATGCTTTCCCTTCTCTTGACATATAGCATTCCACATTAGTACCAAATCATTTTCCTCAAATTTTCTATGCTTGGATTTTTTATCAAAAATATATTTCATTTGTGATTATAGTTTCACATTTTGATTTTGGGCTATTCTCCTCATTTCATCAATTTTTGCAAGCTACTCCATCCTCTCTTCCATTGGTTCTATAATATCTACATCTTCCTGCAAAATAAATTTATAAACTGGCAAAAGATTTTGCAATGGCATTCTGGCTTGTGTTCCATATACTAGTTCAAATGAATATTTTCCAACTCCTTTCTTTACTATAATCCTGTCAACCCATATAGCCAATCTCAATTTTGAATCCCATGCTTTTTTGTTCCCATCTAATATTCTCCTTATAATTTTAAAGTCTTTTGTTACTGGATTCTGCTTGACCATTTTCTTGTTGGTGGTAAGGGGCAGCATAAGAGACAACAATACCATATGTGTCACAAAAATTCTAGAACTCATCAGACCTAAAACACATCCCATTGTCTGTGATAAATCTTATTGGTGCACCAAATCTGGTTATGATGTGAACTCCATCAAGAAGTTTATGACTACCTTGCTTGTTGCTTGTTTGGTTGGGATTTCCTCTACCCACTTGGTGAAATAATCGATTGCCACCAGTATCCACTTATGCCCTCCACTTGAATTTTCTTGTATTTACCCATTAAAATAAACCCCCCATTGATGAAAAGGGGCTTCTATTTGTAAAGGTATAAGGGGTAGGGCTCCCTGATATTTCAACTTTCTTGAATTTTTTTGGTAGGCTTCACATTTCCTTACATGTGCAAAAGAATCACTAAAAACATTAGGCCAATAATAGCCTACTCTAATGAATTTATGTATAGTAATTTTGGTAGAGTAATGACCTCCACACACTCCTTCATGCATCTCCTTCAAGACATGTTTAGCTTTTGATTTATCTAGGCACAATAATAGCACTTCGTCCCTATTTTTCCGGAACAGACCACCTTCCGTAAACACATACCTACATGCCTACAATTATAAAGTCCTCTTCTGGTTATCATTCAAATATTTATGGAATTTCATATGTCTAAGATAATATACTATATTGGTGTACCAAGGACTATGTTCAATTCTTCCAACTAAGTTGTGCTCATTTTGCACATTGCAGATTTGGTTAGCTTCGATGTTTGATTCTTCCATTAGTTTGGCTAGACCCTACCCCCTCACTAACTTGGTAATTTGAATATCCATATTAAATTCTTGAATCTTATTGATCCATCTACATCTCTTCCCTTTCACCTCTTTCTGCACCAAGATATCTTTAACAGCTACATGTGGAACATATGCAATCACTTTGTCTCCAACTATATATGGCCTGAAAACTTTTGTTGCTTTGACCAATGCATAAGCTTTTTTTTTCATAATATCATACTTTAATTCCACCTGTTGTAGTGATTTGCTAAAGAAGGATATAGGTTTCTCATAGCCCTCATACTTTCTTTTGTAACGTTATAGCTGTTATGGCATGGAATGAGGAAAACAAAAATATTTGAAAAGGTTTGGAAAAGTTAAGGGATTTCAAAAATAGGGTCCTCTTTAATTTATTTCTTAATGGATATAAAATCCTCTAGGGCTTCTCCGGTCCAGTCTATTTTTTCTCCTTTCTTCAGCATTTTGGATATGGGTTTTACAATCTTGAAAAAAATTGACACAAATTTGCTAACAAAGTTAATTTGTCCAAAAAAGGATTGAATGGATTTGACCATTTTGGGAATGGGAATTTTACCTATGGCTTCTACTCTTTCAGGGTCTATTCTAATTCCTTATTTTGACACAATATGCCCTAAAAGCTTACCCTTTGTGACAATAAAGTGACATTTCTTGGGATTGAGACTGATACCATATTCAAGAGCCTTAATGAATATTCTCTCCAGGTGTTTTACATGGTCTTCTACCTTTTTGGAATAAGCAATGAGGTTATCCTAATACACCACCATTATAGAATTGATTAAATCTACAAATTCCACATCCATGGCTCTTTGAAAAGTTGCCCCTACATTTTTGAGACCGAATGACATTCTCACATAGACATATGTCCCCCATGGTGTAGTAAATGTTGTCCTGTATTGCTCAAAATCTTTAAATTTAGCCTAGTTATACCTAGAAAACCCATCCATCATTGATAGCAACTCACATATTGTTACGTTTTGTAATATGGCTTCCATATTTGGGAGAGGATAATTATCTTTGAGGGAAGCAACATTTAGATTTCTGAATTCTACACACAACCTAGTATCCCCATTTTTCTTTCTTACTGGGACCAAGTTGGAAGCCCATGTTGAATGTCTAATGGGATTAATAATGCCTCCATCTCTATGTTTTTCTAGTTCCTCTTGGATTTTAGGCTCTAAATTTGGGTTGATGGGCCTTTGCTTTTGTCTAAATGGCTTTGTATCTAGTTTTAGTGGAATCTCATGTTGAAAAATATCTTCTCTATATTCTTTGAGATCTTCATAGGACCAAGAAAACACATGTTTGTATTTTCTTAATAATGAAATCAACATTCTTCTAATCATTGGACTTATTTTCTTCCCAATATATACCTTTTTTGGTGCTAACTCAGTTCCAAAATTTATTTATTCAATATCTTATCTCTTAATTGGCGTCTTCTTCATGACAGAATGATCATTTCCATCATATACTTTTTCTAATGCCACAAGTCCTTTGGGAAGTTTATTGGTTTTAAGCTGCAAAACTTCTTTCCCAAATATAGTTTGTTTCCCTTCTACTTCTTCAATAAAGGAATTAAAATTGATTTCTTGAGCTTCATATTGATCAATACAATGGAGAAATTTTATAAGATCAATGTCATCATTGAAAACTTGCCAACTATAGATATTATCATGGATAGCAGACCTTGTTTCGAATTCAACCTGAGACACTCTAGTCAAGGTGACATCATCTCTTTTTAGGGCTCCATTGGCTAGGAAATATGCCATTATATTTTTTGATTTGTGTATCCATTCGATTGAAAAGGAATCAAATAGTTCAATTGTATCCCACACAACATTTATATATTGTTTTAACCTCTTATTCTTTGCAGCATATGTTGAACTAACTTGTGGGATGATTTGTTCTGAACCTCCCAAGATAGTTAGTAGCCTGATCTTATGTTTGACAACCATATTTAAACAAATCAGTAGAGCTTCATACTCTGCCACATTATTTGTACACTCAAAATTCAGCAAAAATAGAATATTTGAAAGTAATTCCTTGGGGTGAGATAAAAACTACACTAGCTCCATTTCCTTCATGACTACATGCTCCATCAAAATACATTTTCCACAAACCCTGTTCATTCTTGGAAAGTTGCTTATCAATTGGGTCAGTATTTACCAATTCAAGCTGAGAAAGCTCTACTCTGAAGCTTCCTAGGTCCACATCACAAAAGTAGTTTAATTATTCTTGAGGAACATAGTCCACTATCTAACTCATTCTTGGCTCACTATATAACTTAACTTCTTAACCATTAACTAGAATTGTGGCATATGATAAGTCAAACTGCACATTCCCTCCTACTATTGCAATCCATTATCTTGATAATAAAATTCCAAAATGAGGAGGTTTATCAATCATAGTTATGTTTATATTATAACTTGTTGCTTGTGGATAAGAAGCTAGCTTCATCTCCACATATTTCATAATTCATACTACTAGGACATGTCTACTATCCATGGCATAAAATTTACCACCCTCAATATCTACCCACATACCAATTTCTTTCATCACCACTACTGGCATGATATTTATTGCAGCACCTAAATGTGTCATACAATTTATTACTAACTTGTTATTTATGAGTAGTGTGGTGAAGAATCAATCAATTTGTGGAGGATTGATTAATGCATCACTAAGATAGACCCCAGGAACCTTTTCCTTCTTATTTTTTTGATATTCTCTTTGTTCTTAGAGTTTATGCTTTTATCATTTCCATTAGATATCAATTGAATAACAGTATCCCTATACTCTTTGATCTTCATCATTTAAAGTAATGGGGTGGACATTTTTACTTGGGATAAAGCATGTGTGAAATTAAAAGAGGTACCTTTTGTTTTGACCACCTTTCTTTGTTCTAGTGACTCTCCTTTGGTATACTCTCTTTCTCTGTTGTTTGTTTGACCAAAATTTTGCTTGTCCTTATGAAATTCTTTGTTCTCCTCCTTACGAACATGCTTTTGCTCATTCTTATCAGGCTTCTAAGTTTCTGTCCTTTTTGGAGCTCCCTGTGATGCTTTATTTTATTTTACAAATATTCCTCTTGGAATACCTTCATTCTCATTCACTGTTTTGTTTCTCAGCCAATATTTTCTTTTGGCCTGTTCCACTATTGCGATGGTTAAATTCTTAATTTCTTCCTTAGTTGGTCTTCTTACATTGCATTTACTTGTGTGATGTGATGTACTAGGAGAACCTTCTTCATTATCACTTTCTTCATGATCAGAAAATACTTGTTGTTCTGTCATATGGACTTTATATCTTTGGTGACCAAAATCATATTCATATCCTCCTTCTTCTGAAGATGAATATCCCTTCTCAATAGGTTGAAGAATGTGAGAGGTTAAATATACTTTATGGTCTTCTTCATTATTGTCTTGCGATATTTCCCCTTTTGGTATCGACTCAGCTATAATGAAATGTTCAAGGGAATGTGGCAAGTCGCAAAATGGGCACCAAGGACTATTATTTACCATATATGTCCCTGTTTTCTTTAAAGCATTAGGTGCCTCTTTATTCTTAGGCCTATCTATCACAGGCTTTCCATCCTTCTAGTTTGTATTATATGGCATATCATGCAACCTTGGCCTCATATTCTCGTATTTATTTTCTTTCCTATTTGGAGGATTATATTGGGGAACCCTAGGATTATCCCTCTTACCAATCATTCCTAGAACCTTTCTATTATTTTCAATTGTCAATTCTATCTTTTGAGCTTTAGCTAAATTCCTAGGATACCTATTCCTAAGCTCATATCCTATCTTCAGATCAAAATATTTTAGATAGATATTCATTATGATGTTTCTGCATTCTTACCAATTCATGCAAGGCAAACTTGGGTGCACATTGGTTCCCATACTGCTCAAAGAACTGCTCATAAAACTCCTAAATGGAAGTGATAGAAGTTGTTGGTAAACTGTTAAACCAATCCCTAGCATCTTCGACTAATGACATCATAAATAGTCTCATTTCTACATCTTCATATTGCATATCCAAGTATTGAATAAAAGCATTAAAACTCCTTAAGTGTTCTTTAGCTATGACTGCACTACTCCTTGTGAATTTTGGGACAAGGCTTCTCCAACTATTATCCATGGGATAAGGATATATTTTAAATCTAGCCAAATCAAATTTTCTAATCATGGTTGTGTATGGAGGAGGTGGGTTTTGATATAATGGATTATTGTATTGTATGTGGGGTGGTGGCACCTATTTTGATGTTGTGGTGGATTCTTAAGTGGAGCATTTGGATGTTTGTATTGATTCCCTAATAGATTTTGTTGTGCCTTTGGGGGATTTGAAGGCCCTGCATTGTTATTTCCCTACCTGTGAGGTGGTACATATTTAGGGAGGTTAGCCATCTGAGCATTGATCTGGGCTTTCTATAACTTCAACTCTTGAAGCTATTTTATTGCTTGGAGCCTTTGTTCATATATTTTTCTTGTCCTTTCCACTTCTTGTCTTTCATGTTCCAATTGTGCATTTATTTCCTCTCGAGTCATGAGGTGATAGTTTTATTTAGAGGCTACTTCAAAACCAATTCCATCCTGATTTTCTTCAAGTAGTGTTATTTTTTTATCATATTCATCTTATCTCCTATCCATTTCAGCCTCAAATATAGCCATGAACTCCTCATGTCCCTTGGGGTCTAGTTGATAGAAAGGATTCCTCTTTTCTTTAGGAGTGTGGTGCTCCCCAGATGGGTTATTTTCATTTTTTAGTGTATCATAGTGATTATATGTTTCAAGATGTGCTTTTGACGTTTTGTCTTTATTTGTTGAGCACATGTCATCAAACACCATCTTTCCCTTGTCATTCTTATGTGCCCATTTATCCTTGTCATTAGGACCATCTTTGCACAAATAACTTCTTCCCTGCATATTCCTGGCTATTGTGATGATCTGAGTTTTTAGTGCACTTATCTCTTTCGAGTTGCCACTCACTTTTAGAGAAGTGAGAAAATTTTGTAGTTCCTTATTCCCAGTGGAGTCTCTTACAAGGTATTGAATCTATGATGAAGGCTTGGGTTTATTTTGATTCCCCAGTAGAGTCACCAAACTATTAGGTCTCAAAATTGTAGGTTTGAACCAAAAAATTTTGTCAAGCTCTTGACACGTTTTTGGCAAACGTGCAAGGCCAATTAATGTAATTGAACCTTCTACTCTTCAGGCTCTACTAAACCTAGACAGGTGTACCTAATGGAAATGATGTAGACTTAATTGTATGATTCCTATTTGTTCAATCTATCCATAACGGAAATTGGGAGTGGAAATATATAATCCTATTTTTGTATAAATTTTATAAGAAATATCAAGGTAAAATTTAGTATGTCCAGTTAACAGATGCGAAATTTGGATTTGGTATGATAAAACTAAATAAAAATGGGTGAGACTAGTGTCTTGTTGGGTAAAGCGGAGTCAGATGAAATTCAAGGATGAGTGGCTGATATTTGGCAAAAAATTTAAGTGTTTGGCATACTAATATTGATTTATAACTTGTATAAACATGCAAGGATGTAATTACCAAGTTCTTCTTAGTGATCCAAATGACACTTCCAAATTACTATGAATGAATAGTAGGATTTAATCTTTACATGAAAGAACCAATTAACCATATCACACAAGAACAATAAATGTGCATTGATAGATTGAGTATATACTTGATATATCAATTTAAATAACATAGAAATATCAACCTTGGAGACAACCTAATAATATCTTCAATTAATTAAACAAACAATTGATACCATCCTGATGCCAGAAAATCAAAGATCCTTAATTGATTTCTCCAAAATTTCATACATGCATCATGGTCTTCACTATATAATCTATATGACGAACATTTTAAGAATATCTTCTGTATATTTCTTACCTAACTCCTAAATCCAATTCTTTGATGATAAAATTTTAGTTCACATATATACATTACATTTTTAGGGTTATGACCCTTCACATGTCTATTTGATGCAACTCTTTATTTGATTAATTAATAGATTAAAATATTTTTTATTTTAATCTTCTTGACTTTTGCATTCCTTCAATATTCTAATTTTAATTCCTTTGCTGGAAATTTCTCACTTTATCACTACTGAATTTGACCCCAATTTCTGACGGCTATTCGTCGAACTTTTGATGATCTATTGTTAGTCGACCGACGAATCACAGAAATCAGCACCGTCACTCACTTTTCATCTATATCCCAACGGACTGTAAAACATCAACCTCATGATGCAAGCTCATCCGAACCACGATGCCCACTTTGTCAATCACGTGATGAATAGTGGTCGGACCATGAGCGGCATACCTTCGCTAAAGCATTGGATCAACACCATACATTCATTGGAACCGAGATGATAGTTTCGTCACTCTAGCGATGAACAGTGGTCAAACCATGAGTGACATACCTTGGCTGAAACATTGGAGCAGTGACATGCATTCGTCGAAACTGAGACAATAGTTTCGTCGCTCTAGCGACGAACAACACCCGGACCACAGGCAACATACCTTTGCCATACCGTCGAATTAACAACATAATTTCATCGCCATTACAATGAAAGTTTGACATATTGCCTATATCATTGAGAGATCAACACTATTACGCACGGTGAAATAGGCAAGTCATAACGACAAAAATTCGTCGGACGCTTTTGGAGGTCCGTCGAAAATTTGGTGGAACAATGCAATTTCAAAAAAAAAGCTATTTGTTCAAATGTAGGCATATCGGTGAAAGATCAGGCCACAAGGCAAGAGAAGGTGGGAAAACAAAGTGTATATTGATGACTTCCTAACAATCAAAAAGAAACAAGCAACCAATCAACCCTATTAGAAGAGAATAATCTTATGAATTGATTTTATTTATTTTACTGGCTAATGGATAGTGGACCTAGTTCTCTTGAATTGAGATACTACTAAGATGTGTTGACTAGTGATTTTAGACTACCGATATTTTGCTTCAATCTGTATAAGTTACTTTTGTCTTAAATTTTTTCAAGATAACTCTGCAAAAGAATTCGTTGATCTCTTAGAAATTATGCAGATTATTTTTTAATTTTTCTCCATTTTGATATTTTCTTTCAAAAATTCATAGAAAAAGATATGTAATGCCATATTTGAAACTTACATATTTTAATTTTACTAGTTTTGTAATTATAGGATATGATTCCAACAATTGTGAAATGCATTGGCAATATGCAGGATGAATGAAGTAAACTATGCAATTGGTAGGTGTAAAGACAAATTCCTTAACCCTTGCCAGCATCCTTCTTGTCTATTTTAAAACATGTGCTTTGGAATAGGACATGAAAATCCATCTAAGTATAATGCAAAGGAGATTTTTCAGATATTATATTAAAGTAAGTTGAATGAATGTAAGTAGAGATATTTTAGCATACCTGTAGATGGTACAAATTTTCATGGTTAAGTGGAAGCCTCCCATCAACAACAAGATCCAAATATCTAAGTATCTATCTCACTCGAGCCTCTAAACCCTTCAGAGCTGTCAAATTTTCAACTAACCTATTATGCACAAAAGTCAAATTTTAGAGACCACTAAAATAAAATTAAAAAAACAAAGCTTTGAAACCAAATCCACACACAAGACAATGTTCATAGTGAAAAGTTAGCACTTTCTTTCATCTTTGCATATTGGTTTGATGCTTCAAACGATGCATTTCTTATATTGAAAAGTGCATTACTTACCTTATTGAGCTTCTCTTTGTTTTGAGAATAGTTTAATATTCTCTACTTAACAGGGCCAACCACGTGAAGGTGGAAGCTCATTTGCCCTCTCCCCCCCCCCCCCCTCACATCACTCTCAATTCCCCATACCCGATCATATAACAGTAATCATTCATTCATCCATTAATAACATATAGCATTCATTGATTCATCCTGCATTAATAACATATAACATTCATTCATTAACGTATTCGCATTCATTCATTCATCCATTAATAAAATATAAAATTCATTCATTAAAATATAAAATTTATTCATTAACATATTCACATTCATTCATTAACATATTTCATTTTTTTAGTTTTTACATATTATCAAAAATATGGCTGTCATAATATGATTACAATCACTTTTTTTTTTGTTTCTTTTTTGCAGCTAAAAAAAGATGAAGTGGAGTATCATTTTCAAAATAATTTGTCCCCCTTTAGTTGTTCTGAGCTTTGCTCATGATCTTAATGTATGCCTAGTCATGTACTCACAACATGGATGTGGTTGCAAGGGGGGGTCTGCTGCAATAGCAAAGAAATGTTAAATTGATATGTTTTATTATTATTGTTACACGTATTTCATTAATTAAAAGAACATCAAAGTGGTTCTCTTTACATAATTGGGCCACATCATGTTCCTGATATTGTCTTATAGCCTCATGCTCAACATGTTGATCATGCTCTACATGCTCTAAAGTTAAAACATGAAAAGTTACATTGATTAATACACCAAATGCAATTAAAGATGTTTAATTTTATTAATCCATACTATGTTTTGTATAGCACATGAATACATCTAGTACTGGGGTACACACCATGGCCTTCATCAGCAGGTTGTGCTCCACCCTCACTAGGCTGCAATACAATGTCATGTGTAGTATTATCATTGCTTATCTATGTAAAACAAATAGGTACATTATTATGGTGGACACTAATATTGAACAAATTGCGCAAGTATTCAATTTGAAATAACTATTATTGAGTTTATTTACCTGCGTGTTGGATGCAGTGGAAGATTGTGTTTTCCTAGTCGAGACACTTAGCTATTCAGGGGCTCCATAGCCTTGGTGGAAGGCAATCTTTAGGTCCTCTTCTATGGGCACTTTGTTGAAATCAAAGCCCTGCATTTTTGCATGCGATCATGAATTTTTCTTCTATGGTGTGATAAAACCAAAATTGCTTACAATTTATTATTTGGATGCAATATTTCATTTATTAATACTTAAAAAGCATGTGGCTATTTTCATATAACCACCAGAGCCAAGTTTGTGTTTCCCGTGTTTTTCTATTCTTGCCTTTGTTGCCTTTGATGTGTCGGGCAGCCTATGAAAAATTTGAAATACGTTAGATTATGTAAAAAGAAAGAGTAATCAGTATATAATTAAATTAGTGATAGTATCACATACCTTCCTTGGCCTGGTGGTGTCTTTCCTTTCTTCTTTTCAGCCTTCTCCTTTCCATTTGACACCAATTCCTTCCTCCCTTTGTAGAATCATGGGGGGATGCTCGTACTTTCTGTTCTTCTCTAAATGAAACCTATATTGGTCCCTCACATACTTTAGATAGGTACCATCTTTCTTAAGGACCTTGGTTAAGTTGAATATTTTATCACCGAACAACACAACTAAATGGTTAATGAGCTCATCTTTTAAATCTTGATTTTGGGCATTCCACTATGTACATATGGTGGGCCTGAAGAGATCCAATGTAATATCACTTAGATGTTTATAAAGAACATCATTTCCTACAAAATGATCATGGGATCATGAGTCTATAGAGAGTGATCAATAAGTAAATTTCAATTGGATTATATATAATAATAATTAAAACATTTTAAAGTACTTGGGACCTTCTCTATCTTTATGGGAAGGAAATCCTCGGTTACCACAAACATGATCAACAATGTTCTTGTACTAGTAATAGGGGAAGATCCAGGAAATGCTGCTAAAATATCACAAGTACTAGTGGCCTCTGCATCCACAGGTACTGACACACGTAGTGGCATGTGTTTGATGCCAGAAGGTGGAGTACCAAATGCCTACATGGTATGTGTTGTCGACATTTCAGTCGACAATATAGACACGGATGATGGGGTCAAATAATGTGTTCTATGGATAGCAAGATCAGGATTGACAGTTGTATTGTCCCCTACTTCCTGAGAAACACTTGCAGTACCTTGATCATGGCCATCAACATGATGAGGATGCAAATAATCCTATAAAAACAACACATATTTTAGTTCATGATATAAAAGAGTACAAAATATAAAACCATGAATGAACTTATGTTATAATTAAAGATCTCATGATAGCTTTCTTGCAATTTTTGTGCTCTCTTAGACAATATTTTAACCCTTTCTCTTATCTCATATGTTTGAGGCACTACGAATACCAACTTATGGATTTCTTGATTGCATATTTTTTGGGTCTTTCTCATCATATCCACAAGGTTTGTGGAAAATGCGATGTCATCATCGCATAATAGTGATTCAACCTCCATATAGATGTTCTCCTGTACTATTGGTGCCTTTCCTCGATCAGCCGACTACAACAAGAATATTAAAAACAATATTGAAATTCACCCAATAAACTAATGAAAAAAACATAATAATAAATTATTTTGCTCATCTCTAATTTGTACAATTACAATGAGGTAAACCTATCAAATTGAAGTGCCTGAAGATGGATCGCGATCTGTGCTCTGGGCCATAGCCTTCTTTGTATGATCAATGTCCCATTCTGACAAAAATTAAATCTAAAAAACATTACCAAAATGAAACCAATAGAGTTACAAAAAAAAACATAATAATAAAATGGTATATTGGAGTCATTAATTGGAGGTTGGGTAAAATGGTATATAGTACATACCACCCCCATAGTAATTGTGTTTGTATCTAAGCAATTCAAATTGTAATGTATTAGCAACTCTTCCCCTACAGTTATTGATTTTATCACACATACAAATACATGATTTCCCTCTCGTGCCTCGAATATACAACTAGGTTTCTTTTTTGTTGACCAAGGTTGTGTACTATTTATAAACCCTGCAATGTTCCCTGATGCTTTTTCCCTCTCGTTAATGTACCTAGCCACTCCTTTATTTTGATCCTTATCTTTTAGTTGTATATAATTTGCTAATAGTGCATACCTATGCATACTTCGTGTATATCGAACTAGCTGCATCCAATCTTTGTAACTGTAATAGGGTCCAACATACTCCATCAACTTAGTAAATTTGTCATAACATACCTTTATGTCGTCCATGCAAAATAGGCCCAAACCATGTAATGACAATGGTGCTATGTGATATATCCTCTCGTTGACACAAAGATCAGTTTTTATTGGAGGAAGTTCCTTAGTTACCCATTGTTTCCCTAGATGTTTGTACCTCAAGGACACCTCGATGTCACCTATGCTCTCATCATCATAAGAACATGACCCCCCTTCAACAAGAAAATATTCCATGCGTTTACGAAATTTTCTTTTAATCTTTTGACCTATAGTTGATCTCCCTCTTTTAGACCTACTACATGTCTCGCTTTCCTATTCTCTTCCTACATTTCCCTCACTCGAGGAAGACAAATCTGACAAATACCTATTTGGTGGTACCTACACTCATAAGGATGTTGAATGAAGTTCTCTCATGGTGATATGATCCAAAGGTGACATTATGGTTAATCTATCATTTCATCGCTAGAATTTGACAGGTTATAAGGTAATCAAGTCTTGATAGATTGCAAGTTATTGTTACTACCATCCAAATGTGTCCATCACAAATCAAATCTACATAATGTTTTAACTCCCAAACTTTGTAACAAGTGTTAAATGTGACTATGGTCCACCAGTTACACAACCAAGGCATCAAATGTATTCTCTAATTGTAATCAAAGGACTTTTTCTCTTCATTCAAGTAAATAAACTTGAAGGGAAACACCACCATGTGGTTTATTGGACACCTACATGACTAAAAATAGAAGCAAATTTACATTTAATTTCCATATTTCTAAGTGGTTAATGGGGAGAGAGTGTGTACTAGGCCTGGTAAAGTCATCATAAGTTTATGGTTTTGCAATAAAAAATGTTTAAGTCATCTCAAATCTTCCTATGTGTAATTTCTAGGAGGCTTTTGGTATGTTTTAAGGTAGGATGAGTGGTCGAATCAATATTCTAATTCTCTGTGACAAGGTTTCAACATCTTCAAATAGTGAAATTTAGTGCTCATACTCATTTGAAACAACAACATTTTGATTATGTATGATGGTAGGATTTGATAACTTAAAATAATTGGCTACCCAACAAACTTAAAGTTAAAAGAATTTTTTTACAGTTTAAGGGGTTAGCACTTTCTTTCATCTTTGCATATTGGTTTGATGCTTCAAATGATGCAACTTTTATCCCACTTCTATCATATTGTATTACCATCCCATTGCAATTGTTGGAGGAGTTGATACCAAAATTTCATATCAGATACCACATTCTTGAAGCAATTTTCCATGTTTTTACAATTTTTCTAAAGTTATTTTGTGTTGTATGGATCCATAAAAGCTTGAAATGCTCTGAGATCAGTGGTGTAGATAAATATATATTTTCCATTTAATTTTCATTTTTTTTTGAAGTTCTCAATCACTATTTTGTGGGAGAAAACAATCAAATACAGGGACTACCCTATTGTGCCTATGCAAGGGTTTCAGGGATAAATAGAAATGACATCCACCAATCCACCCACTATCTTGGAACTATAACTTGGTGGATTGGTGTGCATCATGGTGGATTTGATGGAGTTTCAAATATTGTTCTTTGAATTCCATTTATGTTTTTCCCTTGTCTTGGCTTGTTACATTATTTGGGAGGAACCTAAGGTTGGGTTTTACCTTGGCTTTCATAAAAATCCTAATGTTCTATGTAAAACCTTGGGTGAGATATATTCGGCCATTACCTTTTTGGACTGGGTATTAAAATTACTTGTGTCTCATTGTTTTGTCTAGGCCCGACCCCTTTTTATAAATTGAGTTAAATATTTTGCCTAAATTTATTACTTCCTAAGTTTAGGTTGGCTTGTGCCCTATGTTACTAATATTAGCCCAAACCTAGGGGGGGGCTTAATCATCAAAAGAGATTCTGAAAATTCATCTACAAAAGCTACAAACTTGACTATAAATGTGGCCAAATTGGCCCAAAAGACAGCTGAAAGAGAAGAAGCTGAGAAGAAAAGTTGGATGGAGAAGTATAGCACCATTATTGGAGAGTATAGTAGAATGCAACAAAGGAATGTTGAACTGCAAACTGAGGTAGACAGGTTGAAGTACAAACATGTGGGGATTCTTCTAGTGCTCCTCATACCCTGGCCATACCTTCTACATCAAGATCAATACCTCCAACTTCTCCAATTTTTTTTACTCCTAGGTCCCCCATCCAAACTCCTGCTCCTAGCCCTTCATTAGAGACAGTTGAAGAGGAGGTTGAGTACTCTATATATCCCACCAAAAATCAGATGTTTAATAAGATTAGAGAGTTGCATGTAGCTCTAAAAGCAAGTGATAAGGGAGCAGTTGCCAATCAAAATGAAGTTGTAGACACAGTTTTGAGGCACTTGAATTAGGGATTTGATGGTAGATTACCATCAGTTTATTCTTTATATTATTTATTCTTAGATTCATTAAGAAACATTACTAGGGATTAGGAATTAGTTTTGCCTTTAGTTGAGAATTGGATCCCTAGGGCCAATGACCTATATGTTATGTATAAGGCCTCTAGATTTGATGTAGACAACAGGCCCCAATCATTAAGGCCTACTTAAGTTTTTGTAAAATCACTGCAAGGTTTTCAATCGTTACTTGATGATTTGAGTAGGAATATTAAGGAACTGGTAAAGAATTTTGATGACTGGAGTGGCACGTCTTTACTAGATTTATAGGAACTGCCCTATTTTGCCTATGTAAGGGTTTGAGGGCTAAATAGAAATGACATCCACCAATCCACCCACTATCTTGGAACTGTAACTCGGTCGATTGGTGTGCATCATGGTATGATACAGGTTCATTGCATTTAGGGGTCTTTTAAAGCAAGAAACTTGGAATTGAATTCATGCCCTAGGGCTGACAGGGCAATTTTCTTGTGAATTTGTGGTTGTTAAGTCAGGTTTTATCAATTTGATGGATATCTTGGTAGAGTCATGGTGACACTATTTGATGGTCCAATCTCTACTTCGAAACAAAAATATCTCTAACAACTCTAAGAGCTATAATGGGATGGCATTAAAGGAACCTTCATATGAAGGATATTCTAATGACGGACCTTTGAATTAAGGTCTTCATTTGAAGGTCCTTCATGCCAAGGTTACTTTTATAAATCATTTTGGACATGAAATATTTAAAATAAAAAATACCTTCATTTGAAAGTCTTGACATGGCATCATTTTTGAATGAAGGTTCTTCATTCAAAGGTCATGATGACATCACCTTCAAATGAAGGTTCTTCATTAACTAGTATTTTGTAATTTAGAATGTGTGATAATAATTTAGGGTTAACAATAAATTCATTTGAGCCTTTTATAAATGAAAGTACATTTGATGCAATCATATGCCTTGTCAAACTTTTAACTTAATAGTAAGGGCATCATGAGTAGTTTGTTGGGCCCATTCAACAATCTTCGATGCAAGGATTGAATTGTCTAGAATGTATCTACTATCAAGAAAGCCGATTTTTTAACCTCTATGAATATATCTCAAGCAATAGGTTTAATTGTGATCGCAATGATATTGACAAGGATTATGTAATCTAGTTGTTGAGAAGCATAATTGGCCACCATCCTAGGAAAGATTCTTCATTCTCACTTTTAGGTGTTAAAATTTAACAATACGTAGATTTGATGAAAGAGCCCGAAGATCATTTCTCCATGTTATCCAAGTACACATAGCAGTGGTCTTCTCTTATACAGTTGGACATGATTTAAAGAACTTAGCTAGGAATTATTCATTTAACCTAAGGTTTTCTCATAATGCCATCATTGGAAAAGTATGATCAAATTCTTCTATTATGAAGAATTGGTCTATGTGCCTCTAGTAATCACTATAAAAATGTGAAAGACTAAGATATTTTTTTTTTTTGTCTTATCTTATACCATTTTACGAGAATGGGGGGGCCAATGTACGAGAAGATCTTTGGAAACTAAGCATGAAAATTGTAGGTTAAAGAGAATGGGGGTTCCAAACTTATAGTACTCATTGTCCCTTTGTCGTCGATTTTCCCTGAGTGCCCTCAACCTCATCCTCGATGTTGGTATTGACCTTGTTTTAGCTCCAAACTCTTCGTCAACGTTGGTATTGACCTTGTTTTCACTCCTCCAAACTCTTCCTCAGTGCTGGTATTGACCTTTGACTTGTCCAATTTGATAAGCTACAACCTGGTTTAGTTAGGTTTTAGAGTATGTTAATTAAATTAAAAATTATGGCGCCATTTAGAGTAGTGAATATAAAGTAAGACAAACCTATTATAGTCATAAGGGAAATAATAAAAATCCTAGGATACTTTGTGAAACCATTTTCCTTGGTTAAAGGGAGGCCATCAAATATACCTTTGGAGTTTTTCAATCTTCAAATATGAGGATTTGCAAGGTTCTTAGCAACATGAGTAATGGAAATGTGTGGAACAAGAATTTTTGAACACACATGGAATCTCCTTGCCAAAGAAAGGGGCTTCATAATTTAATATGATATTTTTTCTCAGCTCTAGAAATGATATGTTTCCTTAAAGAGGAAGGAGAAACCTAAAAGGTAAAAGAGATGCTTAGGAATCTCAAAACTTCCTTATGATCAACCCCCTTCTATCCATAGGAATCGAACCAATTAGGCTTGGCTAAGAATGATTTCCTATAACATTGAGTTTTATGCCGCTATATATTTGACCTTAAAGCTTTCCAGAAAATATCTAGGCATTGAATATCCTAAATAATGTCACGTTTATCCTCCAAGAGAGTGAGAAAGGAGTCGTTAGAAAAATGACCATTGAATAGTTGGGCTATAGAATTACAAACAGTAGCACCTTTAATAAGGTTCCATGAAATACTATTAGCCAAAATATATCCAAATGCTTCCATAAAAAACACACATAAAGTAGGAGCTAAGGGGAAAACATAAAAAATTGAATGAAAACACCCAAAATCCTCAAATTTATGTCCATTCATGGTAATACAAGTATAACCAGCATAACTTTGTTCTGAAAAAAGTAAAAAAAAATTGAGGAACAAATCCTAGATGACATAACTAGTCCAATTTAACACTAGAGGTAGCAAGAGATTAATCAAATTACCACAAGTTTTAAGTAGAAGTAAACTGCCATTTTCAAGGTTTAATGCTAGTATGAAATTGTGACTAGCTAAATGGAAAGAAAATTAGAAAATTGTAACCAAAATTTAAGTGGAAATAATTAAAAGTAACCACACTTTTTGCATGGTTGAACCAATTTAAAAATTCAGCCAAAGGTGATAGTAAGAAAATTAAAATGCACCTTTATGAAATATTTAGTCTAAGAGCCAAATTTGGATGGAAAATTTAGTAAGAAGTAGTGTCGAAAGTGGAAAATTAATCATGAAGTCATGGCTAATAGAGCATACAAAATATATTGGAAAAGTCAAGAGAACTTATATCTGCACACAAACACACTCAAAATAATAATTATATCATACAGTTCATTTGGGAATATATTACAATATGGATTTTACAAAGCCTTTCAAATATACCTTCCCATTTGAACTACTATCTTATTAGAATATAACTAATTATTTAATAACAAAAATAAACAAGTTAGTAAGGTGAATTTATTAATGTTAATCTTAATATTCCAACACCCTCCCTTAAGTTTTACATTCCTCACAACAAAACATGTTGATTGAAACAAACAAATATATATAGTCTAAGCTAACATCATTTGATTTTTCATTAAGTTCTCCCTCAAGAACTTCATTGGCTCGAGTTATACAAGTCCACACTATGTGATCCTTTTTCTTACAATAATAACATTCATTTTTATTTTTTAATTATTATTACCTCATGAGTATAATACATTCTCATGTTGAGAATCAACTTTTAAATATTTTCCATTGTTTTTTTTTCTTCTCCTAATAGGGCCAAAATCACATCTTCTTGTGTTTGAGAAGTTATTGGACTAAGCATAGAAATAACATTGTTGTATTTTCAAACTATTTAACAAAATATCCTTAGCATCTTCATCATATAATAGAGCCTTGACTTCTACCAGTTGTCTAATGAGAGATCTCAAATTTCTTATGTGATTAGACATAGTGATTATATCTCTCATTTTGAATCTAAATAGTTGAAGTTTTAGCAAACACTTCACATTATCTATTTTTGCTCCAAATATTTTATTGAAATTATCCCAAATTTCCTATGATGATTTATCTAAATCTATATAGTAAAATTTAATGTCAGAAAGGGAAAGACCAATAATATATTTGACTTTATCATATGTTTTATGTCATTCCAATAAATTATTTTCATTTGTAGGTGGTTTTCTTTTCCCATGCATGATTCTCTATTATTAATTTATTGCATTTGCATTTTTGTTTTCCAAGTATGAAATTTAAGATTTTTTTTTTGTTTAAAAGAATCTGTATCTTAAAATTATGAACTAAAAATATTTGAAAATTTTAATGTCAACCTTATCACTCTAGTATTAAAATAACCCATATGATCGGCAAGAAAAGTTCCATCGGGGTGAAAATAAAAGGTCATACCAAGAATATAGGTCTTACTGATCAAAGTACAAGGAGTTGTATGGGCCAAACGAATGCCATCAGAGTAAGATCCCTGAGTCAGCCCGAGTGCATTTGCCTCATCCATCTTGATACGAATTTAAATTCTAACCGTCAATCCTTTACTTTCGTTAGATCATCTTATGACTACCTTCAAAAGGTTGATGTAATCTCCATCTCAGCACCAAGGGCCCACCACATTATGCATTGCCAAGGAAAGACACATGGCACTTGCTCGTGATACCAAAATCAATAAACGCATTGCATCTTTGTATCATGCGATGGTGGGCAACCATTGATCTCCACCATCAACAATCATGTTCATGCATAGCAGTCATGAGCACTGAACATAATCATCAAGCAACTTTTCATCAAGATTATAACATCACCGTCGATTTTGAGCATGTGCATCTCATAGTCACTTTAGTAACCTATCATATAATGTATTAAAACTTGAAATAAATATTAAAGCACTTTGATTATTCCTTCGACACAACCGACTGAGACATGCGGTGCTCGCTCATGATATCGCAATCAATAAAAACCTTGAATCTTTGTATCATACGATGGCGGGAAACCGTTGATCTCCACCATTGGTAACCATGTTCATTCCTAGCAGTCACCAGCACTGAACCTAACCATCAAGAAAATTTTCATCAAGATTATAACATCACCATCGATTTTGAGCACATGCATCTCACAACCGCTTTAGTAACCTATCATATAATGTATTAAAGCACTTTTATTATTCCTTCGACACCGCTGGCTGAGACACGTGGTGCTCCCCCGTGATATTGCAATCAGTTGAAACTTAGTGGTGAGGTCATCACGGGATTGCAGGGAACGGTCAGGATCAACTGATGGATGATCGATGGTCATTAAAAAATCGTTCCCTACAAAAAATAAAACAATTATTAAAGGGGCAATAATTAAAAGTTTAATAAGACAAATAATTGTAAATTAAATTTATTTTAATAATTATTTGCAATTATTAAAACTTAAAAAAAATTAAAACATAAATCTAAATTAAAAATTAAAATATAGTAAACTAAATGTAAAGTCAAAATATATCAAAATCTAAATATTATTAAAAATAATTATTTTTTACTAAATAATTAAATAAAAAGGTAAAAAATAAACTTACTATATTAACAAGAAAAGACAAACTTGGGGTCTAATCAGATGTGACAGGGCTTAATAGTAGAGGGAAAGATGCAAATAAATCAAACAAGTTTCAAGGCAAATGCAAGATTGAGTGGATCTCAAAATACTTTGCATTAATCACGTCGTGTACCTCCAATAGAGCGTCCGCAAGCTTACATGCTCAAACCGCTAGGATCATATAAAATTAATCATGAAGACTGCTATAAGCCATTGTAGTTAAAAAGGGCCAACTTGGGTCATTTCAAATAGTGTCTTTGCAGGAATAGTGTGTGTGTGTAGAAGCTCAGGATTTTTACTTGGTGGTAGAAGTAGGCGATAAAGGGATGGAGACTCCTCTGGTCCTGGACACCGACAAGAAACTGCAAGCATTCTGAGGAGAAGTTACAAACCAAATTATGAAAGGGGTACTGGCCTCATCCCACCCATTGATACTGTGGGCAACCAAGAAGGTTGTAGGACTGGAGTTCTTGAAAGCATATCACAGGTTTCCGTCCAATGAAAAAATACCAATAATGTTTCTGGTGGTGCTCCTCCACACGCGTGTGTCAAAGGGAATCACAAACAAACTAACCCAGATGGTCTTCATTCACGCATGGCTAGGAGAAATTGATGCAACCTTGGATAATGTGGACAAGAATAATCTCATAGTAATGCCCCAAAACTACTAGGTGTTGAGCATACAAAGAAAGGAGGTCATGAAATTCCCTCTAGTTAGGAAAATTGACCTAGAAGGGTTTGAAAAATGATGGCATGAAAGGGACCGGAGCATCACTTTCCTGCTCAGAGCAGCCAAGCTAACCACCAACTAACCTCATGGCTGGGTAATGTGATATGTGCAAGATGAAGGGTTGGCAGAGGAGTTAGCATCAAGAGACAACATCGACTGGGACTTAGGCTTCGAGGAAGAATGGACACCACTCAATTCTAGGGACCCAGAGGAGAAAGTGAAGGGGTCGACTAACCAGAACTGCAAAGTAGACTGCCTAGTGATTGCAGATTACATTGCATACAAGAAGCGAGTGGAATTGGAAGACTTTGAGGATGAAGACTTCGAGGGAGGAATGGAAACCTGACTCAACCCACCATGCCATGATGGTCTTTTCTAAGCTCTTGCATAATATTAATGAATCCAGATAATTGTAAGGTGTAAATGTTTTAGCCAGTCTTGTCTCTGAATTGTAGTGCCTGTGCATTTTCCCAGGATTTTGTATTTAGTTAAATATCTATAAAACTTGAATCAAAGTGCATGTATTTAATTAGTTGAATCATAGTGCATTTATTTAGTTAAATCTCTGAATGAAACTCCATATGAATAGAGTTTAATTTGTCAAAAATGTTTTCATTTGAATTGCATGTGAATTCACTAAGAGCATTTTAATCAATTTGCACATCTCTATAAAACTTATCATGTTCTATCTTATATTTCAATTCCTTGTACACCCTCTCTCTATTGACTATAAAATTGTAATTTGTTCTGTGTTGGTCCTTCCTTCAAACAATAATAATTGGTAAATATTTTATTTCATGTGGTAAAATTTTAGCTATTTCTCTTACTTCTTGTGGAAAACTTATGGTATGTCCTTTATATTTGTATTAACCTCTAGTTACATGTGTGACTTGAAGTATTGGATTTATATGACCTATCAACATTTCCTCAATTTGTGTTAATTAATTTTGCAAGTTCTAATGGTTGTGGGACCATGATTCATATTATTTAATGTCAAAAATTGATGTTCATGTTTCTCTTGTCGACATCTATTGCAAATTGGGCCTTCAGGAACTCATACAACCTTCATTGTAGGGTAAATTTATTGACAAATGTAACACATGCTTGGTGCTGCAAGTTTATCCAGACCATGTCGAAATATAATTTGTAAATATTTCAAATCAATTTGCACATTTCTATTTTTATTGCATGTACCTAGATCTCTTCGTCTTCTCAATTGAGAGGTTAACTCTTATTGTGGACTATTATTTTCTTCATGATTTTTAGTTTCAACATTTATTGCATCTTGAACTCTATTATCTGGTGTTTATAACACATGATCTATTGTAATTGAATTCATTCCTTCAAATTTACCCTCTATATTCTCATGAGATTCATAATTCCTTTCAACTAATTCATGATTGTATACTTGTATTTATTGTTTTTCTATCTCATTAAATTGGTCTAAATGCTCATTTGTTTGTAATCTTGTTTATATATTGCTCATTCTGAGATCACGATTGTATACTTGTATCTATTGTTTTTCTATCTCATTGAATTGGTCTAAATTCTCATTTGTTTGTAATCTTGTTAATATATATTGCTCATCTTCAGATTCTCATACATGATGTATTCTTCTTTTTGTAAATTATTCATTTGTTCACATCTTTGTCTCATGTAATTTTGAGCATATTCTCTTTGTTGTTCTTCATTTTCAAAATTTAATATTGGGTGAGGCATCCTAAATAATTATTTAAAAGTAAAATTAAAAAATTAAGAACACTATAAATATGATAAATTTTACTATATGCTAATTTCATAAAAAAATATATCACAAAATTAATACATATTTATTGATGAATCTTATTTATTTATAATTAATAATTAATAATTTAATCTTCTTAATAAAAAAAATATGTCTTCTAAAAACAATTGAAAAAAAATATATATGCAAACTCTTTTGTAACAAATAAACTAGCATACCTATATTTTAGAAATATATGTAAAGTACGTTGAGATATATCCTTCTCAAGGCACCTATTTTTAATCAATTTTATGTTAACTCAAATTAAAGCTTAAGCCTAACCCTAATGTAAAACTTAACCCTAAATTAACCTTAACCTTAGGTAAACTCTACCTCTAACTGAACCCTAACCCTAATCTTAATAATAACCATAAGTTTTTTGGTAGATTTAATAGTAACCATAATTGATCCTTATACCTAACCCTAATTTAGCCCTAATCATAATCTTAAGTAGGTTTAAAATTATAGTATTAATAATTATTATTATAAAATTAAGGTTCTAAATAATTATTTCAATTATATCTCTAAAATTAATAATTATAATAGTAACTTTGATATATAATCATGAAATTAAAATATTTGAAAATAATTATTTAATAGGATTAAAGTTATAGTATAATTTGATTAGATCTCTTTTTATCTAAATTTGGGTTCATTTTTTTTCTTCCTTGATTTTATAGTGAATTGTCTTCTTTTTCATTTCGATTAATCATCCCCCATAGGGTGACACTTCTTCACCAAGTAGGGGATTAAGTTAAACAAACCCATTATCATGTACTTTTTACATCAAAATGGAAAAGGCCCTTAGTACAAAACTTATACTAGCCAATATGTTACAAAAATTTACATGTCTAAGAATTCTAGCAGCATAGGCCACTACATATAGTTTGCAGATGTTATCTGACTTACAAGATAGATGAGTTTTTGGAGGAGATGCAAATAAAGATGACTTTTCAATTTGTCTCAATGCCCAGTGTGGAGTATCCAAAATTTATTGTTAATTCTAAATCTAATATTGACATATATCATTGAACTAAGATTGATACTATTAATGTTTTGATTCATTAGCGATAATTATTGGATCTGTGTAAAAGCACAACCAAAGCATCTCAAAATTTTGAAGTGAGTAAAATTCTTTTGTTATAAGGGTCATTTTCTAATGGAAGACAAAGTTGACTCTATCAATGATCAAATTCCTAAATTTAGGTGACAACTGCTTTATCCTGACCAATTGTTCCTAAAACACAACAAACACAATAAATACAGACAAAACTATTCTAAAACTTTTTGGCAAGCACTTCGCTGCTCTGCAGCTCTTGTTTATAATTGTTATAATATTTTATAACATTCACATCTTAATCTTGAATTCTAATTTTAATATTACTCTAATTTTTGTTATTATTTTATTCTTACTATTTTTCCCTTAAATCGGCCCCCACATTATTTTTATTTATTTATTTCCTTATTTTCTTTTATTACTCTTTTGTTGTATTATGTTTTTAGACTTTATGTTTACTATTTTTTGTCTAATCTTTCTCTTAATACTCTCCTATGTATCTTATTTTTTCATATCTTTTTTATTGGTTGTGCAATTGTGTGATGTGAAACATAGATTTTTAATCTAAACTTGGATATATCATATCTTTAAATGTTGAAAGTAATTTTTTTAAATGATTTTATTTGGAAAATAACTTGTAATTTATTAATAAGGTTTTAATAATTTATAAATTTTTATTAAGAATTAATTTTAGATAAACTTTAAAAATAAAATCATTTCAAAATTTTGAATCTTATTCATATAACTAATATTAAATTTAATATTATAACATGTTAAATCTAATATTGAAAAATAGCATAATACTAATTTTTATTTGAAAATTTTATATATTCAAAATATGGTTTATTTCATTTCTTTTAAGTTGAAAAGTTGTATTAGATTATAATTTGTTATATGCTTAACAACAACAAAAAATATGAGAATAAAGAAATTCCAAAATATTTGTACAGGATATAAGAATGAAAAAAGTACATTGCTCATTCCTTATGATTTTGCAAAGTAAAATGGAAATTTCAAAATTTTTGATCTAATATTTTTTTAATTATTATAATTTTCCTATTTTTAATGCATATGAGTGGGATGAGTGCTAAAATTTGATTGCTGAAACTTTATTATTTTCCAAAAACTTTACTTAAAAATCACTATAATCTAATTAAATCAAATCGTAGAATGCATATATATTATAAAATTATATATTTGATATTTATGTATATTTATTATTCGATAATATTTATTTATAATTATACAATTTATATCATATGTAAATTTTTATATAATAATAAATGTAATTATATTGTATATAATATAATTTGGAAAATCAACTTATTAAAAAAATACTTAAAAGGATTCTATGGACGTGATTAAATCAACCATATTGCATTCCTTGTAGTGAACTCTTGATCATTTATTTCATAAAAATGTAGAATGTTTTAGTCATATTTAAGGAATAGTCATTAAAACCTATAATTTGTAAAATGTAAGGAATATTCATAAAATAATGAGAAACAAGAATTAGAAAAATAAGGTGATGGAACCTCAAATTTTGTCCTTTGAGTTCCATTCTTATTTTTCCACATTACTGGTTTGTTGTGCTATCTGAAACCTAGGGTTGGATGTTTAATTTTTTCCTTCATGATATCTTAGTGTTTTATCTTAAACCTTCGGATGGATCTATTTCGTCATTACCTTTTTGGGGGAGGGTTTAAAAACAACTTATGTCCCATTGACTCATCTAGGTCGGGCCCCCTTTTAATAAATAATGTTAAATATTTTTCCCGACTTTATTATTTCTTAAGTCTCGGTCGGTTCGTGCCCCATGCTTTAAGAACAACTTTGAGCCATCATTTGTCGTTGTCCTAGGCAATGTCCCCTTCTCCCTTTTAATAGTTGTTTTATTTTGCAGGGGGTGTTTTTAATGATCAGTGATCTTCCTACGATTGATCCTCACCGCTCCCCGTGATCTCGTGATGACATCACCGTTTGTTGTTTGGTGATTGCGATATCACAGGTGAGTGCCACGTGTCCCAAGCTATCGATGCCGAAAAGGAATTAATAAAGCGTTTAATATTTGTGTCAGACTTAAATATGTTATAAAGTGCGTTACTAAAACAACTGCGAGATGCACGTGTTTGAGATCGACGGTGATGTTATAATCTTGGTAAAAATTTGCTCGACGGTTATGTTTGGTTACCATCAGGTGATCTTGTAGTGTTACCATCAAAGCCAAGCCTGAAGAGGTAGAGAGTTGAGGAAACGTAGGAAAATCTGATGGATGAGATAATTGTGACTGATCAAGACATGCAGGTTGGTATCCCTTCCCCTCCTAGATCAACACAGTTGGTTCTTTCTGACATGGATGTAAAGGGGCAATGTGTATGATGGAGCTTCAAATTTTGTCCTTTGAGCTCCATTATTATTTTATTACACTGCTGGTTTCTTTTTCTATTTGGGAGAAACCTAGGGTTGGAGCTATTTCATTGTTACCTTTTTGGGAGGGATTTAAAAAACAACTTATGCCTCATCGACTCACCTAGGCAGGGCCCCTTTTTATAAATAATGATTAAAAATTTTCCTTGAATTTATCATTTCTTAAGTCTAGGTCGGTTTGTGCCTTGTGTTTTAAGAACAACTTTGAGCCATCATTTGTTGTTGTCCTAAATGATGTCCCCTCTCCCTTTTAATAATTATTTTATTTCTTAGAGGGTGTTTCACGTGACCGTTGATCTTCCCACAATTGATCCTGACCTCTCCCTACGATCTCACGATGACATCATTGCTAGTTGTTTGGTGATTGTGATACCATGGGCAGGTGCCACGTGTCCCAATCCATCGATGCCAAAAAGGGTTAATAAATTTTTAATACTTGTGTCAAACTTTAATATGTTATGAAGTGAGTTACTAAAATAGCTATGAGATGTACATGCTTGAAATCAACGGTGATGTTATAATCTTGGTGGAAAGTTGCTTGATGATTATGTCTGGTGTTGTGAGTGAACACGATCATCGATGTGGGGAATCAATGGTTGCCCGCCATCGCGTGATCCAAAGATGCAAGAGTTTTAGTGATTGTGATATCATGGGCGGGCACCACGTGTATTCCTTTGGCACTGCATTTTGTGGTGGGCCCTTGACATCGACGTGGGGATTTCTTCAGACCTTTTGAAGATGGCCGTTAGAAGATCTGACAAAAATAAAAAATCAACGTTTGAAGTTTAAATTCGAATCAAATGTAATTAGAGTCATTGGCGTGACATGCAAGTGAGCTTTAATGGTAGATGAGATGTCTACTAGATAAATTCAATTGACATAAAGCATTTTCTTTCTTTCTATCTTCATCACAAAATAATTCAAGTACTTTCGAAGCAGTTCAGAGCCAGAGATAGAGTTTTCAAGTAATCACTGTGAAGTTTGGTTCTTTGCGAGGCACGAAATCCCATGAGTTATTTTTCTAAACTGCTTGGTCAATTTGGTTGTCTTAGCGAAGGTTTCCATTGTGTTGGTCAAGGGGTTTGTTAATTATTGTCCTAGGGTTACTGGTTCATTTGAATTATTGGAATTGCACAGTTGTGTTGTGTTTTTGTGTTCTGGGTATCCCTAGTTTCTTTAAGAATTTGATTTTTGAAGAAGCCCTAGTTGTTTAAGATGGCACCATCAAAGTAGCACTTTGGCTATGTTGATTATTTGCAAAGGAATTTGTATGATGACTTCCTAGAGCAACTTCCATTGTCAACAAATGACAAGAAGAGTGGGATGGTTTTAATGAATGGAAGAACCCTAAGTGAGGGTTTAGTTTGCAGGAATTATAATATTGCCGATGCCAGGATTCCTATGACTGGTCTTGAAATGTTTAGGCTTTGGTATGGACATAGAAACTTACCTCACCCTTTATCTAATGGGTGGAGGCACGACATGGGGAAACTGATAGTGCCAAATGTGTTCCCTGAAGTTGACTTGCTTAGAGTGGTGGCAGCACGGTATGATCCTGTGACAAGGGTCATAAGAGATAATGATGGTGGAGTTCTGCTAAGCATAAATTTAGATGAAATTCAGTAAGTTTTTGATTTGAGAGAGTACAAGCCGTTCTTATTCCAAATAGATTTTGAGGAGATGAAGCAAGAGTATACAAGGTTAAAGCCTCTTTTTCAGATTGAGGTTGCTTCCTCCTCACCTGGCCAAGGAAAACAGTTCAACAATTATATCAGCTCAAATGACCAGGAGCCTTTTAGGTTGAACTATTTTGCCAGTTATTTCTTGGCAACCTTTTATTCATTGTGCTAGATTTTGGGATTCAACCCTAATACTGTGATGCGAATTGCGTACATGTTTATGGGGGCCCAGGTTCAGCATCCCAACTTCTCTGTGGTGTATGACTTTGCATCGTTTATGGCAAAGAAGATGCATGAGGTTTTGATTAAGATGCATGTGGGGGATGTTGGCACTCCTTTTTTCTAGTACTCCCTGTTAATGCATATGTTCCTATTCAGGAATGTCATTTTCTTCTCAGAAAAAAATGTTTTAAGGCAGGAAGTAAATGGAGAAAGGTTACCAGTATAGGTGTGGAGTGCTGATTTGTCTTATAACTGGGGAGGTACCATTTTTGTCCAGTTTGATAACTATTTTGCCTCCTAACTTAGAGCTCGTTTGGTGGTAAATGTGCCAAGAGGTCTTGAGGATTTGCATGATTTCCTCCGACGAAAGGTGAGGAAGTCGGACTTAATGGTATGTCACAATTGGGGTGATATTATCTTATACCTTGTAAGCACTATCTTGAGGGTGTATGGCTTCCAAGGAACCCCTCACATCCTTCCCTTTAATGTACCATCAAGAATGGGGTTTGCCGAAGTTGTGGAAATTAGGTTGTATTCATGAGGATAACCTAACAAAGAAAGGAAAAGGGACTCTATTCCTGGATTATACTATTATTTCTAATTATGTATGTGCTAAGGGAGGATGGATCCACTTCGAATGGTTTTTTGATGATTTTCATCTAAGGAATGGTCTTAGAAGATAGCATGACCTAGAGGGATTCTTTTCTCTATTTAGGCAACGAATTAAAGGTGGAAAATTTGTACATGAATTCATTTTTTTTGAGGACCTAATCTAAAATGAGTTTGATTTGAATAAGTAGGAGTTAAATAAGGAGAAACGGGTCACATATGAAAAGTTATTGACCATAGTGCACAAAATGGATCCAAAGTATGATCCCTTAATGGAGTTCACTCCATTTCATAAAAGAATAGACTTTTTAATGAATAACTTCAAGGATATTATGAACACCTTGATGACCAAAAGGGTCAGTTTGGAGTTAGACTTTGGGATTCAAAAGCTAGAGGTGAGGCCAAAGGAAACAAGGCCAACTTACCAGCCACCAGTTGATAGACCTCTATATAAGAGGAAGAGAAATGAGAGCAGTGATGAAGATGAAGGGGATAAAAAGGGAAAACAAGTAATGCAAGCCCCATCACTATCTGGTCCCAGGATCAGAGCACCTAGGGGAATAAGAATTGTGGATCTAGATTCACCACCTAGAGATGATCCTGTAGTATTACCATCAGAGCCAAGCCCTAAGAGGCAAAAGGTTAAGGAAACATAAGAAGCTCTAATGGGTGATATAATTGTGACTGATTAGGACATGTAGGTTGGCATCCCTTCCCCTCCTAGGTCTACATAATTGGTGTTATTTGACATGGATTTATGAGGGAAATGTGTACAAGACGTCAAGATGGAGGCCTACAAGGCATTTTTGGATGATGATGCCTTTGTGAAGAGTTTTGTATTTTTGCAGCTAATTTGGAGGATGAAACTAGAGGAATACTAGAATAAATGCAAAATAAGGAATAGAATATAGACCTAATAGGTCTGAGTAGGAAAATGACAATGAATTCAAGGCCGAGTTGATGGGGGAGTTCAAAAGAATCACTCTAGAAGAGGGAAGAAGGCTAGTGACTCAAGCTAGTGTTTTAATTTTGCCTAAATGAGATATAGCTGATGCTATGACGTTCAATGCTATCTTGCAATCCAAGCATCCTATCCAAAACAATGAAGAAGAGGTTAAGGCAGCCCTACAGAACTCTTCTTTCAGTGAGGAATATGAAATTTCAGCCATTTGGGCATTGGCACCTCAGGGCAAGAAACCAAATGTAGCCGATATTAGCCCAAGCCTAAGGGGAGGACTAATCATCAAGAGAAATTATGAGACCTCAACAACAAAAGAAAAAATCCTAATACTAAATATGGCCAGATTGGCCCAAAAGATAGCTGAGAGGGAGGAGGCTAAAAAGAAGAATCTAATGGAAAATTATAACATGATAATTGGAGAGTATAGTAGGATGCAGCAAAGGAATGTTGAGCTGCAGTCCGAAGTAGATAGGCTAAAATATTGACAAGTTGGAGAATCCTCTAATTATCCTAGTGTCAAAGCACTACCTTCTACTTTAGGAAACCCTTTAATGTTTTTACAAAAAATTTAGTAGGCTTCAATGACTGGGGCCTATTGTCTGCATAAAACCTAGAAGCCTTATACATGATATCTAGGCATCTGCTCCTAGTCCTACACTAGAGTTAGTTAAGGAGGAAGTTGGGTTTTCTATGGATCCTACCAAGAAGCAAATGTTAAGCAAAATTATAGAATTACATGTTGCCTTAAAGGCAAGTGAGGATGGTGCAATCGCCAAACAAAATGAGGTGGTTGAAATAGTTTTGAGGCATCTAAATGAAAAGGTGGATGATAGGTTACAATCTGTGCATTCTTTGTATTCTTTATTCTTGGAGGGAATAAAAAAAATCAATAGGGATCGGGAAATGGTTTTTCCCTTGGCTGAGAAGTGGATCACTAGAGCCAACGATCTAGAGATCATGTATAAGGCTTCTAGGTTTTATGCAGACAATAGGCCCCAGTCATTGAAGCCTACGAAATTTTTTGTAAAAACATTAAAGGGTTTCCAGGCCCTACCTAATGATTTGAGTAGAAGAATTAGGGAATTGATAAAGAGTTTTGAGGACTGGAATGATACATTTTTTCCTGACATCACAGATGCACAAGGAAGTGTTAAAACATTGCAACAGTGGCAGGATAGGGTGGAGGAAGTTATTTATGCACAAATCAAATTGATTTGTGATCATTTAGATTATGAATTGTTTGTGAATACCATGGACAAAGTAATTAACATCAGAACATTCTTAGAGATGTTTGAAAGGGAGGCCAATCAGGTTGCAGTAAAGTATATACCTTACAATAATAAGGTAAATGAGGTGATGAATTTTGATTGGCATGTGGATGAAGAATATCAAAAGTGCATAGGTAAATATCTAACTGAAGAAGAGTAAGATGGTTTACTACTGATAGTAAGTAGTGCAGTGGTTATGGTTGCAATTGATTATGGTTTTCTCCACAGTGGTCTTGGCATAGGTTTTGAGGTTCAACAAATGTAGTGGCTTCTCCCTAATGATTGGAAGTAACAAGAAGATGCTCTGAGACTGCAGTATTTGTAATCATGTTTTTGAACTATCACAAAGCGGTCCAATTGATTGGTGACATGTGTTTTTGGCCCGATGCTTGTTGCTCCTTCATTTTCTATAAGAAGTATTTCAAGGCCAAAAGTAGGTTGTTAGCAAGTTAGATATTATCTAGTGGATTCTAGGCATAGCTGCAGAAGAAATTGTAAAGAATGTTTTCTTAGTTGTAATGCAGATTTAAAATTGGGGACATTTTGTAGTAGGATTTTGGATTTGTGAATGTTTGATGTTTCATAAAAGTACTAGCATTTGAGTCATGATGATGTATTTCTAACTCATGTCTCTCCTTTGTATAAACATATCACATTTTGAATAATATAATAAAGGGTTATGGCATTCCTCTCACTGTTGTAGTATGTATGATTTCCATTTTTGCTTTAATTCAAAGAATTGATTAAAATTCTTGGGTGGAGTCATAGATGGATATGTTTGTAAAAGGATTCGATAAGAAGTATTGGGTTAGGATAAGGATTGACATTGTTGTAATGCAATATTGTCAGGGATCTTATATGTTATGTGTTTGAATCTATTACAAAATTTTGAATGTTCATGAATTGGACTCCCCAATGGTATATGGCACTGATCTAAATCATATATATTAGTGAGGTTTTATGTCCATCTGTCTTTTCTTAGAGCTTGCCACCAAATTGTAAATTAAATGACTATCGTAAGTTGTGAATTATTGTTGTAATCATCTCATGCTCCAAGTAGTTGATACTATTACTGAAAGGAAAATTCAATTCAGTATTATCCTATTTTGTTGAGCTATTAAATGGGATTATCTGTTAATTCTTGATGATTGTTTATAAGTTTGGTGTAAAGATTATAAACAAATAATAGGGACCACCCTCTATGGTTTTGCAGAGCTCGAAGTGTAGGAGGTATATTGTTAAAATCCTCATCAGTTGGTCCAGATCCTCTGAGCTTCCCTTGTCTATTATTGGAAACACCACAGGTAGATTAGGAGACAAACCTGGTTTACATCAAAAAATACCAACAGTGTACAAGATGCTAGGATGGAGGCCTGCAAGACATTCTTTGATGATGATACATTTGTAAAGACTCATGTATTCTTGCAACTAGTTTGGAGGATGAAACTAGAAGAGTACTAGAAAAAATGCAAGAGTAGGAGAGAATCGAGACATGATAGGTCTGAGCAAGAGAATGATGATGAGGTCAAGGCCAAATTAATGGAAGAATTCAAAGGCATCACTCTTGAGGAGGGAAGAAGACTTGTGACTCAGGTTGGTGTCTTACTTTTTCCTAAATGGGACATAGTTGATGCGGTTGCATTCAATGCTATCTTACAATCCAAGCACCCTATACAAAATAGTGAAGAAGAGGTTAAGGAAGCTCTGCAAGACTCTTCCTTCAGTGAGGAATATGAAACTCTAGCCATATGGGCATTGGCACCCTAGGGTAGAAATCCAAATGTAACTGATATTAGCCCAAACCTAAGGGGAGGGCTAATCATCAAGAGAGCTTTTGAAACTTCAACAACATAAGCTACAAGCCTGACAGTAAATGTGGCCAAATTCGCCCAAAAGATAGCTGAGAGAGAAGAGGTTGAAAAGAAGATCCTAATGGAGAAATACAATATGATAATTGGAGAATATAGTAGGATGCAACAAAGGAATTTTGAGCTGCAATCTAAAGTAGATAGGTTGAAATATGGGCAGGTGGAAGAATCCTCCAGTGCTCCTAGTATCAGAGAATTACCTTCTATAGAAGGATCAGTTCCCCCTACTACTCCAATTGTTTCAACTCCAGGGTCCCCCATCTAGACACGTGCTCTCAGTCCTACACAAGGGCCAACTGAAGAAGAATTTGAATATTCTATGGATCCCACCAAGGAGAAAATGTTGAATAGGATCACAAAATTGCAGGTTGCCTTAAAGGAAAGTGAGGATGATGCAATTGCCAAAAAAAGTGAGGTGGTTGACACAGTTTTGAGGCATCTTAATGAAAAGGTTGATGGTAAATTACCATACGTACATTCTTTGTACTCTTTATTCTTGGATGGAATAAAAAGTATCAATAGGGATCGAGAAATATTTTTGCCTTTAGCTAAGAAATGGATCCCTAGGGCCAATGATCTGGATATTATGTACAAAGCTTCTAGGTTTGATGTGGACAACAAGCCCCAATCATTGAAGCCTACTCAAATCTTTGTAAAATCATTGAAGGGATTCCAGGCCCTACCAGATGATTTGAGTAGAAGAATTAGAGAGCTAATAAAGAGCTTTGATGACCGGAATGATACATTTTTGCTAGACATTATTGATGCAGAAGGAAATGTTAAGACATTGCAATAGTGGTAGTGTGGGGCAGAAGAAGTTATCAATGCACAAATCAAATCGATTTGTGATGATTCAAACTATTATTTTCTAGTAAATAGTATGGATAAGATAATTAACACCAACACATTCTTAGAGTTTTTTAAAAGGGAAGACAATCAAGTGCAGTGAAGTACACACGTTACAATACTAAGGTGAATGAGGTGGTGAATTTTGGCTAGCCAACGGATGAAGAGTATCAGAGATGGGTGGACAAGTACTTAACTGAAGAGGAGTAAAACAATGTCTATTACCGACAATTAACAACTCAGCAGTTATAGTTAAGACTAATTATGGTTTTGTCTTCGTGGTGAATCTTTGGCGTAGGTTTTGCTGTTTGGCCATGGCAAAGACTATTCTTTAATGAGTGGAATTAACAAGAAGATGCTTCGGGACTTGGTGGTTGTAATCATATTTTTGAATATTCATAGAGCGGTCCAATTGACCGGTGACATGTGTATTTTCTTGCCCAATGATTTTTTGCTCCTTCATTCTCTATAAGAAGGATTTCAAGGCCAGAAATAGGGGTTGGAAAGTTAGATATTTTCAGGTTGAGTCATGGCATAGTTGCAGAAGAAATTGTAAAACCCAATGTATTCTAGTGTAAATGCAATTTAGGTTTGGAGTCATTTTTTGTAGCAGGGTTTTGGATTTATGAAGGTTTTATATTTCATAACAGTACTAGCATTTGAGTTATGATGATATATTTCGAGCTCATGTCTCTCCTTTGTATAAACATATCATAATTTTGAATAATATAATCAAGGATTATTGCATTCATCTCACTGTTGTGGTGTGTATGATTTCCATTTTGGCTTTAATTCAAAGATTTAATTAAAATGCTTGAATGGAGTCATAGATGGATATGTTTGTAAAGGGATTTGATAAGAACTATTGGGTTAGGATAGGGATTGACATTGCTGTAATGCAATATTGTCAGTGATCTTATATGTTATGTGTTTGAATTTGTTATGGAATTTTACACGTTTATGAATCTGACTCCCCAATGGTATATGGCATTGGTCTAAATCAGATTTGTTTGTGAGGTTCTATGTCTGTTTGTGTTTGCTTTGAGCTTGCTATGAAATTAAAAATTAAATGACTATCTTAAGTTGTGAAATATTGTTGCAATCATCTCATGCTCCAAGTAGTTGATACTATTGATGAAAGGCCAATTCAACTCAGTATTATCCTATTCTGTTGAGCTATTTAAATGGGATTATTTGTTAATTGTTAATTATGGTTTATAAGTTTGGTGCAGAGACTATAAACACATTATAGGGACCAACCTCCTGGGTTTTGCAGAGGGTGAAGTGTATGAGGCATATTGTTAAAATCCTCGTCAGTTGGTCTCATGCTTTCATCTTTTGGTTTATCTATTTTATTTTTTACATCTATTAACTAAACATATTCTAATATAATTCAAATATAATTAAAAATAAAAACATCATAAATAAATTATATAACCACATAAGTCAAATATAATTATATCAAGAAATTAATATCAAATAGATAATACAATCACATAACTCATACATTTCAATTTCATTGATCTTCTTCTTCATGCAACTCTTTGTCTATATCATCCGATCTAGATTCAAAATTGTAAGGATTGGTTATATCATCATCATCGTCATTGATATCAGTTTCGATAATGTCAACATCCACACATATATCACATTCATGAACATTAACTCCTACATCATCATGATCTAGTTCCTCCTCTTTGACATCTTCATCAAGCACATCATCAACTAACTGTTGATCCTGATCATCATCTACATCATCTTCTATTTCTTCAGTATCTTCTTCTTCCACCACATTATACTTTATCGAACTTCCTCTTGGATAATGTCTAACAACATATGACCAACCCACTTTACTTGGAACCTCTGAGTAAAATACCTGCTCACATTCACTTGGAAGAATGTAGGGCTCATTTCCAGCTCGCGAAAAATACCTTGTATTAACCATGGTAAATCCATTATCATGTTCAATAGTAGTTCTCTCGTGATCATTTTCATTCAATCGTAGCCTGTACCATAGGACGACGAACATAACTAATTTGAAAGACTTAAAGTCACACTCAAGTATATCATCCAAAATCCCATAGTATTGATTTTCTAAGACTTTTGGATGTATGTCGCTTGTAGATGAAACATTAGTCACCTAGAAGACTACAGTTATCCCAGAATCACAAGTTTTCTTTGTGTCATCCAACTTTTTGATTCAAAATTTATGACCATTGCACCACATAGCCTTGTGGTGTTTCATCTACAATATGTCAAACATTAAAAACTTATTGCAATATTGTCAGTTGATAAACATATTTATTCTTGGTCAAATGTATACAGAGAAAAAAATCTCAACATATATATACATCAATATAATTGAAAATAATTAATTAATATGGGTGATTAATATATTTATACATACCTGTTTATCTCTTAAACCATATGCTAAATCAATTTCCCTTGGTGTAACATTGTAATCTCCATTACGATGAGCTTCTTTAACCAATGAATCCACACCTTCCCATGTTAATGCGCAACCAGATTGTTGACATTGTTCAATCCATACTATCATCCAATCAAGATTGTTTGCGACATACAAATGTAGTGCATCCCACTCTAGACCAACTGTATAAAAAAAATGAAATTCACAAATGATGTATAATTAGTTAATTACCACGGTATACAACCTTAATTTATAATTCATGAATATTAAAGATTAATAATTAAGTAAGTACAATATACATAAAAACCAAATGTAAAATGTATTCTAATTAATCTCCCTGATCATCTTATAATTACATGTCACTTTCCTCAGTCTACCTTTTCTCATCAGGTACTCCCCTTCAAATTTTTTAATAGATTTGGGATCCCAAATGTGATCTACATGGATCTTTGCTGCAAAATTAGGAAGATATTCAGTAATGTACACCATGGTCTGGTATATTATGTATCCCTCCACCACAGAACCCTCAGGATGTGTTTTTTGTCTAACCAAAGCCATCAAAAACTTCAAGTGCCTCTCAACAATCCACATTGACCTTGTGTGTAAAGGTCCACACAATTCAATCTCCTCAACTTGGTGTATGAGGTAGTGTTCTTATGCATTGAAAAATGTCAAAGGTAGACACTTTTTCATTTCACACATTAGACAAGGAATTTTTCTCTTCCAATAATTTATATCTTCTTTATGGATTGCTTTAGATGACAGCCATCTACAAGTGATTCAAGGCACAAATATATTAACGAGATTTAACAAAAATATACAACGAATTGAAAAAATATCACTACTTACCTCATGTATTTTCCAAGATCATATATAACTTGCTTGACATTGTTGTCGAAGTTGTCTGGGAGAGATAGAGGTAGAACGTACTGCAACAATTATAAAATGATCTTTTCATTATTTTCCCAAAAGTAGTAAACATAATACACTAAAAAGTACATGCAGTATACAAATATATATATATATATATATATTAATACAAAATAATTACCTTAATGAAGGTATGCCAATCATGAATTTTCATCCCTTGCCCAAATTCACCTTTCTTTGTTATGATATTGTTTATGTTCACAGCAAATCTTGTGGGAAATCGAATTTTTCGTATGACTTATTTTATAGCATTGCTTTGCTACTCCATTAATAACCAAGGAAGGGCACTTATATTAATTTGGTCTCCATAGCTATTTAATTGAATGACATTTTTCATTGCATGATTGGCTTCCTAAATGTCACTACAAATTTTGACATTTTTTTCTTTGTCATGCCTTCCATCAAATATTTTCCATAACATTTTTGTCATACTCTTTCTAATATGCATTGTATCAAACAAATGCATAATTTGTAGCTGCTCATAGTAGGGAAACCTAATAAATTGTCTAGGATAACTTTTCAGTCCCTATGGAAGTCGACCATTAATGCCTTGACGACCTTCATGAAGCATATAAGTTAAAAAAATTAACAATGACAATCATTGTCAATTACATCATGAGTAAACACAACACAATATAAAAATATAAATTCAAAACATATCATATATGATAGATAAACAATTTGATTTGATGTATAAGCTTGACGATTAATTCTATTATATTCCAACTTCCATAGGCGAGGTGTCATTCTTTGTGGTTTTGATGTACTCTCTTCTTTCCCATTGAAAATATGTTTTTCATTCATTCGATACTTATGATTTATGTGGAGGAAGTTCCTATACTATTCAAACACCTGCTTTCCTAAACTTGTTGAACAACAAGATTTCATCTTTGGACCACAAATTGGACATGCACATTTTCCCTTTGTTTGAAGACCTACAAATCATATATAATTGGATTAAATATGTCAATTTTTATAATTATATATAATGAATAGATTATTTAAAAAACATGCATTATATCTACTTCATAAAATTAAATATCATTAAAGTCATGCAGTTGAATGTTATAACATACCAGAAAAATGTGTTAGCCCTCGAGCATCATGAATTGTCCATACAAGCATTGCATGGAATTCAAATTGTCTCTGTCCTATTGGTCTAGATATGCCATACATAGTCACACCATTCCATAACTTTAGTAACTCGTCGATAAGAGGCTCAATATATACATTCATATCTTTAACTTGGTACTTACCTAGTTGAATGAACATAAACATTACATAATTATTATAACCATTTTACTGCAATATATATAAATTCATGTGCATCACTATTAAATAAAAAAACACATAAGTTGTCATTATGCAACAAATAAGACCAAGATGCTACTACGTTAAAGAAACTTGATGTCAAAAAATACCTAGAACAATCATTGCCAACATTATGTGCTCCCTCTTTATTGACATCCATGGAGGAATTTTATTGTTGATAACAAAAACAGGCCACACCAAGTAAATAGATCTCAGCTCTCCAAATGGATTGACATCGTTCGTTGCCAATGAGAGCCTGAGATTACAAGGTTCTTCTTTAAAGTGTGGCCCTTTTTCCTCCATGTCCCTAAATGCAGAACCATCCACAGTAATTCAAAGAATGTCATCTCCACTTCTATTTCGTGCATGGTAATCCATAAATTGTGCTAATATTTTGCACCTAAATAATATTTGCATACGTGGAATAATGGGAATATAACAAAGAACCTTGGGAGACACCTTTTTTGTTAGTTGATCTATTCGATATCTACTAATATGACATTCTAGGCATTCTGTTACAAATTCATGTTTTTTATGATATATAATATGATCATAGGGACATGCATCTATTGCTTGATACTCCATTCCAATATCTTTCATAATGCCAAATAAATATCAGTTTGAGTGAGGTAAAATATTTTATGGTGGTAAAAAAAATTCGCCAATCAATCTACAACAAAAAATAATTTCTTAATATAAAAAATATTAATGGTACATACTTCATCCTTTATTTACTAGTGATGAACTAACAACAATTAAAATAGTTGAAAAAACATGACATATATGACATATCTTAACATCTGTCAGATTTCTATGTTGGATAAACCATTCATAACCTTCAAGTTCACTAGCAACAATACAACAGAGAGAAGAGTTGTTTGGGAGCCTTCATAAAGGGGCTTGTATGCCTTCTCAAGTATAGGTAAATCATGAACATCATGAAAGTCATCTCAATCAACATGATTAGCTGTGCCACTACATGTGTCATGGATCAATGTATTTGTACCATCATCTTCAATTATGTTTTCTGGCACATGATCATCTTCTTCCATAGGATCATTAACTTCATCTTCGATATTCACAACTCCATGTTCCTCTGCTTGCAAAACCACATTATTTGGGTCGTGATAATCCATATCATGTGCCCTAAGGCACCCCACCTTTATAATAATAACAAACACAAATAAACCATGATCATGATCAAGTGATTTTTTATATATATATCAAATGTAAAAACAATATAAATATTTACAAATTCATTCAATATAAATACATATAATAAACAACTTACCAATGGATGATAACCATGCCCCCCTTCAACATGACCATGCTACCTACAATGTTTCTCAGTTGTTGTGATTAAAAATCTTCTCGTCTTTAAGCCCTTCCAATTATTGCAAGGACAATAAAATTTCCCATCACCCTTTCTTTTCAATCTAGCCCACAATATATCAAGTGACTCTTCATTTTTTCTGGACTAATATTATCTAACATGATTTTTCTTTACCAAGCTTGAATGTTTATATCTTCAAAAAATATCAAACTCACACTCCAATAATTTTTAATCATACACAAGTAACAAAATATAATAATTATGATATTTTACACCAAAAAAAATTGGCATGCAACCAACCCTGCAAAAGAGAAGATAGTCTGAAGTTAATGACCCTAAAAAACACTTTAAAATGCTAATTCTAGAAATTATTCAATTCTGATTTTACTATCATTTCCAACTGTTAGACTCCTAAAATCAGAATATTGAACTTGCACAACAAAATCTGGAAATGAAATTCTCAAAATGCACAAGTCTAAAAATGAAATCTGATGAGATGTTTCTTTAAAATATTATTTTCAAACCTAGAAGTACAAATATGACTTCACAAATGAATTATGGAAATAAATAGTATGGCATAATAAAGAGTTTCATTTGAAGTGGACCACCCTATTTGAAGATCTATGAATTTTATCTACAATATAGTCTGCATAGTCATTAGTTTTATTCACATCCCTGCTTTGGATATCAATAGGCAACACTATTAGATGGCCTCCTTGAAATTTCAATCCATTAAGGGAATAATGAAAGCACCTTCCTTAATGATTACATTCATCTAAAAAAAATTATTGTATGGTTGAATAAGGATGATATCATTTTAGTGTCTTAATCTACCACACAGAGATTAAATATGCTTACTCTAAGAAAAAGTTGAATTATATAAACAATAGTCAGATTCCTCCCTTAACATAAAGGACAATCTAAAGTACTAAGGAATTTTATTTCCTTTATAAGAGATTGCTTTTAACGAGTTAAAAAATTGAGAGGGTAATACACAGGTTGCAAGGAAAGTTAAAAATTTACCATAAGTGAAGTTGTAGAGCGAATTTGTAAAGAGCCTGATATTATAGTGAAGATACTATTCTTAGGTTTGGTGTCATTTTGTTGTAGGTTTTAGCTTCATGGGTACTTAATTTTCAAGATAGTACTAGCATCTAAATGAAAATTACTCATTTCAAGTTCATGTATCTCCATTGTATGAATATATTATTATCTTGAATAAAATGATCAAGGGTTATTATGTTCATCTCACTGTTATGGTGTGTGTAATTCTCATTTTGGCTTTAATTCAAGGAATTAATTAAAATGCTTGAGTGAGGTTATAGGTGACTATGTTCATATAAGGATTTGATAAGTAGTATTGGGTTAGAATATAGATTGATGGTATTGTAAGGCATTATTATCTGAGATTTTATATGCTATGTGTCTAGAAGATAAACTTGGTTACAATAAAAAACAACCAACACCTTTGATATTATCTAGGTAGGTATGGCTCCAAAATCTATTGAAAATTGATCATTAGGGTTAAAATTAAAACCTTGCAAATATAATCTTTGTCCAAATCCATCAAGAATTTTCCATCAGTTATAAACAATTCCCTTATAAAGAATTTGTGAAGTCAAGTCTAAAATCTAGAAATGAAATTCTGAAAATGCACAAGACTAAAAATAAAATCTGATGAGATGTTGCTTTAAAATATGATTTTCAAACCTGGAAGTACAAATCTAACTTCAAAAATGAATTCTAGAAAAAGAAAATGACTACCCTCAACCTGGCAATATCTTCTTGAGTTTCTTCTGATTTTCCCCAAGAGAACCGTCGAGCAAAACACTGTTGCAATAAATAGTCGAGCTCATTTCCATTTATGTCTGCCACAATTTAAATTTGCAATCAAATGAGTTAGTGTATATTTTAACCGAACTGTCCTATGGGTGAAATAATTACCCACTTCATAGTCATTATGCTCTTTTACCCTCCTCAGTGAAAAATGCTTTATTTTCCAATTGTACACTCTTTCACATAATAAAAATATCCCTTAGTTAAAATAGTCATCACTCCCTTGGTGAAAAATATTTCACATTCTAGTGGAAATATTTACATCATATATTATATTCCCTGACATTGTGATTTAAAATATTTCATTTCCCATGCATAAATATTCATCTCATAATATATGCAAAATATATTACTTTTCACTTCATAGCTTTATGTTTTCACCACACAACTGCAAATGTTTTAGGATTTATTAATGGGGATAAGGGGAGTCATTTCAAACTTAATTACTTCCTCATCGCCATCATCATCCACTTACTGGCCTTTGCGGTAAATTTCTTTTCGTAGAAATAACTTTAATGTTATGATTTTAATAAGTTTCCTCCCTAAAACATTCACTATATCTTAATGCAATAATATTTCATTTTATTGCTTCCACCATGATACCATGCCTTCTCCAAGGCCCCCCTTACGGTGATGTGGGAAACCACTATAGTACTGCAATGATTCTTCAGTCTCCTTGCGGTGATTAGGGAGATCATCCAGAGTGCTTTTGTTTTAATGTTGCTTCTCTAATGTGCATTTATATCTTAGAATACTCAAATAATTTCTTTTAGGGTTCTCCACCATCATGACGATGACCCTCAAATTGTAATTTGAACACTGGTTTTATTTCTTCGATGAACATTACTTTGACTTATAGTTCATTTTTTGAGTGCCCTATTTAGCAATAATTGGTGTAATTTTCTCTATCTATGCATTCCAACTGATTATTTCATTCTCAAAATTATCCATCTGTAGATATCTTCTCATTTTTTGTCCAAGGTTTATATTGTCTCCATGGAATTCTATAAATATTTCTTTATCAATTGATGTATACGTAGAGCTTCATATCCTTTTTAGTGTATCTTCAATATTTCAATGCTTGGTTTTATTTTCCATATATTTTACAAAGTTAAACTTTATAAAATAATGAAATATTTAGGGTTTTGAAAGCTACCACATTTTAAAACATATCAAATGTTATAAATTTATGTCATTTAAACTTTAGAATATAGGAAAATTTTGATTTCGGTTGTAGGGAAAACAAAGTAATTTTACTGTCGGAGCATCCTCGAGCCATGAAAACATGTGAGGGACCGTAATCAATTATTTTCGAAGTGGGTTTCTAAGGGATTTTGAACAGATTGCCAAATTGAGGTACTTCCTTTGTAAACTAGCCTCGCGGACCATGTAGTGCAAAAATGATTTTTTAAAAGAATAATGCACCAAATGATTTCAGCATTAAATGAAACTGAAATTGGAGATATTTTAGGCCAAAAAACCAACTCGGTTGTCATTAGAATTTATAAATTTGTAACTTTTTGGGGGTGCCAAATCTAACCCGGGAGCAATCCTAAAACAATTGAAAGGTATACTAGAACTCCTCCAACGATCATGAAAATGCATAAACATATAGACATATGATCCAAGAATTTATTGCAAAAAATGACCTATAGAAACTTATCCCGAGGTGCGAGATATTAATTTTCAAAGTAGCCCACTTGCCTTGTTTCTAAAACTACACTTGTGAAAACCATCTGAAATAATGCCAATTTTCCCTTTTGAAGAAATACCAATCTTCTCCTGTGAAGCTTTATCTTTGGAAATTAGTTCATTTAGGCTCCATGATTAGGTGTGCAAGAGGTTTTGTAGTCAATCTTCTTCTTTCACAAGATATTAAAATCAAACATGACCACTTTGTAGCTATTCTGAAAATGCAATCATCAAACTATGTAAAATGAATTTGGATTTGATTTTTAAAAAATATCAAATGATGTCCTAAAGTTCTGAAAATTGACATGGATGCACATTGAGATGGGGAGAATCAAAAGGACCAATTGATTTTTCTTGAAAATCCTCCGGTTGCTTAAAATTATCTTTCAAAGTTGATCATTTTAACAAATTTCACTATGTAGACAACAACCCTTCACAGAACCCTTCAACTTGGTCTTTTGAAACTCTGTCAAAACTGATTGTACAAAGTTGAAATTTGGCATGCACTTTCACATATGGTAGATAAACAACCTTTCAAGGTAATTTTGAGTGAAAATGAATGGGCTTCAAAATGTGAGTTTTCAATGTAGGCTCCTGAAGTGGATTTTACAACTGTTCTTGTGAGTGTTGTATCAAAATTTTCAACATGGCACATTCAATTTTTGGAAAAATTTTGGAAAAATTTGAAGGTTCCAACAACTTCATCCATCGAGTTAAACATACACTTAACAAGAGTTTCATGTTTCACCTCAGCGAACAAAGGAGTTTGCACTTGAGGTCCACTACTGGGCTCACTCAGAGACTCGAGAGCGGTGAAAAACTTAGGGGAGGCTGGAGGTGGTTCCATCACTAGGACATAACAAGTCAACGTAGGGCCACCTTTTGGGGAAGGTGGGATCCTCTTTCATCCTCCATTGTTGGAGGGACCACACTTACCTTATTCTTCGTCAGAGGAGGTGAACTCCCTGCAAACAAAGCAAGAGGGGTCAAGGGAGAAGAGGAAAGAAATGAAGTGGATATAACCGACCTGTTACCCATATCCATGGGCTTTGGGAAAGGTGATACATCTCAAATGGAAGTCAACAGTGGCGGCTCCACGAAGGGACAAAGGGCTCCTACTCAACCATGGGAGTATCCTCTGTAGTTGTTTCCAATGGGAGGATGGACTCCTGAATGGGAGTGGAAGGAGTAGGTTCAGAAAATGATAGGAGGAATCAACTCCAACCCCTTAGTGGTCAGCCTCTTTTTTCTTGGTGGTTTGAGAAGAGTTCACATGGAAAATTCTCTTCATGAGCCCTTCTTTTTGCCATACAGATAGTACCAGGGTCCACGAGACCCATCAGGGAGATTCGATATCCTGATCTTGGGATTTTTTCAATGAGGCATCATCAAAATAATCAGGTAAATCCTAGGCTTGTTCATCCAATACTCCTCCCAAGAAAGGGGAGTAGATGAGTCTTTCTAAGAGGGAGCGATATTCTCCTTTCCCTTTCAGGAGGAGGAAATAGTTGGCTCCTCTGCTATAGGAAGGGTCAAATTTGGCCATCCCTTGCCTCCAGTTTTATACTTCACATAGTTCTTGTAGAGTAGGTTCATTCTCTCTGGGAGTGGACCGACTCAAGAGGGCCAAAATTGATCCAATGAGTATCCTCCACGAGATACCATAGGTTGATATCTAGTATCATGCACTATGTGCATGACACCTTCACAGGAAAACTTTAGGAATTTATGAATTATAGAGGCGATCACATTCATGGAAGCTAGCCAAGGTATACCTAGCTTTATTCTGAATAGGTCTGACTCAGGAATAACATCTAAGACTGTTTCTATGTTCCTGGGTCCAACTAGGACAGATAGCGTTATCGATCCATAGGCTTTAAGAGAAATACAATCATGTGTATGGATGATAGATTTTTTTTTTTCGTATTCCTCCCTTTGCAGGGAGTTTAAGAATAATGTCTCTTCTGTGATGACATTCCCTCTACTCGTGGGGTCAACCAAGACTCCTATCATAATGTTTCCATTGAGGTGAGCGGGAATGTATAATAGAGAAGGTTTCTCATTTGTTTGTACATCTTGTGAAGTGAATGTTAAATATAGCGAACTGGTCATAAGACAAGGAGAGGGAGTAATAGTAACCATGTTAACATACACCTCAGGGTAAGAAACAAAATCAGAGGGATCGATAATCGTGTTAGCAAAATGTGATCAAAATGGGTCCCTGTATATTTGCAATTCACTATTAGCTTTCACCACTGATTTGTTCATGTTTTCTTTGTTCCCATCAAGATGAATAATGTCATTCTCGATGTGATCATGTATCTCATGATGCAAGCACATGCAAGGTTTGGTATCATGTTTTTTAACTTGATGGTACTGACAATATGTATTTTCCTCATACTAGTTAGGATATGGTTCCCTAACTAGTTTAGTGGTTGGCAAGTTAACAATCTTATCATTCAAATTTTGTAAGATGGAAGAATAGGATTCTGATAACTTTGTAAACTTTCGGTCATGTCTGAGGCCATTTTTATCCACAGTGGCTACTACATTTGCAATGTCTTTACCTTTTCCAAAGATTGATGTGATAGACTTCCCTTAAGGATGGGAGCACGATGAGGAACCCTCAAACTGAACCACCATCTATTGGTACTCCCGCAACGCTGAACACAGATGCACAAAAGAAGGGTATTTCATGAAGGTGAACTTCTCTTTCTAGGGCCTTTGTAAGTTTCCTATGAACACCTTCTATACATCAGAGTCATGTAATGGGTACAATATTTGTGAAAAGAGTGCCTAATATCACACCATAAAGTATGTAATCTTCTCATTATCCCCTTGTTTACATCAAACAAGGTTAGAGAAGGTCATCTTCGACCTGATGTTGGCATGGAACTGTTGTAGGAACTGGTTCACAAGCTAATCGAATGTAAAGATGGAATTATCAGATAAGGAACAGTACCAATAGAGTGTTGTATCCTTTAAGGATTGAGAGAATTGTTTTACCATCAGCACATCATGATGGAAAATTTTTGTGCATAAGGTGTTAAAGGTAGACACATGTGTCTATGGGTCCCCTTTACCATCGTACTTCTTAAATTTAGGAATCTCCATCCCTTGAGGGAAATAAGTGTCTAGAATTGCAACCGAAAAAATGTTGTGTTGGAAGAAGGGTTGGAAAATAGGCTGGGCTGAGGCTTGGGGCAAGTTCGTCAGCTCATTCTACATCTTCCCCATATTATGAAGAAGGGTATTTAAAATATGATCATTAGAAGACATAGGACCACTAGAACCACCACCGGAGCCAGTCCCTAGACCATTTTTGTGGCTACTTCCAGAGCTACCACCAATTCCACAGCCACCAATACAACCTCCATCAGAGCCACCACCATGACCTATGTCAGTACCAACTCCACTAATACCACCTCCACTTCCAAAGTTTCCACCACGAAAGGATCCACCTATCATCCTGCCAAATCCTCCACCACTAGAGGCAGAAGAAGGGGTGAAGTGGAAAGCTAAAGGGTTTTTATTCACTTTGATAGTTTTAGAGTTTTTGGAAGTGGCTGGGACACTAACCAAAGGGACTGCATCAGCCATGTATACGAATGTAGGAAGCATCAAAATTTCCAAATGTCTCTCATGTTCCTCAAAGAGGCCATCTTGTACCATGTGACTATGGTTCAAAGGGGCACACGCTTCAACTAGATCTATGAGACTAGCCAAGAATTCTATGCCTGACTAGTCTTTTCCTACCATAAATCTTATTTCACTTATCACTTTAGCAGCCCTAGCCAGCTTTGGGTTTCTTTCCAGGTGATTTTCCAATGCACCTAACCCTTTACTAAGCCTAACAATGTATTCATAAGGGATATGGATGACCTCATGCTCATTTATGGATGACAAGGTTGGTGATGCAGGAGGGGTAGGGATGCGATCAGTTTCGTCAAGGAATCTAGATTCACCTCTTGATACATGCTCCTGCACAGATAGACCAACCATAGAGCTAGAGAAAAGACCGATAGTGTAACTAGAAGAGACCTTCATCTTCTCCATCAGAGGGTGTCACATAATTCTCCTAAATATATGCCCATAGGTCATGTACTAGGTTGTGATGCTCATAAAATTTCATAGCACATCAGAGTCTAATCGACAAAAGGGTATAAGAGGAAAATATCGTAACACTAAAAAATGAGTAGACGTTGGTTCATGTCAGGTTCACCAAAAATGTAAGACAGGGGGACCAACCACTCCAAGGCCCTAGGTCACGAAATGCCAAGAGCAGTATGGTTTCCCTAACTTACCTCAGTTAAAAGGAAGGTTAGGATAGGAAAGATGAAAATGACGAGAACTGTGGGTCCTTCGATCACTCTGCAAACTCGAGAGTTGAAGGGAGACTAGGCGGGCCGATATTTAAGGTTAACTCTACATCTCAGGTAGCTTTGTGTCAGATGATAAAAGTGCAGTTCTAGGATGACAGTGCAGTGCGCTAGTGTCTCATAGATGCACTAGTTTCCATACGACCAAAAAACCAAAGAGATGAGGTTTAAGCCCTAAGAAAGGACAACTAGCCTAGTTTAGAATTCTCTAGAATGACATGATAAGATTAAGAAGAGTAAAACATAAAGATGAATGTGATAAAGGAAATAAATTACAGCAAAGGTGACAAAGATGATTTCACACAACAATCTTCTCACCAACTTTCTCCAAGATCTCTCCAGCTACACACAATAGAGGGAAACTTTAGGGGGGACTATTTAGGGGTATGTCTCAGTTAGACGCCCATTTTGGTGCTCCCACCTACACAGAAAACCAAGTTCGCAATAATAGGAGGAATATGATAAAGAAGAGAAGACAAGCTACGTAAACAAAAGACACTACAAAAGAGTACGTGCTTACTCAACCAACTAATAGAGAAGATAAGAGGATCTTACCACCTCCATCCAAAGTGCTTAAGGCTAGTGGAGGAGAAAATGAAAGGAACTCAAGCCTCTGTTGCAATGTTGTTTGTCCTGCGCTCACACTATCAGAGTGATAGAGTGGGAGATTGTTGTTATGGAATGTGAAGTGTTCCTACAGAGCTTGTCGATGAGTGAATGAAATGGAGAGAATTCTCAACATGATCTTGTAAAACATCTTCCAAAGATCCCCAATAGATCCAAGAATGAAGAATATGAAGGAAGAAGATGAAAATGGCCATATTCGGTTCAGGCAGGTGAAGAGTAGCATTACACATCAAGTTCCAATAGGAAGTGTAACATCTCTGCAGACTCCGGCTACAAGAATCTTCCAGGGACGTAAATGTGCCATGCGGATATCTACGCACCTCGTGGGCATCCCCAATATAAAATCCTTCACACACAAACAAAGTAGGTGCCAAGTGTGATGTGAGCAACGGGCTTAAGTTGAATTAAGCCTCTGCCTTATATTTTCTAAAGTGTAAGGGGGTAAAGGGGAATTTGTGTTAGGGGTGCAAATTCATGCCTGTACAATGAAAAAATTCATCTCCCTGATACTAGGGCACATACTTCAATAGGTTGGTGAACTTTTCCTAATATAAGGTCATAGTCATGCTCCCCTGGGTTAAATTTTGGAATTTTTTCACCTTCTTGTTAAAAAGGAGTTGTGATAACCATCTCTTCCTAAAATATTATAGGAAGAGTTCCCAAGTAACCTCAGTAGGCTGATGATTCCTTTATTACTTTTCATTATTCCACCAAGTAGTTGCTTCACCAAAACTTTGATGTGTAGTACTTGCCACTTTAGTCCAGTCAGATAGGTTATGGAGCCCAAATTATTTCTTTATCTCAATGATTCATGCCTCTATTTCTTCTCTAATGGCCTTACCATCAAAATTAGGTGGTATTGCTCTTTTGAGACCTTTACCAAGCTCTTCCTCAATTCGACCTCGTGGGTCTTCTCCTAGACCACCATTCCCTTGATTGACATTTGCATTCCTATGAACCTAGTCCTTCCATGCCACTCAGACCTCATGTTCTATGTGATCCATATGAGCCTCTTTCCAATTCAAAATCTCTAGAATCTATTCCAACCTCTTGTTTGGATTGTTGTCTAACCCACTACCCCCTATCTCTTGCATATTGGTCACCATGTTGAATCACACTTGACCTACATCACATTTCACGTCTATCGCATATTAACACTGGGTTCTATGAATACAAAATATTATTCATCGCATTACATTCACATGCATATATCGCTTATTCATGAAATACATACACATTCATGTGCATTAAACATATTTCGGAGTTCCTTGTTTGAACACACCAAAAATATCATCTTGTTTTATTTATATTAAATTTGGTTCAATACACCCTTATTTACAAAGGATTCTTCTTACATTATTTATTTTTCTCATTATGAAAAAGAGGACACTCCTTTGGGTCCTCATCATAATTTACATCAAGTGTTTTAGAAGAGGATGGTGAGCACACGGGCTCTCCTTTTCCTCCTTAGTTAACAAGCATGTGTTTGTTCCACACCCTAGAGGCCAACCTTTGATTGCCAAAAGATTCTTGATCTTAGATGTTCACTTCTCCTTAATCTTATTACCTCTCTCTATCTTAATTCATGTGAGGTATTGAGCTAGAGTCTCATCATCAGGAATCTCCTGTTGAACCTCAGTCTTAGCATTCTCTTCCATTACGATTTTCTTTTTTGAGGTCCTAACAATTTTTACTTTCTTTCATCCTACCTTTAACCTTCTTGAACCACCAAAAATGAAATAGGGAAAGAGGATTCCCCAAGGGCTCCTAGGGTTTTTCAACTAGAAACTAATGAGGAAAGGCTCTTTTGAACTCAAGTATTTTTGGGAGTTCATTCAAGATTAAAGGTTTTAATGGGTGTGATGTGTGTTCTTGAGTTCTACAAAGTAATGGAATGAACTAATTATGAAATTTAAAGTAATAGAATACAAATGTAGTGAGAATACTATGTAAAATGACCTAATCATGACCTAAAATACATGCAAACTATAACAGAACTGAAGGAGATAGAAGTGGTGCACCTGGAAACTAAAGGTTGTTGGAGAGGAGCTCTGGAATCTTCCAAATTCTATTGTTGATGTTGATTGGGACACTTACGCCAATTTGGGCGACTTAGTTCTACTTCGGGGGAACTTTTCCAGAACAATTTTCTAGAAAATGGGTATCCAAAAACATAGAAACCACTTTTCATACCTGGTACTAGGACTAATTCACCAATGATAGAAAATTAGTCCACCTAGAGCTTTTGGGAGTCTTGAGGCTAGAATTTGTAGGTACCCACTTGTACTTTTATTTATGATAGAGACTTGTCTCTGAATCTTCAGAATCTGGCCTGCAATTTGTCTTCAAGCTCCTTTTAGGGTTTGTTGAATTGGAGTGATGTGGATGGAATGTTGATACCTTTTAGCACCTTACCCTTTGAAAAATATGCATACAAACCTACAAAGCACACATGCAAAGAGGGGAAAAAGGTTAGGGTTATAAAATAGGGGTTTGCCTTAGTCAAACCCAATGTTGGTAATCAAACCCAAGATAATGAAATAGAAGGAAAAGGGAAAGATGATTGCTTGTGAAGATTGAGATTGTAGGAGATGTAAAATTAGGATAAAAACCCTTATTTATACATGTGATGCCCTAATTCCCCAAAAATAACACATCACAGGGTGACCTTAAGGTTTTAGAGACAAAATCCCACTAGAAATTTGATTTAATTTGGATTTTTATGCCAAATGGGACTAAGTTGCCAAGGGTGGTGACTTAGTCCACTCGAAAAAATTCAAGTGGTTTTCAGGAATTAAAAGGTGATTAATGATGTTTGTCAGGATTGTCTTTCGAAACACACTTAGGTAGGACCTATAAGTGCATTAAGGGGCCATTTTATCATAGGAAAGGGTTAATTTAGTGATGAAAAGTCTAGGAAAGTGTGAGGGTTGGTTACAACACCTTAAAACACTTTTAAATGAGGTTTGGAAAGGAGTTATTTAGGTGAATTATTATAGAAAATTCCTAGAAAATTGAAGTGTGTTACAACACTTCACAACATCCTTTTGAGACATTATTAGGTTTTTGTTGATTTGCGAGCATTCAAGGCCTAAGGTGAATGTGTTGGCCACATTACAACATTAGATCAAAGAAAAAATAGACCAAAATCTATGGGAACAAGCTGAAATGAGTGAAAAGTGTCAAGGCTACACTTTTTTGTGACACACTTCCCATACCTACATTCAATCCAAGTTCACTCAATTCTTAAGACAACTAAGTTTGGTTAAAAGGATAAACTATATCCTAGTCAAGGCTTAGGTAGACACAAAAGTACTAGATTTGAACCCTAAGCTCTGATACCAAATATAGTAACCCATTCTAAATTATCACTTTATTATATTCTTGCAAGTAACATTTTGAATACTAAATTTTTAAAATACATAACTAAGTAGCTATTGTCAATCATAGAAAAACATGTCTAATTTAAACGAGTCAAAGCTTTAAATATATTCAATTTTAATGTCAATTCCAATATCCAAGTTGTATTTGCTCATAATGCCACATAGTCAATACAATTCATAAATTTACATCAAGGTTACATCAAGGTTACATGGTGATCCCACAATACTGGTTTACAATTTTTGGCCAAACTAGACTGATTTTTTCTAACTAAATCTTCACCTTCAGACACCTATACTAGCTAAACTGTGAGGAGTTTGAAGATGATGCAAACTAGTGATTTGTTAAAAAATTTCTATAGATTCTAAATATATTCTTTTAAAAAATATTGGAATCAAACTGTGCATTTTTTTTATCTCCTTCAAAAACTATATTTTCTAGTAAACACCATTTTTAAGGAGTGACGCTCATTGTATAACACAACCTTTTTTGAAAGAAGGATTAATTTTATGTTATTTTGAATTTAGATTTGTAACTATGATATCTAGTGATTCCAATTGGTTTCATAGCGGTTTATTGAATATTTTTTCCTTAATCAAGTTTCAAAGTCAAACCAATTACAATTCAGACATAGGCGAACCATATAACACAATTTTTTTGTATGTATCGAAATTCAAAAAAAAATTGTTGGATCAAGGACTGAAATATCTAGTGCACTCATATTTTTTTAAAAAAATTGATAATATTCTATTTTTCCACATTTGCAGAACATGGAGCTTGATTTTAAGTGAAAAACCTACATTCACAAGAAATAAAAAATAAATATAATAATTAAATTAAATTTATTTAAAATTGTAATTTTTTGGAAGCTTATAATAAGGACTACATACTTACAAAAAAAAATTAAATGAATTTATTTGATCCCCAAAAAGGTAAATCAAAAGTGGTTTCTTATCAACATTTTGATAGTTGTAAAGGAGACTTCGTTATAGGTATGGTTTAGAACTAGTGGGATTCTATCCAAGGGGGTTGGATCTAAGGTGGTTTAATCAAACCCTCTTCAATTATAATCCCTAGAATGGAACTTTTTAGGACTTAAATCATTATATTTTCTAAAAATATGTGATTTCAACAAAAATATGAATCTCCTAGAAATTGTAAACCAACATTGTGGGATCACCCTACATCATAGACTAAGATAGTCTTGTAAACATCCAAGGTTTCCTATTGATGCTCACATCCACTAGCGGACAAGAACATGGTTGAAGCACTTTACCGCCAAACCACGAAGCTTGCACTTTCCCAAAATTCTTCCAACTTGAAGAATACTCAAGCTTACACAGAAAATTTATCAAGAGAACAATCTACAAGGTGGAATTTGGTGTGTGCCTAGACATCAACATGTATCTCTATCTACAAGTTAGAAAATAAAATGCAAAATCTACCGTAGGAATGACAGACAATATTATCACAAATTACATACATACATAATGAACTAATTGCTTGGCTAAGAATAATAATAATGTTGCAACAACAAACAATAGGTTTTGGTAAAATAAAAAACCTATACGTTGATAACACCATTTTGGCACCCATTCTGAAAGGTAACTTTCTACAACACAATTATTCCATAACAACTAGCTACCCTCTAGTAGCATCTACCCCAAGGTTCTCTACTCTACTTAGGTGTTTTTGTTCTACTCAATTAAGAGAATATTATTTACACACATATCTTATGAAAAAGTAATTTAGTCTACTTATTTCCTCATTTAAAAAATAGTCAAAAAAATGATTAAAATTGAATTGATCAATACTTTATCTAGTCATATCATACACATTCAACTCAAGATTAAATTCAACATAAATCATTATCCATTTAATAATGAATTCAATAAGTAACAAAAAAAGGTATGTCACAAGTATTTGTATGTACATAGACGAGGGTCTATGTGCATACCTATATATGTGCCTACTTAAGTTATAAATTTGTGCATAAATCCTAAAATAAAATCCAATAAATTAGATTTCTCTCATTCAATTAACTATTCAAATTGGCATATCGTTCTCATATTGAAAGTAGTAAAAGAATCTTAAAAACAATACTATTTGAATAGTTTCCCACATACTGTTATGTCATTTGTATCAAACCAATCTATGATAGAAAACAATTTTTTTGTTGCCAAACAACTACTATTTATATAGAATAATGTTGTTTGGAATTGAAAAAATAATAGTTTATAATAAAATGATGTTGTTTATAGCTAAACAAACACTGTTTATAATAGAATGATGTTATTTACAGCTAAATAATTACATTTTATTGCAAAACAATATTATATACAAATAAACATTCATTGTTTATAATAGAATAATGTTGTTTACAACTAAAAAATTATAGTTTATTACAAAACAATGTTGTTTACAAATAAACACTCAGTTTTTATAAAAGAATGATGACTAAACAATTACAGTTTATTACAAAACAATGATGTTTACAAATAAAAAATTACAGAATGAAGCTATTTACAGATTTAGGCTACCATATACTACATACTCAGAATAGAGTCTCCATCATTCTAGTATTTACATATAAAAATTATAATTTCCTGTATGCAATAAAATTAATGGAACAACATATTTATCAATTAGAAAACAAATAATCATATGAGTCTGAAACAAGTTCAATATCTCGAGGGTTCTAGAAAGAAACTCACATTTCCTACAATAAGAAAAGAAACAATGATTAAGGAATTAATCTCTACAAGAAATGACCTTCAATTAGATAAATGTATTAGTGTAACCTTAATTAGTATCAATGGCCAAATTAGAAGAATGTTTCTTTAATGACATCTATACACACACACACACATATATATATCAACATGCAAGGTTTATACTATGATCAATATTATGTAGCTTGTTGATCCTTCAAATTGATTTATAGAATATAAATAAGAATGGACGTTCATTACCATCATTCCTCCATCATTCAAATGAACAATATCGACTCGTTTATACTACATTCATGAGTTTCTTTTTCTTAAGTATAAAATTTATTCTTAACACCCTGTGGGTCCAACAATGCAATGTTTGGCCTAGTCAATAGGAAAATAAAATAGTAAAAGAAGAGTATGGAGATAATAATGTCATACGTTCACATTCACATTTAAATTCTTCTAATATCTCATCTTAAATTAAATAAACAAAATTAAATACTTTGTTTGATTTAATTATCATTCTCCTATTTTATTCTATCACGTCAATATTAAATTAATTAAATGAAGATTAAACACTTTATTGATTAATTGCCATTATTCTTCTATTTAATTTAATAAACAACTTCTATAGTTTGTTTTATTATATTATTTATCTCCCTTTTGCTAATTTAAATAAATAAAAAATATTTGAATAAAGGCATAAGGAATATTTCATCTATATTTCCTCAAAAATGAATTAGATATCCTATGTCTAATTTATGTCTAAAATATGTCAAAATTAATGGTTTGAAACTTCAGGGGAAGTTTTGGAGACCAATTGGAGACAAATTCCAAATTCTTCTCTCAATCTCCTCCATCTTTAACCATTCAATCCTCCAGATTGAATCCAAGCCTCTCAATGCTATCCCTATGCATTTCTATAGCCAATAATTCTATAAATAAATAAGGCTCATGAATAGAGTAGTTCTACTGCGTAATCTAAAGTGTGACCCCTAGAAAAATCATGATATTTGTGGATGAAGGTTCTATGTTGTAATAATATCTTTCGATTCTGATATAGAAAATGTCTTCTCCTTAAATTATCTCGATAACTGAGAGGTTTATTGGGTTTGGTGATTTTGAATGTTCTCTTAACAAACGTGGTGGACTTCCACTTTCGAATCATGAAATTTTTTATTTGATTTGACTTTGTTGTTTTCAGGATGATCTTTAATCTGATTTTAAAGATTTTTGTGAAAACATGGCAAGCAATTGTGAGATAATTGTTTTAATTTGAATAGATCATGTATGTTCAAGAACCATGAATGGTCCTTATTGATTTTCATGGGTTGCTTTGAAAAAAGTACACAAATCAAATAGACTCACACTTAAGGACAAATAGGTCATCGTTATACTCACAACCCACATCTTGAATTGTGTTGATGCACACAGCCGTGTCACCCCCTAGAGGGCGCCTGTGTTTTTGTCATTTCCAAGCACTTACTCAAAGTTGGATTTATCATCCTTTGAGCAAACGATCCTTCGAAATTATATGGTGAGTGTCTTGGGGGTAGATTCTTCCCTCCCCTTGCACCGTGAGTATGACAATGTTTGGATATTGACTCGACAAGATACTACTCTATGTGGTGCAGGAGCACCTAGAAGAACACCTAGGAAACACTAGGAATAGGCTATTGTTTTGTTAATTCTTGTTTTGATGTTATAAGGTCATGTTGACCATTGCAATTGTGGGAGAGACTTCAAAAATGTCTTGGTCAAGAGCTATCAGGAGCTATCCAGAGCTATCAGGAGTGGAAGAGATTTGGAATTTAGACACTCATGTTTGGTAGTTTCTAGTAATTGGAAATAAAGCCCAAAATGTTGAATATGTGCAATTTTGGCTTAATGTGGTGGTTATGTCTAACCAAGGGGAAGGGTAACCAATTTTTGAACCTTTCTAAGGGTTGCCTCGACCTATTTGAAAGGTTGGAAGGAATTTGAAGTTTTGTAATTTTGAATTTTTCATGAAGGAGAAAGAAGAACAGTAGGAGTAATTGCTTAATTTTCCATGTTTGAGATCTTGGCAATGTGTTAATGGCATAACCAAGCATTGGAATATGTGTGAAATGTAGTTTAGTTGATCTCAAAGTGTTGGCTGGTCTGTAGCTAGTTGTTTCATAGTTTAAAGCTTTTAATTTCAGTTCTCTAGGTTTTTGTTGTGGTTGTTCTGACTGGCAAGCTGCAATAAATGGAGTTCTAGACCATCTTTCCCCTGTACCTGGTGTATGGGCTCTTGGAAATAGTGGATAGGCTCTATTCCTGTACTTTTAGTAGTGTTAGGAGTCACTAGGAGTCAAGTGAGCATGAAAGAAGACCTTTCCTAGGCGAGCTAAATAGTGCCCGACTGGGAAAGTCAGGAGGTGTAAATCACCTAACTTGCAGGGGAGACCTCTCCATGACAATTCCCGTGGTAGAAAGGTGGAAGAAGGCCCTATAGAGGTTTGGTATCTAGTAAGAGGCTACATCAATCCATTTGATGTAAGAACTCTTTGACAGTTCAACCAAGTGGCCAGGAAATGACAAAAAAACCCTACATTTGCTAAATTGGTGAAGAAACCTATGTACAGCAAGAAAAGGCCTAAGACTTTGGAAATATTGAAGAGGTTGGAATCAGAAGCAAGAAACCACAGGAGAGCTTTGGGGTTCTTTGGGAAATTTTTGAGTAACATCCACTTTTCTTGGGTTAGGAGGGCTAATAGGGGCTCTAGGCTTGTAGCCTTTTTAACCCTAAGTGAGGGTTTGGAGGGAGCGATGGAGAAATGGAACCTAATGGTTTTTCAACAACCCTATTAGGATGCTAGGAAGCATAATATCACAACTCTACACCCCTGCAAGAATCTAGTTGAGTTTTGTGTGTGTTTGGCCTTTAGGGATGATTAAGGGTCAAGGGTGAAACAGTGGAAAAGCACCAAGTTTTGGTTTGGTTGGGTTGTGTGGCATAGATGGAAGTGGGGATGGCCAATAGAACCAAGGGTACCTAAATTTGAGTTAGGACCTATAGGTTGAGTTGGTGGGGACTGCCACCAAAGGGAATTACCAAGGTAAGACTGGAGCATGGAATAGTGATTGTTCCATCCAACCCCAACTTACATAAGGTTGGTATCAGAGCAAGAGATGGATTAGAATAGTAGATAGGTTTTCCAAGATGTCAGTAACATAGCACTACCTATTCCAGACAGGCTTCAGGCATAAACAATCTTGGAGTCAAGAATGCAAAAATCTACAAGGAATAAAGTGTACATGGAACACCTTATAAAATGGAAGAACAAGCCTGAATCTGAGGCTACATGGGTACATGAGGATCAGTTCCAGAAGAATGGCATAGATATGTCACTCATCTCTCCTTCCTTTCCTTGGTGTTTGGTTGAGAGAGGGGGGAGAATGGTGCAGGAGCACCTAGAAGAACACCTAGGAAACACTAGGAATAGGCTATTGTTTTGTTAATTCTTGTTTCGATGTTATAAGGTCATGTTGAATATTGCAATTGTGGGAGAGAATTCAAAAATGTCTTGGTCAGGAGCTATCATGAGCTATCAGGAGTGGAAGAGATTTGGAGTTTAGACACTCATGTTTGGTAGTTTCAAGTAATTGGAAATAAAGCCCAAAATGTTGCATATGTGCAATTTTGGCTTAATCTGGTGGTTATGTCCGACCAAGGGGAAGGGTAACCAATTTTTGAACCTTTTTAAGGGTTTCCTCGACCTGTGTGAAAGGATGGAAGGCATTTGAAGTTTTGTAATTTTGTATTTTTCATGAAGGAGAAAGAAGAACAGTAGGAGTAATTGCTTAATTTTCTATGTTTGAGATCTTAGTAGTGTGTTAATGGCATAACCAGGCATTGGAATACATTTGAAATGTATTTTAGTTGATCTCAAAGTGTTGGTTGGTCTGTAGCTAGTTGTTTCATAGTTTAAAGCTTTTAATTTCAGTTCTCTAGGTTTTTGTTTTGGTTGTTCTGACTGGCAAGCTGCAATAAATGGAGTTCTAGACCACCTTTCCCCTGTACCTAGTGTATGGGCTCTTGAAAAAAGTGGATAGGCTCCATGCCTATACTTTTAGTAGTGTTAGGAGTCACTAGGAGTCAAGTGAGTATGAAAGAAGACCTTTCCTAGGTGAGCTAAACAGTGCCCGACTAAGAAAGTCAGGAGGTGTAAATCACCTAACTTGCAGGGGAGACCTCTCCATGACAATTCCCATGGTAGAAAGGTGGAAGAAGGCCCTAAAAAGGTCTGGTATCTAGTAGGAGGCTACATCAATCCATTTGATGGAAGAAATCTTTGACAGTTCAACCGAGTGGGCAGGAAATGACAAAAAAACCCTACATTTGCTAAATTGGTGAAGAAACCTGTGTACGGAAAGACAAGGTCTAAGACTTTGGAAATCTTGAAGAGGTTGGCATCAAGACCAAGAAACCATAGGGGAGCTTTGGGGTTGTTTGGGAAAGTTTTGAGTAACATCCACTTTTCTCAGGTTAGGAGGGCTAATAGGGGCTCTAGACTTGTAGCCTTTTTAACCCTAAGTGAGGGTTTGGAGGGAGCGATGGAGAAATGGAACCTATTGGTTGTTCAACAACCCTATTAGGATGCTAGGAAGCATGATATCATAACTCTGCACCCCTGCAAGAATCTAGTTGAGTGTTGTGTGTGTTTGGCCTTTAGGGATGATTAAGGTTCAAGGGTGAAACAGTGGCGAAGCACCAAGTTTTGGTTGGGTTGTGTGACATCGATGGAAGTGGGGATGGCCAGCAGAACTAGGCATACCTACATTTGAGTTAGGACCTATAGGTTGAGTTGGTGGGGAGTGCCACCAAAGGGAATTACCAAGGTAAGACCGGAGGATGGAAAAGTGATTGTTCCATCCAACCCCAACTTACATCACTATGGTTCATAGATAGGGCTTCCATGTGGTGCATAAATTGATAAACTCCCTCAGGAGACCTCCCAATCTTTAGAACAAATATTTTGGGGATCGTTATCTTCCTCACTACTGTCAAGCTGGACTTTCATCAACAACTTGCATTTTGATTATAGTGGGTTGAAATCCTTGGCTTTAGGCGTTCCCACTTAGGTCGTTCCCATAGGGTGAGTATTTTTTCCCACTATGACAGGCCTTCTAAAGGATTTAACAAAGCGTAAATAGCATGAAGTAAAGATTAATCTGGTGCTTTGATCACCTATTTAAGGGGAGAGAATAAGCCTAATCACCACAAGCACAGCATATAAGTTGTTATGTTTTAAGCCCAAAAAGACAATTTTCTAATCTATGTGAAGGTGTTGCTTCACAAAAATCATGATATTCTTTTTAACTTATATTGCAAAGATGTGATGACTACCCTAGAATTGATAAATTTCCTTTAAGAAAACAAAAAGTGGCTATCCTAGGATTGATACATTTTAGAAACCAGAAGTGACTATCCTAGGATTGATAAATTTTAGTCCAACTATGAAAAAAAAAAAAAAAAATCTGGTCGCTGTCGTGTCGGATCTAGACTGAATTTAAAAATGCATCGAAATAGTCCACTGAAGCGCTATCACTTTTACCTGATGTGCTATAACTCGAAAGCATCAAAACAGGACACCGAAGTGTTGAATTTTGCTACAGAAGCGCTAAATCATCGATGTGCCAAAATAGGTCATGGAAGTGCTATAGTTGAAAGTGCTGAAAGTTTTGATGGATGCGTTGCAGTATCACCAAAGCGCCAAAACAAAAAATGAAAGCATTGTAGTTTGCCACATATGCACCAAATTGTAAGTGGTGAATAAGGTTTAAAACACAAAACACTTCTTAATATGACATTATATAAAAGACAAAGTTAATTGAACCAATTCAAAATAATAATCTATTGAAAGTGTCATATTACTCTCTATCTCCAAGAAAAAGCTAATTGAACTAATTAAAAACAATAATCTATTGAAAGCGTTATATTGCTCTCTATCCCCAAATATTTATTAAATCATTTTGGCTCTCAGATCATGTGAGCACTATGATTGTTAAAATGACAATTCAGAGAATGAGAAGGATGTTGATAATATGATATGAATAAATGAAACTAATGTAATATGAATTGACATGAAAATTGACAAATGCAGCTGTAGGAGGAAGCCATGATATGAAAAATTGATGCTTGATGCTTGGATGCTTGAATGCATGGATGCTTGGATGAATTTCTGCAAAGTAAACTTGATAACCTGGGGATCCTTTTCTTGGTTCAATGAGGCTTTATTTATAGAATTGTTGGCTATAGAAATGCATAGGGATGGCATTGAGAGGCTTGGATTCAATCTGGAGGATTGAATGGTGAAAGATGGAGGAGATTGAGATAATTGTGGTGATTGTCTCTACCCATGAAAACACTAGGCAAGAGAAGAGGAAAGATTAATGGAGGAGGATTGAGAGAAGAATTTGGGATTTGTCTCCAAATTGTCTCAAAAACTTCCCGTGAAGTTTCAAAGCATTAATTTTGACATATTTTAGACATAAATTAGACATAGGATATCTAATTCATTTTTGAGGAAATATAGATGGAATATTCCTTATGCCTTTATTCAAATTATTTTTATTTATTTAAATTAGCAAACGGGAGATAAATAATTTAATAAAATAAAATATAGAAGTTGTTTATTAAATTAAACAGAAGAATAATGGCAACTAATCAATAAAGCGTTTAATCTTCATTTAATTAATTTAAGATTGACGTGATAGAATAAAATAGGAGAATGATAATTAAATCAAGCAAAGTATTTAATTTTTTTTATTTAATTTAAGATGACATATTAGAAGAATTTAAATGTGAATGTGAACATGAACTATATAAATAAATATTTCTATTTATTCAAATAGTAGAGGAAATTAGAATAATTAATCAAATAATTTGTATTTAATTAATAAGAATTCTCTAGACCATTTTTAGGTGTATAAATTTTGCCCCTCTTCGAAGTGATGTGTTTATGTGTTGCTTCGAAGAAAATTTTGCTGCTACTGCGAGGATCGATGATAAAAAAAATTCAGTATGCCCCATACATGCCCCAGATATTGATTTTTAGATGATTGCCGATAATATGCCCCCTCAGGAGATAAATTAATGATTTGATGATTTTTGAGAATTTTTGAAATTTTTATGATTTTGTGATGATTTGATGAAGATATGATGAAGAAATAATTTATCTCCTGACAATTATGAAGAAAATATAGCCCACAGATGTCTTTCAATTAATTTCACGGATAAAATTAATCAAAATACAATTAAAAACCCACAAAAATCCCTTTTCAAAAGTTATATATAGTCCAAAAGGTCATTTTCAAAATCATTTCTACTTTTTGAGTTTCAAAATCTTGTGAGAGAGACATTTCAGCCAGCTAGAGCAAGATGCCAATCCCTTACCACACTCACCGTTTCAAGCATGTTCGACATCACCAGCGGTCGGCCGCCTATGGACCTCCGGTATGTACCCATAATCCTCTTCAATTTTCGTGCATTTTTGTTTTTTTATTCTTTTTAATCTTTGTGATGTTTTTTAGCTAATTTAGTGCTTCCAAGTCGCATTGTAGTGCTTTCACTCCGGTGCAGTGCTTTTAGTAGGTGTAGTAGCACTTTGAGATTTAGCGCTTACATTATTTTCTCTAGTGCTTTCGTAGGATAATGTAGCGCTTTCAATGATTTAGCATTTAGGTAGGTTGAAATAGCGCATCGATGCCGGATTTTAGTGCCTAGAATATTCTAGCGCTTTGATTTGGTAGATTAGCACTTTTATGGTCTGTTCTAGCATTTTTGACAAAGTGGTGCTTTGATGCGGTAAAACAACGCTTAGGGTGAAGTAGTGCTTCAGATGTCTGGTATAGTGCATCAGAGTGCTGAAGTAGTGCTTCAGATAAAATAACACCTTGGGTGCATGTTTTAGTGCATCCATTTGATAAAGTAGCACTTTTGAATTTTAGCGCTTTGGATGCCTGTTTTAGTGCATCTATGTCAGAATTGCAGATTTTGACTTAGATAACCTTGATTTCGTCAATCCCGATCATGTCCATTTTTTGGATTGGTATGTTTGATGATCCAAATGCCTAATGATTGATTTTGATGTTTAAATAAGAGTTACTCTCATGATAGGCGAGAATAATCCTGTTTATGATGATCCTCATGATAGGCAAGGAAATGATTCAATATCCGATAAATCTCATGATAGATGAGATTAGATAATGTTCGATGAACCTCATGATAGGTGAGATTTTTTGATGTTTGTTCATGAATTTTGATCAAAAAATTCATACCAATATTTGATTTAGACTTGATAGTAGAATGAATTTTGATTTATTGACATAGTGTACTGATTTGAAATTTTTCATTGTGATGATAGGAGCATCTGGGTAATCTCCAGATGCGAGAGTGGTTTCCTTGGATGACCGATTTGATACCTGATTTAACACCACATGAGATTCAAATTATAGATCGATGTGGGCTCACCAGTTTACTAGACATGCCCGAGATTAGGATTAATCGGGGTCTTTTGAATGCTTTGGCTGAGAAGTGGCATAGTGACCACAACACCTTTCACTTACCCACTGGTGAGATGACAGTCACACCCAAGGATGTGTGGTAGATTTTTCGCATTTCGTTTATGGGAGAGATCGTAGTGTATGATTCTAATGAGGATGGTGGAAGAGATGCTCTCCACAGAGTGTTTCAGGATCAGGATATTGCAGATCCTAGTGTACCATGGAGGAGGATTGTTGATTCATATGCGACACTACCATCAGTGCTTGCTAGATTCATTGGAGGTTTCCTTTGCCCTGATCATAGGTCAAAGGGATTCCTCGTGGGTTGGGGAAGGATTCTCGAGAGCATGGTCGTACATGGTACGAGATATGCATGGGGGATGTGCATGTTGGCACATCTCTACCATGACCTACATTCAGTGGTATACCTTGGGGCACGTAGTTTATCAGTAGGGATGACCTTGTTACAAGTGTGGGCATGGGAGCACTTTTCCATTGCTCAACCATTTCCCATTATGGACAGACCAATAGGAAGACTGTATGTGTTTCGGTACAGAGGTTGGCTTACCCAGGCTCGGATGGGTAAGTTGGAGCATTGGAGGTGGGTTTTTGATGATACAAAGACTATTATCTGGTGGCCCTATCTAGACTATGAGTAGTGGGATGTAGATGATGTAGTGTTGGGGTAACCCTATGATTCTATGTACCTGATCGGCAGGACATCGTTTGTATTGGAGAGATTTTTGGTACGATGAGTGTACAGGGAGTATGACATTATTCAGTGTATTCCACAGGGAGTATCCCACTATACTAGGTGGTGGAGTGATGTACCTGATTGGGGGCCTTGTCTGTCATATGAGGTCTTAGTAGAGGGATATAGGGCACTACAACCATCACCTTGGGACATGCATAGAGACATTGCAGAGGCACCCATTACAGAGGAGTACGTCGCATTTCTAGCTTTGGTTCCACATTTGTGTATCACTATTCCGGACGAGCCAACACCGTTACCCGTAGAGGAGGATGTGGTCGAGGGTCCTGAAGACAGTGAGGGTGATACTTCGTCATGAAGTAGTATAGAGAGTGGTAGTGATGAAAGCGATAGTGATGACAGTGATGGTGGTGGTGGAGGTGGTAGAGGGGCAAGGCCAGTCAGCGGTGGTCCTTCATCCATCAAGCCTTGCAAGAGATGAGCAGTGGCAGTACCGTCAATGGACCACCAGAGATAGATTGTAGGTCTCTAGACACAGGTACAGACGCTACAGGGATAGTTGTTATAGGCCTGAGGTTTGCTTGTTTAGACGCAAACTCAGATGCAGGCCTAGGCACAGGCCCATGATCAGGCTCTAGCGCAGGTATAGGGACAGTTGGCCATTGTGCAGACTCAAGTTTCCACATTGATAGCCAAGCAAGACAGTGCACGTCATATTTCCAAGAGGGAACAAGAGACAACTGAGACCCTACAGAGAGTGGTCGATGCTACCTCGATGGGAGATTACATGAGAGAGGTTATGCGAGCTGGCTGAGAGGCTGAGTTCTACCAGGGTAGATATCATGATGCAGTGCCTGCTGATCGCAGAGTCAGTTATGCCCCTTCGAGATTTGGTCAGACTCCCACTCGGATAGTCAGTGAGGGTGTGACATAGCCTCCTCAAGGAGATCCCAGAGATCCTAGTCCTTCCAGGGGTGGTGGTGTTACTAGTCTTGTTGGGCCCGCACATTTTGGCAGTAGTAGATCATAGACGCTATTGTGATTTTGAGATATTCCATTCTGAGACATGATGTATATTATGATTTAGCTCATTTTTTATGTTGTATCTTTATTTCAGACTTCATTGTATACTCAAAACTGATGATATATATATATATATATATATATATATATATATATATATATATATATATATATATATGAGATGTAGTTGATGTGATTTTATGATGATTTATGATTTCTATGTGATGGATGCATTTACTATGTGATGATCAATGCAACATGTGATGTTCTATATGAATGATTTTATTTTAATGTGATGATGGAATGATAAATGTATTTTATTTTTAAAATGTGATGATGATAAAAATGATGATTTTATGATGAATGATAATGGATGGATGATAGAATTATGTATGGATGATTAAATGTGATAAAATGTATGGATGAAAAATGATGTATGGAGTTTTAAAAAGTGATCTATGTGAATGCATTTATTTCAATGTAATGATAAATGCATTTTATTTCAAATGTGATGATGATAAAATGATGATTTATGATGAATGATAATGGAGTTTAAAAAGTGATCAAATGCATCTGATGTTGATGGATGATAATTTTAATGAATTTTTATGGTAAAACGCACATGATGTATGCATGGTATAATTTAATGTATAATTTATTTACTGTAAAAAAATGTACGAATGATGAAATAACGAAATTTAATGATGAGATGATGAAGTTTTTGATGATTTTGATTTATGTCAAGTATACTCAGTCCTATTTGTAGATAAGATAATCATTGATCGGAACCCTTTATGCAAAAAATACTCTACAGATAATGAATTATGATAAATGCAATCTAATTTTAACATGCAAGTATATGCAAAACCATTGTCATTTTAATAGTGCTTAAATTTTTCTTTGTGTCATCATTGAGATTTTATTGGATGTTGAAAGTGAATACAAGTGTCAATGGTATGTTTTAGACCAATGACGACTTGAGTACTTGTTGCATGATTTTTGATATTGCAATTAAATACAAGAATCTAGGTATAAATTAACCGAGATGACCTGAGCATTCGTTGTGTAAATAGGCAGTGATTAATCATTTAAATTTGTGAGTTCTGAATGTCATCGGTGATACATTTGCATAGCACATCCCCCGACAATTCATACATTTATATGATTAACTTATAGACAACAAACAATAAAAACATCATTCTTCTTCCTTGTTTCTCTAGTTCAATACATCATTGAGATACTCCAAAGAAATGATAATCAAAAATACAATTTGTCCATTTGTTACTTAGAGTGTTTCAATCATTATTCAGATTTTAGATCATCCATCGTGATTTTGACATGTTTCTGGATTTTTGAGATTTGTGACCAAAGATCTAACCTACTAACCTATCTTAGGGGTCTTGGGGGCTAATCAAATATTAGCCTTTCCTACATTACACACGTAGAGACCATGTAGTTCGACTGACTTAGACCTAATGATTTTGGATTTTTTCTTTTCTAGACTGAATTTTTTGACATGTTTTTAGATTTTCGATATGATAATGAGGGTTGATGCCCTTCTGACAATGATTGATGTTGTAATTTGATCATTGTTTTCATGTTCTTATCATACTATTTGTTTTCCCTTTGGTGAAACCGATGTTTTTGTTGCCCCTAGTGATATCCAGATGTTGCCCCCAAGCTTTGGAGTGAGACTTGACTATGTGAAATGATTTTGATATGGATGTAATGATGGCAAGATTAATGACATGATATGAAACTGTACTAACTGCCAAATTATTGATCTCTATATGTATCAAAATAGATGGGAAAGCTGATCTTTAGAATCACATACGACGCCTATTTCTAGGTTTTCACCATATGTTTTGATTACACTCTTTGTTTTGTGTATTTTTCTCATTTTTCTCTTTTTCTTTCTTTATTGTATTTTCTATTTTTTTTGTATTTTTGAGTTGCCAAGATGCCTATTTGCCAGGTTTTCATCAAGGAAACCATTTTCAGAAGTTTGATCCATGCACTAGGAAATTCAAGTATAGAACTTTCTGAGATGGATATTGTTGATAGGTTCATCAAACAAATCCCCTTCTGACATTGATAGTTGATATGCCCCTGATCCATACATTGATATGATGACAAAAGGACCAAGCCAATTAGGTTCAAATTTCCCTTTCTTCTCCCTGGCCTATTGATTCCTAAGGTTTTCTTTTAGAACCAAATCACCGACCTGAAAGACCCTCAGTTTTACCCTGTGGTTGTAACTCCTTGACATTCTTTGTTGATAATCTGTTAGATGATTAACAACTTGTTGATGGTGCTCATCCAACAATTCTAGTTCTTGCAGTCTAGATACCCTATAGTCTTCATCTGAAATGATTTCTCTAAGTAATACACGAAGGGATGGAATCTCTACTTCGATGGGCAATATAGCTTATGATCCATATACCAAGGCATATGGTGTAGCTCCTGTTGGTGTTATGATACTTGGTATGTAGGCCCATAGTGTAGGATTGAGTTGAACATGCCAATCACGTCCAACATCATTTACCGTTTTCTTGAGAATTTTGAGAATTGTTTTATTAGAGGCCTCTGATTGGCCATTTCCTTGTGGATAGTACAGTGTTGAAAAATGAAGTTGGATATGGAATTTTTCACATAGTTATTGGAAATTTTGATTCTTGAAAGGTCATCCATTATCAGTGATAATGGATTGAGGGATTCCATACTGTAATATTATGTAATTCAAGATGAACGAGGAGATTTTCTTCCCAATGATGGTTGTAAGAGGCACTACTTCTATCCACTTTGTGAAATATTTTGTAGCTATTATAATGAACTTTTATCCATTGGATGAAGAGGGATGTATCTTTCCTATGAGATCCAGTCCCCATTGAGAAAAAGGCCATGTTGATGTAAAGGGATGTAGTTTTTGTGCTGGTGCATGAATCAAGTTGCTGTTTATCTGACACTTTTGACATTTCTTAACAAATGGATAGGATTCTTTCTCCATGCATGGCCAATAATATCCCAAACAAAGGAGTTTATTGGCTAGAGTTATCCCACTCGAATGAGTGCCACAAATACCCTCGTGAACTTCTCATAGGGCCATTTCAGATTCATCATGTTATAGACATCGGAGTAAGGTAGCATCAAGACCTCGACGATAAAGTATGTTGGAGATTAAAGTATGTAATGTGGATTGGTGGATGAAGTTTCATTTTTGGTTCCTGGAAAGATCAAGATGAAGGATATCGTCTTTCAGGTAAGCATAGGTCTGTTCATAGATGGAAGTTTCAATGGTTTGTAGATGGCAGATGGTAGCGGATTCTGAATTATTATGGGAAGGACATGATACTTGTTCCACCATAAACTCATAACAACCACATTTCTTTGGCAATTGTAATAATGAGGCAATTGTGGCCATAGCATCTATAGCTTTGTTCTCCACCCTTGGAATTTGATCAAACTTGATACTGACAAAGAACTGTTTCATATCATCTATTTGTTGCTTGTAGGGCACCAAATTTTCATATTTTTTTTGATACTCGTCATTTACTTGATAAATGACTAGTTGAGAGTCCCCATATACCTATAAGTCCGTGATCTTCCATTGAATTGCTATTTTGACACCAATGATCAATGCTTCATATTCCACCACATTATTTGTACACTAAAACATTAGTCTATATGATTTTGGAATTGTGTGTCCTTGGGGATAGATGAACAAAATCCCTGCTCCTGATCCATGTTGTGTGTATGATCCATCAAAATATAATACCCATTGTGGGGGCATTACTGTTAGAATGTCTACATCCGGAAACTCCATTGTCATTGGTCGATCATCTGGTAGAGGAGCCTGAGCTAATTGTTCAGCAATTGCTTGACCCTTGATGGCTTTTCTCTCCACATATTGAATATAAAATTCACTTAATAACATGACCCACTTTGCCATTCTACTTGTTAAGGTAGCTCTACTGAGTAGATATTTTAAAGGATCGATCTTTGCTATTAACCTGATTGTATGGGTCAACATATAATATCTCAGCTATTGAGTAGAAAACACCACCGTCAAGCAAGATTTCTCTATGAATGTGTAATTAATTTCATAACCATTTAATTTTCTACTGATATAGTAGATGGCATGTTCTTTTCCTTCATAATCTTCTTTTGCTAATAGTGGCCCCAAAGAGATATTTGTCGTGGCAATGTACAATATCAAAGTTCTCCTTCTGTGGGTGGAATGAGAATGGGTCGTGACATTAAATACTATTTTATTTGATTGAACATTGTTTCACACCCCTCATCCCCTGGAAAACTATATTTTTATGCAAAATGTGATTAAAAGGATGACTCTTGTCTGCGAGCTGGGAGATAAATCTTCTGATCAATTGGAGCCTTCCCTATAGCAATCTGAGTTGAATGATATTATTAGGAGGTGGCATCTCCATTATTGCTTTGACTTTCACCAGATCCAATTCAATGCCTTTTTCTGGGACAATGTACCCCAATAGTTTTGTTGATGTGACCCCAAAGACACACTTCTTGGGATTTAACCTGACATTGAATTTCTCTAGCCGTGTGAAGATTTTGTTCAAAATATGTAGATGTCCTTCCCTTGTACAATATTTTTCCAGAATATCATCCACGTAATCCTCCATGAAGGTGTACATCATATCATGGAAGATTGTCATCATTGATCTTTGATAGGTGGCTCCTGCATTTTTCAGACCAAATGGCATGACGTTCCAGCAGAAGGTTCCCCATGGACATGTAAAAGCCATCTTTTCTTAATCTTCTGGAGCTATTTTTATTTGATTGTACCTAGAGAAACCATCCATGATTGATAACATGGCATGCCATGTCGTCAAGTCCACAATGATGTTTATATTTGGTAACGGAAAATCATCCTTCGGGCATTCTTTATTTAGGTCCCTGAAATCCATACATATCCTAATGCTATTGTTTGGATTTGAAATAGGTACAATGTTTGATATCCACTCGACGTAGTCTATAGACCTTATGAATCAAGCATCCAATAATTTCTTTAGCTCCGCCTTTACCATTAATGCAATATGGGGATGCATTTTTCTCAATTTTTGCTTGACAGGCTTGATTCTTGCAGGCAAAGACAAATGATGCATGGGAAAATTTGGATCTAAGCCTGGAATATCGAAATATGAACAAGCAAAGTTGATGCTTCTCTCCTTAAATAAATTGATGAATTTTGGTCTCTCTTGATCTGTCATGGATTCTGTCAGATGTAATATTTTTGCCTTTTATTCAGTGTCGATGTTCACAGACTGTGTTGGTTCTACCAGAATTGATGACCTCTCATGATAATGTTTTGAAAGGGTGTCAAATCTTCCATCCTTTAGTGCCTTAGAAAGGTTTTCACCATTAGATGCATTCTTTATTTTTTCTTTTTCCAAATCTAATGCTGCCGTAGAATGGTTTTCACCATTAGATCTATTTTCCCTGTTTTCACTTTTGCAACTGGAAGATTTGACACCCTCCTGCTGAGTCATGTTGTTATGAGTATTACAGATAGAACTTGTACCAAGTTCGCTATGACATAGGAAATTTACGATGGCATCATTGTCTGCAAATCATGGCATAGTTAGAGGTTCGACAAGTTCCAAGTCAATTAGTTCAGGATGGATTAATGGCATGAGGTCATCGGATTTATTTAGGTTGATGGATGTAAGGGTTTGGAATGCCATGTTGTCTTATTCATTTATTGGAATATCGAGGTCAATGATGGTACCCTCTTCAATATCATCTAGTTCACTCGATGTCTATTCGTCCCCACTTGAGTCATCGATATTTAGTGATTCTACTATGAGTGGTCTAGACCTAGAGTCGTGTCCCTCTTCACACGTAGGTGCATAGTGTTGGATTATATCAACTTGAATATTGGTGAAAGATACATCAGAATAGAGATCCCACTCATATTCATTAGAATCGGTTTTAGAGCTTTCTCTAAGCTGAAGGATTCTTTCCATAGTTTTCCTTGTCAGTTCCTATTTTTATTCTTCAAAGTATCCCAGCCCTGGCTTCTCTTTTTAATGGAGAGTGAGGGGTTGAATAGGATTTATGATTCCATCCTTCCTTAATCCAATAGGTCATTGTCCCTCATAACCCATTTTTTTCTAGAAGAGCTTTCCCTTTGCCATATTTATCAGTGTTGATATTGACATTTTTTATACTGATTTTTGATGTCAAGGGTTCCTCATCTTTGTATAGCCAATCCATGATTGCTTTGTTGTCTGATTCGTCCTCTATGGTACCGGTTTTGAAAAACCTTTCTTCAAGAACTATGGTTGGTAATGATGTTTGATGTATGATCGTAGATGGTTGACCATATGTCTTAGGAGATGGCATTAACTGTGAAAGGTTAAGCGATTTCTCCATAGAATATTGCCCCATTCCCTTGTCTGTTATTTGGACTTGCTCTTGAAATTTTTTTGATAAAATAGTTTGTGGATTAGGGTTATCTATTGATTGAGTTTCAAAAAGACTTGTTTCTTTTTATTTACCCTTCTTCTCTACCCACTTGGTGGTGATACTTGTACATTTTTCTTCGTTGGTTTATTTTGAGATGGATGCTTCCCTATTGTGAGGCACAAAGGTATCTTGAGAGATTCTAAGTGTGTCACAATGTTGAGGATGATTATAATTAGAAGATATAGTCACCTCTTGTCCATTTATTGGGAGCTTTAAACATTGATGATATGTTGAAGGTACGGCCTACATTTCATGGATCCATGGTCGTCCTAAGAGTATGTTGTATGTTAACTCTTTTTCCAACAATTGACATGCTATATGTTTCATCATTGGACCCACTTGAATGGGTAATACACTTAATCCCTTAGACGATCTTTCTTCCTCATCATATGCTTTTATAGTCATTTTCCTTCGAGCATCAATAGCATCATCAGAATACCCTAGTCCACGGATTAACTTGAGAGTGCAAATGTTCAGACCAGCTCCCCCATCTATTAAGACTCTCTTGATGTGATGATTGTGGATTAGGACTTCAATATGGGGTGTTGTATTATGGGGATGGTTTAGTGAGACATCATCCTATTCAGAGAATGATAGACAATGTGGTGTAGTCAGATGCCCCACCATAGCTTGGAACTGGCAAACATCTAGATTCTTTTGTACCATAGTGGCTACTAGTGCTTGTTCTAGAACCTCCTTATGCGATGGTGATAATTTAAGGAGTTCTAGTATCGATATTTGTGTAGGAATGTTTTGTAGTTGATCAACAATGTTATAATCAGATGGAGTTGGAACTACATGTGTAGACCCAACTCCCTTTAACACCACCTTGGATTGCCCCCTAGTCATTACATTTGCTGGTTGATGTTTTTGACAATCTCTGATTTTTAAGACATTGATTTAATTTTCAGAGTTTTGTATGCTTGGGAGAAAATCCAAAGGGGTAGTGTTGTTGATTTTGGGTTTGTTACTGTTATGATCAATTGTATGATCACTCTCTACTTCAGATAAACAAAGGATTTATTTGTCATAGACATGATTGACGTTCTTACCTTTGTTGTTTGGAGATGATTGTGCTCCTTTGTCATAGTTCAACAAAGGGTCCTTGAAGGCTGAATGATTGTTATTGTTTTGGGGTCCCTCCACATATATTTTGCAATTTTTGATCAAATATTGTACTGTGTGCTTAAACTCCATACAATCGTTGGTTTTTTGACCTTTGTTATTATAAGGGATTGGCATCTTGCTCCTGCTGGCTGAAATGTCTCTCACAAGATTTTGAAACTAAAAAAGTACAAATGACTTTGAAAATGACCTTTTGGACTATATATATTTTTTGAAAAGGGATTTTTGTGGGTTTTTAATTGTATTTTGATTAATTTTATCCATGAAATTAATTGAAAAACATCTATGGGCTATATTTTCTTCATAATTGTCAGGAGATAAATTATTTATTCATCATATCTTCATCAAATCATTGACAAAATCATAAAAAATTCAAAAATTCTCAAAAATAATCAAATCATTAATTTATCTCCTGAGGGGGCATATTATCAGCAATCATCTAAAAATCAATATCTTGGGCATGTCTAAGGCATACTGAATTTTTTTTATCATCGATCCTAGCAGTAGCAGCAAAATTTTGTTCGAAGCAACGCGTAAACAGATCACTTCGATGAGGGGCAAAATGTATACACCTAAAAATGGTCTAGAGAATTCCTATTAATTAAATAAAAAGTATTTGATTAATTATCCTAATTTACTCTACTGTTTGAATAAATAGAAATATTTATTTATATAGTTCACATTCACATTAACATTTAAATTCTTCTAATATCTCATCTTAAATTAAATATAAAAAATTAAATACTTTGTTTGATTTAATTATCATTCTCCTATTTTATTCTATCATGTCAATCCTAAATTAGTTAAATGAAGATTAAATGTTTTATTGATTAATTGCCATTATTCTTCTGTTTAATTTAAAAAACAACTTCTATAGTTTGTTTTATTAAATTATTTATCTTCCTTTTGCTAATTTAAATAAATCAAAAATATTTGAATAAAGGCATAAGGACTATTCCATCTATATTTCCTCAAAAATGAATTAGATATCTTATGTCTAATTTATGTCTAAAATATGTCAAAATTAATGCTTTGAAACTTCAAGGAAAGTTTTGGAGACAAATTGGAAAAAAATTCCAAATTCTTCTCTCAATCCTCCTCCATGAATATTTCCTCTTCTCTTGCCTGGTGTTTTCATCCATAGGGACAATCACCAAAATTCTCTCAATCTCCATCATCTTTCACCATTCAATCTTCAGATTGAATCCAAGCCTCTCAATTCCATCCTTGTGCATTTCTACAACCAGGAATTCTATAAATAAAGCCTCATTGAACCAAGAAAAGGATCCCAGGTTATCAAGTTTACTCAGTTGATATTCATCCAAGCATCCAAGCATCAAGCATCAAGTTTTCATATCATGGCTACCTCATGTAGCTGCATTTGTCAATTTTCATGTCAATTCATATTACATTAGTTTCATTTATTCATATCATATTATCAACATCCTTCTCGTTCTCTGAATTGTCATTTTAACAATCATAGTGCTCACATGATCTGAGAGCCAAAATGATTTAATAAATATTTGGAGATAGAGAGCAATATGATGCTTTCAATAGATTATTGTTTTGAATTAGTTCAATTAGCTTTGTCTTTGTTATAGTGTCGTCTTAAGAAGTGTTTTATGTTTTACACCTTATTCACCACTTACACGAACAATAAATAATTTTCCACATCATTTCCAAACAACACAACACTGATAAATATGATAGCCATAGAATTACATAGAAACCACATTGCATGGAACTACAACTATAGCCAAAACAAATATAGCATCTTGTCTCGGCCTTTCTTGGCTAGCAATCCAATAGGGAATAAAAGGCACAAATATAACATGCAAAAAGGATGACATTGATTTAAAATGGATTGTCTCTAATCATAGGCTTATCGTCTCACTCAATAGCCATGTGATGAGCTATTTAAAAGCACATGCAATGGATATACAAGGGGTGGCGACATCACAAACTTACAAAGTATGACATGTTCAGAGTTCAAGCCTTTGAGGAAGCATAAATAGAGCATATCCGAGCAAAAGAAGGCTGATATGGCCATGCTCATAAGAGTAACATATTTCTAAATCATTCAAAGATTTTCATAAGGAAAATCTATGAGAAATTTTATATGATTCTATAGAATTGACGATGTAACATTTAGACTGTGCATTGAGAATAAATGAAACTCTAAAGAAATGCAAAACTTTCAATGTAAAACATCAAATACCTCTATATGTGACGATTTTTCCCTTTGGACTCTCCACAAATCTCATTGAATATCTCATTCTCTTCTTGTTGGCATCAATGATATCTTTTTCAAAATGACAAATTTCCTTGTTTTTCACTGTGCCTCCACAAAGGGATCATTTTAAATCTTGATGGGCATTAATGTTTATCCATTCGATTCATAAAATTTGAATATGTTCCATAATTTTGATGGAAATCCACTATCACATGGGATCTTTCTCATGATGTTATTTAAATTCTATCAATTCAATAGTGATAATATTGGTTTCAAATTAATTGCTAAGAAATATAATATATATTTAGAAATACCATATATATATATTTTTATATTTTTATATTCATATACATTCATTCACATATGTACGTTCTTCAATATATATATATATATATATATGTATTTGTATATAGAATTTTTCATGTTCATATATCAACTTTTAAATAGAAATAAACTTTTATTTCAAGCATCAATTGTCTAAATGAAGTGGCTTTTCTTATCCATTAAATAAGCATTTTTTGAAATACATACATTCATTTATATGTCAATTTATACTATTGTTTTCTTTCAAATTCTGAAAAAACAAGATTAAGATAGACAATTAAATAATAATTTCACATGTATTAATTTTCACAAGCACATATTTTCAATCATTGAATCATTTCAAGTTAGATAATATAATTCTCCTATATGAATTTTAAATGTAGATATCCTGTTATTTTATGGTGTGTGCACCTAGATTCCATGAAGCTTACTATTACATCCAACTAAACGATCCTACTTCAACCGTGTTATTGTCCTTCAACTTATCATTCGGAAATTGCACACACTTGCACTTACAAAATTCATCAGTAATATTCAATTCATGATAAAGTATAGGATAATTCAAAAAGATCACAAAGTCAACAATGGTCAACTTCTTTCAATCTATTCAAAAAATATCAAAATTTCCATTCAACATATTAAATTTCCACAGTAATTCAATTTATCATATTATAATTAAAAATGCAATAAAATTGGGTTATGATGCTCATAGAACTTCTATATATATCTCTCATATGGGGTATTTTTTTAGTGGATCATATTTTGTGATATTATAGTACTTATGTAGATCATTTTGATACACATTTTAGTTTTGTACTGCATGTCACTTGCGCATTTATTGATCATACTCAAGAATCATAGTGCTATCTATATTTTCAATTTCACAAGCTTTTGTGTATTCATGGTTGAGTAGTGTTACATATGTTCACTCATGTACTGTTTTGTATTTCTTATCTTGATCTACATTTCTTGGAGGTTCGTTGATTCCAACAAACACCAACTCATCTTTGACAGAGTCTGCAACTTTAACATACTCTAGGAGTTATTCATTATCATATCCTTATCTTCAAGGGACATCTTTTTAGGAGGTCTTATCATTCTCTTTCTCTTTTTTGGAGAGAAGTTTTGTTCCCATTGGGTTTTCTCCTTTTCCTCTATTTATGAGAGATCATTATTATACATGAGTACCTTATCAGACCTTGTTATTGAGACTTTTTTTTTTAGTGTTTAGTTTACTCCCTAATTATTGCTTGAGGGGCGGTGATAGTGTGAAAAGAGGTATTATTAAACTAGCTTTCCTTTATCCTACTTAGTATATTTCTATTCACACTACACATAAGCTCACTTATAGGACTTCTAGAGTTTTTTCTCACTTCATTTGGTAAGACACCTATTCCATGGTCACTTGCCACTCACTAGAATACTTGTTAGGTGAATTAACAAGTGTTCCATCTTTGAAGGCTTGTCACTCATTGTGTGTGATATTACTACCTTCACTACCTTTCCTATTTAGGAAAGGTCATATTGTACATTTTAATCAACTCTTTTATCAATCTCTTTGATAATATAAATTAGGCTCATTATGTGTAAATTTTTGTGGAAGTACCATATTTTTTCTACTATGATCTTGTTAGAAATCCTAACATATACCTATTAAACCTTAACAAAATATTTTCATTTTATGAGATATTTAAAAATGAAAAAAACAGCAAAAGAATTTCTTATAATTTTCAAGATAGAAACTAATTTGATGTGCAAGATCTTCTTGGTGGATTCCCACATGGAGAGTTATTTTCCATTTACCTTATACATTGTCGTAAAATATTTATATAAGTCAAATCATTATATTTAAAATTAACTTGTATCTCTTACATGATGTACAAACACTTTCATATTTTCACCTTGGTTAGGTTAAAATGAATCTATATACAATCCTTACATAAATTGTAGACACGTAAAATATACATGCACCTGATTCTGATCCTACTAACATCGTTTTGTCTTGAATCATACTCTCAACTTATCAACACCTTTCATCCCTTAATTAAATAAATCATTATTTATTTAATTTGATCTTTCTCCTCTAGTGATTAAATTAATCAATTTAATTTAATTAATCATCTTTCTATGTTCCTTTAAATAATTCATTTTATTTAAATTAAATCTCTAAAGTCCTCTTTTTAAATTGAATATATAAAAATATTATTTAATTTAATCTAACATTATCCACTTTAGTTAAATGAATCAAATCATTTATTTAATTAACCTTTCCTCTCAATTCTTGACTTAAATCAATTCATAAATTTGAGTCAAAATTGTCAAATCATCTAATCTCTCATTAAATTAATCAAAACCTTGATTAAGTTAATCCCTTTCATTAAAATTATGTAGAGAATGCAACTTGCACAATAAATCAAATACTTTGATTTATTAATTCATCTACTTTCCCTCACAAAGCATCAAAAGGGAATATTCCCTCATTTGAATTCAAAGAGGCCAAGTGGACTTGGTCCTTCCAACAAGGCATTCAATGCCTCTTATATGTCCTTGTGCATTGAGCCAAGTGACATTAACTCCATTCTTCTCTCCCTCCAACATGTCACATTCAAATTTCAAATTTGAATCTCTTGGCATTTATCATGCACATTGACCAAAATGTGCTCATTCCTCATCCAATCACATGTGGACAAGTGGCACAAAGCCATTGGATTATCTTTTATCCCACATTGCTTATTTTCACTCTCTCTTCCATTTTGGAAATCTATAAATGAGAGGCTCTTCCTCTCATTCAATCATCCACAATTTGAGTAAACTTACTATAATCAAATCCATCATCATCCACAATCTTCATGCAAAGTTACTCTCCGCAATTGAGAACTAATTTTGCTCATTTCATCCAAGCATTCACCATTTTTCATATTTTGTACCAAGGTTATGCTTAAATCTCTTTGGAGATTTGACCATTTCAAAATCATCTTCATTGCAACCTAGGAATATGGAAAGGGCCAATTGCAACACTCAATTAGCACCAATTCCCCCATGGGATCATCAATCTATTGGCTAAATTGGCTAAATTAGGATTTACATTCATATTGTTTGAGTTTTGTTCTTCATTTCCTAATAGTAACTTAAATAGGTGGAGTTCATGGGGAATATCTCACTCTTGTATGCATTTTGATCTAACATCTAACCATGTTTTTTGTCCTTGTTCATTTGCAGGTTTATGGGTTCAAATTTGTGTGCTAGAAGGAGGGCTTGATCAAAATTTAATCATGTTTTTCAAAAAATTCCGCAGTTTTAACATTTTTTGTGCAGATGCAGGAAACTGCCCTGCGTGGCCCTGTATTGCACCGATGCAATACCTTACCATGCCTAATCTCCTAACATCGCCACGTATTTGCTCGCTTGTCATTTTTTTTTAAATTCCTAACTTCGCCGCATCCACTCCCGCGGTGCAATACTGTACCACTTCCTTCACTGCGGCACTGTAAAGCACCGCTTTCGCTCCAAAATCTATTGTGTTATCCTTCTCTCTTGAAATTTTAAATTTGCAAACGGGGCCACTTCCAAACTCTACCGCCTACCTCTATAATGCTGCTTTTGTGCTCTCTATCCCTGCAGAGCACCTCTCAAAGTCAACCGCGTGGCGCTATATAGCACCGTTTTGCCAAACTCCACCACTTTTACAAACTCTGCCATGGGAAAACAGTGAGGTTATAAATTGACATGTGCTTTTTAAATCTAGGATTTTTTAATCTTAATTTGGTTTTTTGTCTTTATTTCTCTCTGGTTTTTCTGTCATTTTGCAGGTTGGAGCAAAGAAAGGAATCTATCATGATATCATATTCACCAAATTCAAAGTGTTTTTAAACACTAAAGTGTTGTTCAACACTTTTTTAAGAAATTTGTTAAAAATATTTGGCCTTAGGACACTAAATTTACTTTGGGTTAAAAAATAACAAACAAACTTTTATTTATGGCACCATGTATATTTTGTACAAAGTGTTTTTAAACACTAAAGTGTTCTTCAACACTCTTTAAGGAATTTGATAAGTTTATTTGATCTTAGGATACTAGATTTCTTTTGGGTTCTAAAATAAACAATCAAATTTCTTTTCAAAATTTGCCAAGGGGCTAAAAAGAACTTTAGACAAACATACTAGATTTTGTTTAAAGGGTAACAATTGAACAAGGTAATCTCACATTTCATTTTAGTGCTTAAAAAGAACTCATTATTACTTTGAGGAATTTAAAATTGAACATGTGTACTTTGTGTTTTGTAAACTTTTTTGCAAAGTAGTGTCATTTAAAAGGGCGTATGCGCTTTTCTCATGCTTCATGGTGATCTTGAGAATCAAAAGTCCTTTTGATGACCCTAAGTTGCATAAAAGATTGCCTCCACATTTCAATTTGGGCATCTTAAAATTGAACAAAACATGCGAGTGTGAGCACGACATATTACAGAGGTTCTCCTCTTTGTTTTTCAACAAAGGTTGTGTGAATGATGGGATATGTTAGTTTGCTTTTGTTTATCTTAGAGGGCCTGCCTTGTGGGGAAAAGTACTCACCCAAGGGAATGACCCAACTAGGAACATGCTAAAGCCAAACGACTTCCAACTAGTATATAAGTGTGGATTCTTGAGGAAAGTTCAAGAATCATGAGGATTATTTCGATGAGATGGACAGAAATGGAATCTCCTTGACATTGGATAATCCCCCACAAACAGAATGCCTGAATTATAACCCTTTGTTTAGAAAAAGGCCAAAACCTTGTCTATCTTGTTGGTGCAAAAGGTCATGTCCTTTGAAGCTGCCCCACATTATACATTCAGTCTTGTTGTAGAAATGGAAGGTATGCCATGGGAGATTCATGGGTACTAATGCTTGGCTGACCTGAGAAGTGTGTGCCATGGAGGGGAGCCAGTGTGGTCAAGCATTTATCCATTCACACAAGATATGCTCAGCTGGATTTATCCAAGTGGGAATCCAACAAGATATTGCCTCATCATCCTAGGATTGTAAAAGTGATTGGAAGAAAATAATACATTGCTTAGTTCTAAAACAGTGGAAAACAAACATTCAACACTATCATCAAAATTTCAAACCCTTTAGGAAGCAAATACCTTTGATGAATTCAAGTGCTCATGCTTGCCCTAGGGATTTCATCCTTAGAGGCTTCTAAGCATTTGGATTTCATATCAATTTGCTTACTAAAGTCAACAATAGGTAACCTTAGCCTTGATTTCCTTGATTTCCACATAATACACTTTGTGGGATAAAAGAAAGTTAGGACATTGGACATTCAGTTTGAAAAACATAATCAAGAAAGTGTTTATGGTAAAAAGAACCAAACCTAAGCAAGATAAAAGACAATTGAACCACACATGTGCTTGGTCTCTTGTGGGTCATTGAGTTTTCATGCAATCATTGGTCTTTTGGTTTGAAATACTCCTAGGGAAAAGCATGTTCTTCATTACCTTGGTCTTGTAAGTAGGTCCTCATAGGGTCATCTAGGATCAAAATCATCAAAAACCTCATCCATCTAAACATTTATCAAAACTCCATCTCACTAACAACTTTTGGAACTTTGCAACATCACTTATGCTAGACTTTTGGAAAATCAACATCACCTTGTTTGGCTTAACACACCTAGCCAAATTATCATCTTGTGTACACATTTTCTCTATGATAACACAACTTCCTAGAGTTTACAAGTGCATTATCACTTTGATTGGCTTAACACACTTAGCCAATTCATTCTCTTATGCGAGTTTTCCCTAGGATAACACAACTTCTTAGGGTTTACAAGTTTACCATCATCTTTGTTTGACTTAACACACTTAGTCAAACTATCCAAATCGAATCGAATCAATTCCTAAAGTCTAGCATTGGTCCAAAGTTCCTAAAAGTTCAAACACCCATATCATTCACCCCTTTCATCCTTCATCTCATCATTGGTCCTAAACACCTTAGAGGTTCACTCTCGCAACGATTTTAAAACACAAGAGAAACATGGAATTCAAACTCAACTCATCCATCATGAGTAATCCAGGTCAACCAAACTATCCAAGTCTCACAATGCCAATTGATTATCGAAACTCACATTTTGACATGGCATCATCATCGTGTCCAAACCTCAATGGTACAACAAATGTGAGCATGCCCAATCCAAAGTTTGGAACACCTTTCCCAATGGTAGATTGAAATCCAAGTCCAAATTTGCAAATCTATCAACCAAACGCTCAATGCATAAGTTTTTGAAATAACATTATCCCACCAAATCCATACATGCCAAGTGCAACTTTACCAAATATGACCATTTCAAATCCACACTTGGTAAACTTTGGGGTAGACATGTTTGCAAATCCCATCAATATCGTTCAAAATCCAAGCAATATGTTGACGACTCTAGGTATTGATCCAAGTGAAGGTAACACGATGCAAAATCAAAGTTACATAAATCAAGGAAATATGATTCTAGACCACAACAATGTTCAAAGTCAACCTCTAATGCCAAATCAAAACATCACACCAAATCATCCCATTTTTCCATCAACATCACAAAAATAGATGGAAACCATCCAAGCAACCCCAACAATCAACACCATCCCCAACCTGCCACCGCCACCACTGCCAAAGCACAACATGACCAATCCATTCTCCATCATGTTGCAAGCTTGTGCACAACAAGCTACCCGCCAAAAGGCACTCCAAGCCCAACAAGCCACACAAGTCGCACAAGCGGCTCAAGTAGCCCAACAAGCACAGGCTCAAGCTCAAGCCCAACACCAAACTAGGCAAATGCAAGCACAATTCCAAGCACTATTGCAAGCAATCCATCAACGAGACCAAAAAAAAACTTTGTTGGCACATCAACAAGACCAACAACAAGCTTTGTTGGCACACTAGCACCAAGACTAACAACAAGATTTTTTGGCACAACAGCAACAAGACCAACAACAAGCATTGTTGGCACAAAAACAACAAGACCAACTACAAGCATTGTTGGCACAACAAATGCAGGCATATCAGCAAACCTTACTCACGCAACAGAGCTTGCAACAGATTCCCACCACAATTGTTGAAAATAATGATCAAGATCTATCAATCGATGAACACCTTGAAGATGTTCCCACCTCATCCAATGATCAAATCAACATACATCGAGAGCCATTTTTTAGTCATGATCAAGACCCCTCCTACAAAGATCTATTTCAAGGAGTGTTGATATTATTTGATCCTATTGACATAAACCAAGATCCCTCGACCAATGATCATGTTGAAAATGTCTCTACATCGCCTTATGAGTTAGAGGACATATCTCAAGAATTTATTCTAAAGCATGATCAACATCTTCCATCAAGGTCTAGTAATGTTCCTTCCCAAGAAATATTGACATCCTTTGACCTCATGGTCACAGATATTGAAGAAATTCTCAACTCACCATTTGATCCAAGTCCACTCAAAGATCAAGAGGATATTGAGCCACTTCCAATGCCTTATTACGATGTCCAAGAACCCTTTGAAATTGACCCATGCCACGAACTTGATCCAAAGCATGTTGAAATCAATTGTGACATTAATCAAGATCAAGAATTTTTATATGCAAGATACTACAATGAGGTGATGGCCACTCTCCTAGAAGATGTCACAAATAATGATCATATCCATATAGCACATACCCCTCCATCTACCCATAAGATGCTTTCTTTAGATGGACACGTAGATGATCTTCATTCAAAAAAAGAGTCTCATACCCTTGATATCATTACCAAGGAACAAGAGTCTCATACTGTTAACATTTATACACCTGATCAAGATATAGAGAAATGAAAAGACATATCAGAAATGGGTCATGAAGAAGGCTTCTACAGAAGTTGTGAATCAGAAACATCATGTGAAAGCATATCAAAAATGAATCATGAGGAAGACTTTTACAAGTACAATGAAGCATCAACACCTCTTGAAGGAGCATTACAATCTAATATCCCACAAGATCAAGCAAAATATATCAATCAGACATTCATCCCACATATAGAGGATCCTGTTACTTATAAACTTGGATCACTCACCTTTGTAAGGTAAAATAATCTTATCAATAAAGGAGCTATCACTTTTGAAGATCCACCATAGAGCAGAGAAGGAGCAACACCTTGTTTCCAAGGAAAATCATATCCTTTTGCAAATAAAATGTTTCAACAGATGAATTATCAAGGCAGAGGATTGGGCCTACACGAATAGGGTATCTTGGAACCAGTGCAGATTTTTGAAAATCCTAAGCATCAAGGCCTCGGTTATTCGACAATCAAGGGACATACACATATCAGTGATACCTCCATAAAACTGGGGGTAACTTCATCTCAAGCAAACGTCAACATAGGGAGCACGAAGAATCCTTATGATGAAACCAATGCCAATACTACAACCTGCCACGTCACGAATCTTCATCTACCCATCACCCCATCCATGAATTGGGACCAATATCAAGAGAAAGATTTGAATCGAAGCATGAAGAATGATATCAAAGAAAAAGAAGATAAGAATCATGAAGGACAAATCAAATACATATGGATACCAAAAAATACAAAGAAAAATTATCCCTATCAAACTCCATCATTCAAAGAAACTATGGGGAAAAATCAAAAAGGGAAAAGTATCCATCAAATATGTCCACAAAATTGAAAACATGCTTCTCAAGTGACATACAAAGTGTATCAAGCAGTTGGTCCTAATTCCATGCACGCTTCCATGTCCACCCATCATTGCTCATCTTCCCAAGTTTGGCGAATCAAAGGTTCCAAACTATCAACTAATCCATCTTTTACTCCTAAACACACTCCATCCATGGCTCCACGCATGATATCCAATTCTGACATTGACCATGTGTTGGCAATGACCCTTCATCATAAGGATTCAAAAGGCACTCTATTGCGATGTGCACACAAAGATGAAGTTAACTCCAGTATCAGCAAAGCAAATTAGGGATCTCAAAAGTTGCATGCAAGTGCACGTATCTTGGCAAAGGAAAATTTTCAAGTAGGATACCGATGGAATGTTATGAAAAAAATCATCAACATTAGCTTAAAATCTCTCAAAAAATACAAAAAAATACAAAAATACAAAAATCAGAAAAAACAGAAAAAAGGATTGAAAACAGTAAAGAAAAAAATCATCCTCTAGTGAAAACCACTTCGATGGCACTTTGGATAGGTACCATGATGAAAACCTGGAAAATAGGCATCATGTGTAGAATTGAGCATCTACGTGTGCCAGTTCAGGAGAAAGCATCTTATCACATCCATAATAAAGTCAACATCCCATCCATATCATCCATTCATCCATGAAGCATTTATCCAATCCATTTTTCATCTATTTGTATCCATACTCTGAGGTATCTTAATCTTGATGAAAATTTGGTGCACACTTTACACTTGCTTGTGGTAAACATCTTGACATGGGTCATTTTCATTGATCCCATCCTACCCAATGGTATATGAACCTTGAAGCATTATCCAAATGAGCATCCTCTATTTGAACACCTTATCTTATCGCAAGATGATCCATATCCATTCGTACATACACCTATCCAAGCATCCATCCATAGCATTCCATACATTGCTAGACATTGGGGGTAGATATTTACATCTTGGTTCGAGAATAAATCTTGATCTATATCCTCCAACTTATGAAGTGATCCAAACATTGGAAAACATGAAAGCAAATTGATCAAAACATTTGTGAGCCAATCCAAATCACTAGCTCATGGCATATTTTGACAGGAAGATGTTCCTTACCAAGTTTTATCTTTCATCAAACATCAATTTGAACAATAAATATCAGTTGCATCCAACTTGTGGATCATCGTCACATAAAAAAATTTTTGTTCCAAATTAAGCTTCATCAATCTTGATCAATCGAATCCATTATCACCTTGTTTGACTTAACACGCCTAGTCAAACTATCATCTTGTGCACGAGTTTACTCTAGGATAACACAACTTCCTTGGGTTTACAAGTTCATTATCATCTTGTTTGGCTTTACACACTTAGCCAAATTATCAAATCCATAATCACCTTGTTTGAATTAACACACTTAGTCAAACCATCCTCTTTTGTACAAGTTTATTCTAGGATAACACAACTTCCTAGAGTTTACAAGTGCATCATCACTTTTGTTTGACTTAAAACACTTAGTCAAACTATCAATCCATCAATCCGATCAATCAACCTTAAGCTTGGTTTTCAACAAAATCGTAAAACAAAGCACTGATATCATCACGTATCCATATCCAAATTGTCAAAATCATGCAAAAAATTCAAAAAAAAAACATTCGAAAAAACTCATCAAAATTTCAAGAACATCCAAATTCATCAAAAAATCCAAAAACATGTCAAAAAATCAGAAAATCTTCAAAAAGTTCATCATTGAGTCTTGTCAGTCTTTCACCTTGTCAAACTACGTCGTCTCTGAGCTTGAACATAGGCAAGGTTGATCTTTGATCATCCCTTGAGATAGTAAGGTCAGTCCTGTAGGCATCCGTCGCATTGGCAATCTGTTTTCCCTTCTATTTCACATCTTAGGTCAGTCCTTAGGCGTCTATAGCAATAAAATGGCAATCTGTTTGCCCATCTATCTCATCAGCAGTCAAGTCAATTATCATCTGAACTACGTCGTCTTTGAGCTTGAACGTAGGCAAGGCTAATCCTTGATTGGCCCCCGAGACACAAAATCCCAAAACATTTGTAATTTTTTTGTAAAAATACCAAAAATAACCTAAAAATATCTAAAAATCCAAAATGGTGCATCCATTTTATCTCACTTCCACCCATGATTTGTTATCATTCATAATAAAGTCAATCGTCGCTTTCACCCTTTGGTGAGCCAGTCAAAAGCAAAGTTTAGCAGGTTCCAAAGTGAACACCCTAATCTTCAAGAGTCTCAAGTCTAGATCAGTAAGCAAGCAAGTTGGTCAACTAAGAGTATCAATACCTTATCACCCAATCAGTCTCACTAAAACCCTGATCACTACATGTCCTAGAATGAAGCTTTCCTGCGATGGACATAAGCATCAGGTACCCCACAGTAGTTTAGTCTTGGCTAGCGATATGAAGAACATTAGCTTGTTTGTTTACTTTATCTTGGTCTTTATGACTTATCTTATGTTGCACTCATTTCAAGGACCTCTCAATGATCCCTAAACAAAACAGGTTTAGAGAGAAAGGAATGGGGCAATGATCATTATCTTTTTTATTTGTTGTGCTTGTGGGATACTCTTGTAAAATAAATTGGCGAATATTTGCTTTGTTAGGTCTGTCCTAGCAAGGTTTTCGTATGTCAAGTGTGAACAAGAATACTCCTATCCGATTTCCAAGTCAAAGTCCATCACACTAGGTACAATGCCATCCTGGTCCTTTATATCTTGATGCATCATACCTACATGTGTTATCAAACATAACGCAATTGACCCTTTGAAAATCCCAATTCCTAGCGATACATCATCATCATTCATAGTGTAGGCTTGTCTGGATCCTCCTTCCATCCATCTTATTCTTCTTATTCTTCTATCTTTACTAACATTTCTATCTAAAATCGGTGTGTTTTATCAAAATATACACGAGGCTACCCATGGCTGATGACTGTCTATACATCATCAGAATTGTCTACATCAAATAATTATCTTCTGTCCTCTTAATCAATAAAACCACTCCTCTCGCATTTTATCGCGATCTCGCTCGAAAAATCAAACATTTCCGCTCAATCTCTCGAGGGGGCAGTATACCAGCATAATCCTTCCGCTGGGGCAGTAGTGGGGCATCTGAAAAAAAAAAATCAAAATTTTTTGGACTTTGATCACAATAGTTTATTATTTGAATCAATGCAACAAGTACATTGCTTCAAAGAGGGGCAAAATGTAGATACGTAAAATATACATGCACCTGATTCTGATCCTACTAACATTGTTTTGTCTTGAATCATACTCTTAACTTATCAACACCTTTCATCCCTTAATAAATAAATCATTATTTATTTAATTAGGTCTTTCTCCTCTGGTGATTAAATTAATCAATTTAATTTAATTAATCATCTTTCTCTATTCATTTAAATAATGCATTAAATCTCTAAAGTCCTCTAATTAAATTGAATAATTTAAAACATTATTTAATTTAATTTAACATTATCCCCTTTAGTTAAATGAATCAAATCATTTATTTAATTAACCTTTCCTCTCAATTTTTGACTTAAATCAATTCATAAATTTGAGTCAAAATTGTCAAATCATCTAGTTTCTCATTAAATTAATCAAAATCTTGATTAAGTTAATCCTTTTCATTAAAATTCTCTAGAGAATGCAACTTGCACAATAAATCAAATACTTTCATTTATTAATTCATCTATTTTCCCTCACAAAGCATCAAAAGGGAATATTCCTTTATTTGAATTCAAAAAGGCCAAGTGGACTTGGTCCTTCCAACAAGGCATTCAATGCCTCTTACATGTCCTTGTGCATTGAGCCAAGTGACATTAACTCCATTCTTCTCTCCCTGCAACATGTCATATTCAAATTTCAAATTTGAATTTCCTGGCATTTATCATGCACATTGACAAAAATGTGCTCATTCCTCGTCCAATCACATGTGGACAAGTGGCACAAAGCCATTGGATTATCTTTTATCCCATATTGCTTATTTTCACTCTCTCCTCCATTTTGGAAATCTATAAATGAGAGACTCTTCCTCTCATTCAATCATCCACAATTTGAGTAAATTTACTATACTCAAATCCATCATCATCCACAATCTTCATACAAAGTTACTCTCCCCAATTGAGAACTAATTTTGCTCATTTCATCCAAGCATTCACCATTTTTCACGTTTTGTACCAAGGTTATGCTTAAATCTCTTTGGAGATTTCACCATTTCTAAATCATTTTCATTGCAACCTAGGAATTGGGAAAGGGCCAATCGAAACACTTCATTGGCACCAATTCCCCCATGGGATCATCAATCTATTGGCTAAATTAGGATTTACTTTCATATTGTTTGAGTTTTGTTCTTCATTTCCTAATAGTAGCTTGAATAGGTGGATTTTATGGGGAATCTCTCACTCTTGTATGCATTTTGATCTAACATCTAACCATGATTGTTGTCCTTGTGCATTTGCAAGTTTAGGGGTTCACATAAATAATATAACCAAATCTTGTTTGTGATATCATGAAAATTAAAAGGAATATAATTTTTATGAAAACTTATTAAACCTTAGACTCAATGCCTAACCCTTTCCAATCTCTTACCTCAATACCTAAGAAAACCATTAATATAATTATCCTTTCTACCCTTAATATCTAGGGATTTTTTTTTTCCTAATATTAAATATCATATTATGAATTCATGTCATAGTTATTCCTCTTTGTATTGATGCCCTAAAAATTATATAACTCAAATAACTCTATAAATTCTAAAATGATGAAGGTTCAAACTTGAAGGTAGGTGTATCTCTAATTTTTTTCAATGTATACATAAAATAAATCAATTAAACATTAAAGCATGGTATTGTGATAAAATTTAAAATAAATGTAAAAGAAAAAGAAAATATTTTTCTAATATAGATATTTTTTCTTATCAAAATAATTAATATTGAGAGGCATTCTATAATGACACCAAAAAATAGAGTGTGATGGTGTGAGTATGTTAGCAAAACCTCTTATGTTTTACTTTAAAATTGATAATCATTTATATGTCAAAATATAAATATTTAATAATAAGCATAATATTTTTAAAATAGTTCCAAACTAAAATAAAATTATTTTAAAATAATGAAATAGCACCAAATTAATATATCCGATCACCTTTTCAAATAAATGTATTCATGTCCATAAATTACAAATAAACTATTACGAGCAAATGTTTTACGGAAGGATGGAGTTTAAAAAGAAAAGAAAATCATTGATAGACGATTTTTGTTAATAATTTTTTAAATTGATGTTTTCAAATATGTAGCTTTATAGAGTGTTTGCTTAAATGTTTAATTAGGACGTACATAAAATCAATACGATCACTTAAACTGTAATTATAATTAATAAGTTCAGACATTCTTTCACATAATAATTGTGAATTATCTGCGTACGGCTGCGACTGTTGAATATTTACCCCATCTTTTAAAACTTGGCCCTTGAGATATTGTAATAGAAAAAACCAGAAGCATCATATACACCCAATTCCATTTCCAGCATTTGTAAGTCTCAGTAAGGCCCAGATTACAATAGCTGAGTTCACTAACTGGCTCGGCTTCTGGAGCCTGAGACACGCAACTGACGAACACATAAACACCTTCTGGAACGAAGTAAACCATGTCCGACCCGAGATGCCGACATACATATTGAAAAATCTTCCCAGAGCTTTTTATAAAAACCCTCGACACGCTCGCATGGCTCGGCTGGTGCGACGCACAACGCTTAGCAGAAAAAATCTACATGAGGTCCGAGTGCAAAGAAGTTTACGATCAGTTCATCCAAATGATAAACCGCATAGACGAACAAGCCAACCCAGATGTCATTATGATCATCCAACCGACCCCTGTAAGGGCCAAGCTATTCCCCCACATTATTCCATACTTCATCCTAGACCGAAACATGGTGCCCAAGTCCTCCGCCGTTCCCATACAAACCTGCGATTTGGTTTCCATAACCGGCCTCGCCCGTCGAGACTCCTCACGACCCTCTCACAGAAACATAACGTCCTTTTTCCACGAATACGCCATCAAGAACTTGCAACACCCGCCACTCCTGTTGAGAAAACGTAGCCAATCTGAGGCTTCTGGTTCGAATTCTGGGTCTACTTGCACGTCCGATGTGACCTCCCGACCCCGTCGAGTATGTGCTTCCCCGTTGTCTAATCCAACCACACCATGCCGGAGGCTTACGCTGAGCAGTTGTTGTGAACCGGCAGTTCCATCGCCATCACTTACTTCGGATGCCGCTCAGTTGAGTGAGCCCTTTGAAGTTACTTCCCGCCGGATGGAAGATCCACGTTTTGTTAAGAGATCGCGCTCGGGCATGCAACCCACGGGTTCTACTTCTTCGGGTTCTCTTACATCTGCACCAAAAGCATCCCTGGCTCGAAATATCACTGGTGTTGTCACTAGAAACACTGCCAGTCAAGAAGCCGAGTAGGGCGTGGCGTTGAAATCAGTATTGGACGACGCTGTACATATATGATTGTTCTTGGGTTTTCTTGCTTTTAGAACTATGTTCTCCAAGTGTGTTGAGAATGTCCAGTTCTTCTTGCAGCTGCAATAAATCTGCTTATGTGTCGTTTACGTTCATATGAGTTCCTTTTAAGATCTTTACCGTTGTTTAAATGTTAAGAGTAATGGTACAATTTGAATCCTCCACCCTTTCTTATGGCAAACGCTTTAATATGCTTATGAATTGTTTTCGCTTTTCCAATTTCCATTTTAAGAGATTATTGGCTTTGCTAAAGAGATCTTCACCCAATTTTAATCCACCCTATACATATGGCAAACACTATGACTGAATTTATTCATCCTCTCTGTTTGTAGGAATCTCATAGATGCTGTAATTTCTATTTCCATCCAATTCCCATGATAAATATTATGAATGTATCCATGTAATTTATGTTTTTTCGATTTTTTTTTTTTAAATTCAACTAGTTATGTTGGACAATTGTTTATTTTTTTAATTAATAAGTTTTATTTAAGTTTATAAATTGATTAAAAATATAATAGTATAATATTAAAAAAAAAATCTATTGTAAAAAGGTACGCTTTTAAAATTTATGTGGTTGGAAATTAAAAAGATCAATTATGAACAAAGCATAAATAAACTATTAATTTTAGATATAAAAAAAATTAAATTATATACTTTAAAATTAATTTGCACCAATAACACAACAATAGATTTTAACATTGTTTTGTTGATTCTAATAAGCTGATGAAGGATTCGTATTTGTACAAATTAGGATATGCATTTTATGATAGAATCAATCTTGTCTAAGCTCTCAAAAAGTTTGTTTAGAAAGCTTACTCTACTTTTGGATAAAGGTATGCCTGCATATTAGTCTAAAAACACTTAAATTTTCTTACTATTCCTATGTTTTAGGGTGTTTGTGCACCTATAAGAATGCATTTTGTTGAATCACACTATCTCGATATTATTTTGGGGAGATAAATAGTGAACAAGTTTTAATGATCCCTCTTGGAAGACACGTTTAAATAGTAGATGTATATATAATATTTAGTGATGTTATGTTAATGCAAAATTTAATGTTTTATATAATCTTATAATGTAAATTAAAGATATAATATTATAATGTAAAGTGTAGTGTATCTTTTATTCATCATTTTAGTTTTTGGTTGGATATGGTAAAAATATGGGAATAGTGCATATAATCTTTCTATAGATTTGTACAAGCCTTTGCACATCAAAAAATAAGGGTGGCATTATTTGACATCTTTGTGAAAAAAAAACTTAAGATTTTAATTATAATCTACTAGATAGGAATTAATCATTAATACCATAGTTCACATTGGGTAAACAATGCAAAAGATATATAGCTTAAGCTAAGAAATTTAGTAGTTCATTTGTAGTTATCTTATATTTTAAATTCAAATTAGTGGAGGTTATATTGGTTAGAGATATCAAATCATATCTTTATATCTATATTAGTGTTAGATTTTTAATATTGATCCCTAGTCTCCTCCATGTTCTTTTATAAATTTCTTAGTTCTAGAAGAGTTATTTGAAGCCTATGTTATGGTAATTAAAAAACTATAGCTTATAACAACAATAAAATACAACTCAAAAAAGAAAAGTAAAACATGATGCATGTCATATATGAGGACCCAATATTGGTACAATAATTTGCAAAATGAAGTGCATATATGTTCCAAGAATAAGAATTGCATAGTTACTTGAATAAAATGTGCAACTCATAGGAAAATTTGGCATAGGTATATTGACACAACCTACCAAAATTCTAGTTCACCTAGTAATATTAAACAACAATGTGGGATATTGAAAGAGCTAGGTATGTTGTGGAGCTCTGTAGAAGCCAATGTTCCTATAGGGAATCATGTATCATTAAATTGCAACAAGGTAATAAAATCAGATCATTACTTCTCCAAATAAGAATTCATGTAACAATTTATAAAACTTTAAAACATAAGAATGAATAATTATTAGAAATAATGTTGAAAAATAATGTTGATGTTTCTTGTTACATACATTACACAAAATTCATCAACCAAGAAAATATTCCTCAATACAACTACGCCACCAAATAATTAGAAGCAAGAATGTCATATTCTTTAACATTATTTATGAAAATGGAACAATTGAAAGAGTTGAAAATATTATGGATTAATGAGCTGCAATCCATAATCTATTAGTGAGAGTTTTAAGGTGCTTGATACTAGAAATTGAGAGTCAATTAAGAAAAAAAGTATGTTTTGTTGAAATTTTTTGGAACACAAGACTCAAAACCCAAGGGTTTACAACAATTTAAGGTTTATATCTTAAATATTAATTCCTATGTCTTTCAGGAAAATAAATAGCATTAAATATCTAAAATGAATCAAAATCAAACCTTAATAGACTAGGTATCTAGTCATAATGGATTAAATATATGATTGGTACTAAAAAAATCACTTTGATTGATATGGATAAAAAAATTAGCAACATTAATTAGCTTTGTAGAGGATAATTTCTAAATTCATTTTTTTAAAATTTCAACTTAATTTATACTTTTCAAATAATTTTCCAAATATAGCTTCTATTTTTTTTTTTGTATATGCATAATTTTGAATGAATTTCAACTAGATAAAATTGATATTAAAACCTTCATCCTAAATCAAGCATAACCTCTAATTAAGCTAATGAAAATGAGAAAATGAATACCTGGTAATTGTATCAATACAAACCCTCTTTATTGAAATTTATTGATCAAGATGAGACTAATGTTTTTGATTAGATAAGAAGGGTAGGGCCCTGATCCACCTAAAATAAAGAATAGAGACAAAGAACTCAAAAAATAAGAATGGCCCAACACAACCAATCATAGAGAAACAACAAGACAAAAATAGAAACAAGAAAAGACCAGTCAGAAACAACAACAACAACAACAATAAATAGTTCAAGAAATAGAGCTTGAACCAAGAACAACCTCTAAAGGTGAGTTAAATAAAACTTTAACCTTCTTAGCATTTTTCTTCTTTTGATGAACCATCATCTAAGGAGAATCAAAGACTAAAATTGAGTAATTTTGATTAGAAGAGGAAGAATCCCTTCTAGTTTAGTAGAAAAGAGGAACAACATTAATTTTGGGTGAAGCATCTAAAACCAAGCTAGGAATGGCCAAATCCAAAGAGTGCACAATAGTATTTACAAAAGAAGAAACATCCATCACATCAAAATCATGTGGAGAAGAAGGATTGTACACAAAATGTTTTGAAACTGTTTCCAAAATAGGAACAACAACCACCTCATCAATGGGTATGTGTGGGATCATGATAGGCAAAAAAGTGGCGATATGATGGGTATGTGGCTCATGAATTTATTTTACCCAAAATTGATGAAACAAAAAGGGTTTTTAAAGGAGATTCTCAGCTTTCCACCAATATAAATTATGATTTACTTTGAATTTAATAAATAATTATTATTCATTTTCTATAGCTTTCAAACAGCATCACATTTTTTGAATCTAAAACATGCATCACATTCTATGATTTGCATACTATAAGATTAAAAAAAATGGAATTTCAAGAATTTTTGACCAAGTTAAGGTGGTCAGACATACGAGTTCTTTATATTTTTTAAAATTTGTAATAAAAAATCATAATTAAATATTTACTTGGAAAATAATACAAAAAAATATGCATCACATCGGGACATCAGTCCTCTACTTATATCTAAAATATTATAAAAAATAATTATAATTTTATTTTGGTTAGGGTGGTCAGACAGACACCTACTTCTTATTTTTCCCTAAAATTTAAGTGCTCTTGCATTGGAATTTCAAATTTTCACCAAATAGATTTAGAAAATAGAAATAAACCTATTAGTTTAGAAACTACATTCAATTTTCTACAGAATCTATTCTTACATATTTTTGAAATAATATAGATAACTTTTTCAAATTTTTACATCAAGTTGCCTAACTTTGATTTTTCTAAATTTTTTGCCACTTAAGGGCCTATTTTTTCCATGATGATCTTGCACATACCCCAATAATATTTTTCTTCACGGAAGGAGAAGGAGGCCTTGATTCTTCATTAGAAGAAGAAAAATCAGCAGTAGGACGCATTGTTAAGTGTTCACAAAGTGAGTTCTTCCATCAAGTAGCAGAGGAAGTTGGGCGGGAGCCAAAAGAACAATCACAAGCCAAGTGAACAACAATAAAATAGTGTCTACAACAAAAGGGAAGACCCTCATAGTCCACAATCTAAGACCATGACCAACTATTAACATACAAAACTACCTCACTAGGTAGACCCTTCAAAAGATCAACCTCCACAAGGATCCTACCAAAGGAGGTGTGAAAAAAATTCTTGGAAGTCATATCTACTTTCAAGAATCTATCAAGAGAATTATCAATGCCCTCATAGGCACAAGAGCACCAAAAATATAAGGGAAGATAAGACAATATTACCTAAATAGGCACTACATCTAATGGTTCATTCAAAGGATTAAAAAAATGAACCGAAAGTCTAATGGAGAGGGGATGAGAATCCCTAACCCACAAACCATAGTCTAAAATAGCATGTTTATCCTCAAGAGAGTTGAAACTCATGACAAGAAAACCCCTAGAAGAAGGGTAAATCTCAATTAGACCATCAACCAAAGGAGCCCAATGGTTGGTGATCCAAAGTTGTAAATTAGGGAGGGAAGTCCACAAGCAGAAAAATCTACAAATAAGTGCATTCTTAGAGTAAAAAGAAATATTTTCAGTATCCTCCTTACTTGAAGAGACAATAGGAGAAACATATGCACACAAAAAGGGATACACAAAGCCCTCCCTTGGCCTCTTTAGCTTCAAAACATCAAAATATGATGGCAAGGGACTAGTGTAATCATGTAGGCTATTGGGAGAAGTCCCAATGTCACCCTTAGCATCAATTGAAGATGAACCCACAACCATAGTAGTAAAATTAGTTGGTGAAGAACCTACAACCATAGCAACAACATCAGTTGGGGAACCCACAACCACAACAACACCCGCAACCACCCCAAAATGAAATATACACTCTACAACACCACACAATGGCAGAACAGAGCCATTCCATATTGTTGAATGGCCCACACCACTCAGCAGAGGGAGAGAAATGTCTATAGGAAGGGGATCAAGAAAATCCTTAGAAGCTCCTACGACCCTTCCAATCATAGGAGGAGAGGATGATGCCACACCAATGCCCAGATCTACTATGAGTTCAACCCCAAGTGGAGACATTCCAGGACAGGAGGATTGGGGGAGGCCGAGAGAGGATGGGGCAGTAAAGCAATTCAAAATTTTGCCTAGGCGAGAGGAATTAGAGCTAACGGGAGAGTATGTGGCCGTAATGGGAGACCTCTTCATAAATGATAATAATAAGATGTGACTAATGTTGGTGCTTAAAGAGTCATGCATTTTTTGTGTACCATGTACCTATCAAGTGATGATGTTATGTAATCTACTAGGTTGAACCCACTATTGGTGTAGGTGACAATGACCTTAATCAAACCAAACCCAACAAATGGAGAATGGAAGTTTTGGTGCCAAAAGCAACCCACACAACCTCTATAGATGTTTGAAACTCTCATTACAAGTTTAATCTTTAGTTGTAAATAAATAGAACTATGTTATAGGCACATTGATAAGTTGCTATAGGAATAAAAAAATATACTTGTAGAAATCTTAAAATGACTAAAACATTTTCATCCTGTCATTCCATCATTACCCTCATTTCTTCTATCTATATTAAATTAAGCTAACATTTTTTTTTCATCCATAATAATTAAATAATTTTTATAAATTAATTAATTATCTTAATATTTTTATTATGTCTACATTAATTAAATAAATTTTAATTATTTAATTAATTCATCCATTATCTTTGTCCCTCCAACATTGATTAAAATTAAATTTCAATTTATCTTTAGTCCTCTATAATTAAAATTTCAAAAATTATTTAATTAGCTAACACTAATTTTTCAAATAAATTAAATATAATTTATTAAAATTATATAGTTTCCTCTAAAATTATTTAAATTAAATATTTTCATCTAAAATAAATAAATAAATATTTATTTATTTCTCAAATTATCATTTTGAATTAAATAAATTTATTTATTTAATTCTTCTAACTTTCCCTCATTCATCAAAATTCAAATTATGGGTCTTACCCTATCTTGAATTTTCATATCCATTGATCTTGAAAACCAATCTCCCCCATTGATCAAATGTTAAGTGAAGAATACAAATAAGAGGCTTTCACTTCATTCAAACCCCCTAGCTCTTTTATGATCAAAATATCCCTAGAAAATTTATGATAACAAATCTCCCTAACACTCTTGGTATCTCGAACACTTGTTATCAAAACCACTATAGGAGGTTTATCTCAAGAATATTATTAATCAATATCATTATCAAGCATAAATATCATTTATATTTGATAGTTTATTATTATCATTGTGTCATATCATTATTTGTCTTTCATAGTTTTTTACTTTGAAGAGCAACCAACAATAGAGAAAATCGGTAAAACCCGTTTTACCCTTTTATCAAAAACAATAGAGAAAATCAAGATCTTTGCTATGATGGATTTACTTGTTATCTAAATTCTATATTCTAAGCTAAGATCTCTTAACCTTCATTGTGTGATTGTGAAAGTGTGAGTTTGTATGTTGATTGCATTTTGTGATTCATATTTTTATCATAATTTTTTTGGCATGCCTAATGAGACCCACATCCCTATTAGATATTTGTTTTTTCAAGGTTTTGTTAACCCCATCTTTCTTGTTTTTAGTTCTTTTAAGCAAAAAAAAATTTGGAAATAAATTTTGTATGTCAAAGAAAAGATTGTAGCATCGTAAATTGCCACCCCTAATAATTTCACACTAGGTTTAGATCCCACATATGTGCTTGGATCCATTCTGCTTATAATTTCCCCATTTTACAATCATTTTAAACAAATCAAATTTAAATTAGGTATTATACTTTAATATTTATTTAAAGATAGTAAAAACCCCAAAATATGTTTTCACTAGGGTGTTACTGCCCTTGTCTAGCCTATTTTGGACCAAATTAAAATATGTCATTGTTGGTATTTTAACATTAACAAATCCAATCCTTTTTTTTAGCTTTCGATAACTAATTTTGTGGGAAAATTAATTATGCATATAGATACATGCCTTTTTCAACATTTTAAATCATAGAAGATCTTTTGAGCAAGAGAGAAACCTTAAAAAGTAATCAAGGCAACTCAAGAGAAAAATAAGCAACATTTTTTATAGCACTTTCATCAATCAAGATCATGTTTTGCAAGGAATTAGAAAGAATGAATCAATTATGAACAAGGAGCTATTATGATCTATCATGTCATTATTATGAATATGTGTGTGTTATCCTCTATGTGGTAGATATATGTCATTATTTTATGCAAAATTTCATACACAATCAAATCCAGAAATTAACTAGCAATAATCAATATGGATTGTGGAAACTTGATATAATTGACAATCTATAATGTTTTGTGGACTAACCTATTATAGGTCTTCAAGCCATTTAAAAAATCCCTCAAACAACCTTTGGTGGAAAATCATGGTGTGGACATCAATTATTATCATCAATTATTCTATGTGGAGGTGGAAAAAAAAAAAAGGGTTTGGCTTAGGAAATCCCTTATACTACACAACCTATCCCCCTCTTTTCATTTGTGCAGGATAGATCTAAAAGTTTCATTAGGAGCAAGTGACAAAAAACACAAAGGAGACTAGAGCCTACCTTTCAGAGTTTTCAAATACCATAAAGTGGCATATCTGGACAAAGGGTACCACTACCCTTGTCCCTCCAATTTAGGCCCAAATTTTAATTCTATATCATTTTCGTATCTCTACAATTGTTCAACAATTTCTATTTTCATTTGTGTGATAAATTACATTTGTAGAAATATGGTTTAAGTTAAATCTAGGCTTGGTAAAATACACATGAAAATTTTAAGATTGTATATAGCATTATTTCTATGGTTGATTCTTTGGATGATATAATCTACCACCATAGTAAATTCAAAGTACTAATAAAGGAGTTAGATAATTTTTAGGATTTGAGTATTTTCAAATTGCTCCTATCTGGAATGAAAAGGGAGAAATAATATCTTGCAAGGAGTGGAAATCTAATTTTATTGACATTCTCCTTCCTATTTATGTAAAAATCAATACATGTGGTGAGAGGGGTATAAATAAATTAAATTTTAGCATGGAGATTCTTTCCAAACTTGAATACAACATGGTTTGTCTCTTTAACATGGTATAGAGATTAATAGGTGATGATTACACTAATCAAATGGTTAGGGTCAATTAGTTTCTCACTCAGATGATAACTTGTCATCAAAGTAGAATGTAAATAAGGATATTTGAAATGTAGATATTTGAGTTGTGTTTCAATCAATCATTAGATTTTAGCATCAACAAAAGATCGACAAGTCAGAATGAACACATTATAAATACTTTATCAGCTCCAAATGGTAGTTTTGATCTAATCAAATCCATTTAGAGGTATAAATGTTTTTAGTAGACTTGAACCACTATAGTAGTGATCTATTTCTTATATTTTAAATGTATTTCATCATATTTGAAGGTGACATTGCCTATTTTTTTCTTTTTTATTATAAGCGATAGAATAAGGCTTTGAGCTTGTGCTCCCTTGCTTCTATAGAAGGGAATTTCAAGCCTTATTCTAGGATTTGTGTCCTTACGTTTTGAGCAGGATTTTATAAGAATTAGTCTTGTACAATTAGGTTTTTTTAAGTTCGAATATATTGTTGTAATTTTCACTTTAATATTAATAAATAATTTAATTTTGTGGCTTATATGAATACATGTTACATGTTTAGTGCCTCCTCATTGTAAAGAAATAGTTTTTGAATATTAATAATCAAAGACAATAAATGTTCTCATTGTACATTTTTTGTAATAGATGTTTAGTTGATGGATTATATTTAATAAATAGATTAAACTTTCTATCATTTGAATGATTGAAAATATTTTGGTTATATAAGGAACTTAAAGAAGAATAATGATGTTGTTCATCAATCGATTTTATTATTTTAAAGGAATAATATTGTAAAAACCACTGAAGTAGGGTCATAGTTTGTTATCAGGGAAATTTATTCCTTTCAAAACTCTATAATGGATAAGACACCCATCTGATTAGTTCACAAGATCAAAACCTAGACAAAATCAACATACAAATAGAAAATTATCTTTTTCCTTTTTTTGTTTTATTTTATTTTCATTTTACATCATTGATGTATAGAGCTACAAAAGGTTTTGAAGAATATTTAGCCAATTAATTTCATCCCAAATTATTTGTGTAAATTTTTTTATCTTTTTTTACATCATTTTAAATACCATTATAAACTAAAAATGATGTTATGTAAAGGGAAACCCACCTTGGTTCTGTAGAGCCTAAAGTGTAGAGGAGAATAATTATAAATCTATCCCATGTTCGTTGGTTTTTTTATCTAATGTTCTCAATGATAGGACTTGGATAACCCTTGGAGAAACTTTGACAATTAATTGGAACCACCAAGAGAGTCATTTCCTCCCATGGACTTTATTAGTTCTTAGCTTAAATGGGGTGTCACATTTACCTTCTCTTTACTTAGCTCTTAGGGGGGGACATTTGTTGTACTTTGAGTTAAAAGTAGTCCTTAGGGGGTCATCATGTGTCCTTTCATTGTTGATATGAAAAAGTGTCTCAATAGTGCCTAGCTCTATCTTATCTTTCTAATACTATAATATTTTAGATTTTTGATATGTTAAGGTTTCGATCCTAAATTTATTTTATCAATTTCTTTTTTTTTCCAAAAAAATATGTACAATATATTTAGTGTTATTTTTTATCGATTCATCAAATTTTGAAACAAATTAGATTTTTACTTTACAATATATTCTATAAAAATTTCAAAAAAAGGGGAATTATTCTCAAATTTTAATTTATTAGGATTTGTATACTTTAAAATTAATAAAAAATCATGTAGAGGATAGGGGCCCATAGTAGGGTGGGTCAAATTTTTAGGTCCACATGGCTATCCACATTCACCAAAAAAATTTAAACACTAGACCGCCACGTCACCATGCCACTCGTGCATCGACCCATATAATTTTTTTTGAAAAATGGATGACCCCACCACTTTTCAAGCACAGTTTATGCTAACATGTCAAAAATGGGCTGATTTTTCCCTTCACCCAAAATTGGAGCCCACCTGCCTCCTCAATTGATGAGAGCATCTACATACATAGGATCGAACGACCACCTGTTCACAACAATCTCGCCACCCTTAACCATTAGTTTAGAGAATTAAACACTCGCAACCTCCTTTGTTTCCTCAACTACACAACATGCCTTACATATCGCTTCGCATTTACTAGCACTGTCGAGCATGTTAATCATACATAAAGGTTAATTCAATGCTTCACATTCTCGCATATCCCACTTACTCTCATTCCTTTCATTTGCAAACATTCTTGACTGTTTGGTTGGTTTCACTCTGAAACTTATTTGGCTCTCCACACTTCATTGTTCAGCTCTTCACGCTTCTTTGTTCAACTTCGCACTCTCAATAGCCACTTTTCTCATGTAGGTGAGGTTTACAACCTCACTCAACCTCTACTAGTCTCTATGAATAGGACAATATTCTACCATACACTTAGTTTTTTCAAATAATTTCTTTGTGACTTTTTTTTTTTCAATAGTATTCATAAAATGAAATGTTGGGATGGTTTCACTATTTTTTATTTTCCTCTATACTCGTACTCTTTTGTTCTTCATTTCATAATGTTTACTTTGCATTTTTCTTTTCATATTTGCTTCCTCATACAAAATATAAAATGGGTTTGACTAGTTTAAATCATTTTTCATTACTATTACACTTGTTCAATGAAATATGGAGAGGGCTTGATTGGTTTTGTTTTCATCTGTTCGTCATTCCACAAACTTCAACTCTAAAATTTCTTTTATATTTCTTTATTATTCTAAAATGTGAAAATCGTTACAATATATTTGTCTATTACTAGGAAATATTCATAGGGTTTTAATGCTTATCATTTCAAGGGTTTCTGCCATGCACTTTCATTCGTGTCTTTCTCATTGCATAGACTTTAACCCTAAAATTTTCTTATAATATTCCCATGTTAATTTGAAATATAAAAATGGTATGAGTGGTTTTCATTTCAAACATATTTTGGTAGGTAATAGTATTATTCTGTTCTTCCATGCACAATAGTTATGTCTGTGTAATGCTTTTATTATTTGATTGTTACTAGCATACATGGAAAGTTTTACACTAGTTCAAAACTATAGGGTTTTTTTCCATGCACTTGTATTCCTCTCTTTGACAATGCATGAACTTTAACTCTACAATTTTTTTTTTTTGCATTTTTTTGTTATTCCTAAATACAGAAATGGTTATACTATTTTTATTATTCATATGGCTATAATGTTTATCATTCCGAGTGTTATTTCCATGCACTTGAATTTGTTTGTTCCTCATTGAACAATATGGAAACAACTTCACTAATATGCTATCCATGTGTTCGTCATTCCACAAATTGTTACTCTCCAATTTGCTTAAAATAATCTCATGAAAATACGAAAAATATGGAAATGGTAGCACAAGTTGTAATTTCGATCAAATTATGCTATGCTTTTCTTAATTTCATTGTTAATACCAAACATGGAATTTTTTTGACTAGTTCATAATTACAAGGTTTTGTGGCATGCACTTCTATTCTTGTGTTCGATATTGCACGAACTTTAACTCTACAAATTGGCTTTGATATTTTTTTGTTATTCCCAAATATGAAAATGGGTTTGTTTGTTTTCATTTCGAAGATTTAATGTCATTCAAAGATATATATATATATATATATATGTATGTATATATATGAAAGAACCATCGATGATAGAGATTTTGAACAAGCACAACAGATAAAATGCATAAGCTCAACCTATCTTATCAGATAATCAAGGGTCTCCTTATAAAGAAGAAATATCCAAGCATGAGGTGTTGAGGTGTTTCAACACCTCTCTAGTCTATAAACTAGCCAGGCAAAACATCAGGAAAATATCAGCCTGCAGAATAAATGCCTAAGTAGGCTTAGGTCAACTTATGTGTATGCAAGCATTAATGTATACACTGACACCCCCCCTTAAGAATAACTTAGGTGGGCATGGATAAAATGGGTCCTGACTAATAGCTTGGTGAGGTACCCATGTATAATGCATTCTCTCTAAAAATAGAGTAAGCTAGAAAACTCAGTGGGAAAAAACTATCAAAAAAAGAGAGAAGTGGAGAAGACTAGAAAGCCCCCCCAGGAATGATGATTTTGATATAGACCACACGCCAAGAAGAGATCGTAGATGAATGAACTTTCTCTCAGTGAAGGGTTTGGTGAAGATGTCAACAACCTGCTCTGAAGACTAGCAAAAGACCAAGTCGACGATTTGACCATGAATCAACTCTCGAATGTAATGCATATGAATCTGTATGTGTTTAGTTTGTTGATGCTGAACCAGATTCCTACATATCTGAATAGTAATTTGGTTGTCACAATAGATGACTATAGGCTTCCTGAAAGAAGTACCAAAATAAAAAAGAATTCCTTGAAGCCATATAGCCTCAAAGTGATCCCACAATACTGGTTTACAATTTTTGGCTAAATTGGACACTGAAATTATTATTTTTAACTAAATATTCACATTCAGGCACCTATAGCGGCTAAACCATGAGGAATTTGAAGATGATGCAAATTAGAGTCTCGTCACATTTTGTCTATAGATTCTAAAAATATTTTTTTCAAAATTTTTGGAATGATATTGCACTTCTTTTTCTATCTCCCATGAAAAACTGGTTTTTTTCATAAAACAACATTTTAAAAAACTGACACACCGTATAACACTTAACACTTTTTCCATGAAGGATAAAATTCTAATTGTTTCGAATTTAAATTTGTAACTCCAATATCTAGTGCTTCTAGTTGGTTAGATAGTTTTTTATTGAATATTTTTTCTTTAATCAACTTTTGAAGTCAAACCAATTACAATTCAGACATAGCACAACCATATAACGTGTAAATTTTTTTGTATAGATCAAAAAAATAATTTTTTTTTTTTTGGATCAAAGACTTCAATATATGGTGCACTCATATTTTTCCATTTTTTTTTTGATAATCTGCTATTTTTCCACATGTGTTGAACAAATACCTTCATTTTCGATGAAAAATCTATGTTTATTAAAACTAAAAAACAAATACATAATAAAACCAAAAAATATTAAAATTATATTCAATGGATAGATCATTCTAAAGAACACCATAATCATTTGAAATAAATTTTAAATGAATTCATTTGATCCTCCAAAAGCTAAATCAAAAGTGATTTTCTATCAGCATTTGATAGGTGTAAAGGAGACTCATTTATAGGTATGGTTTAAAAATAGCGAGGTTCTATCCAAGGGGGTTTGATCTAAGGTGGTTTGATCAAACCCTCTTCAATTGGAATCCTTAAAATGAAACTTTTTAAGGCTTAAATCATTATGTTTTTAAAAATATGCGATTTCAACAAAAAATACTTCCTCTCAGAAATTATAAACCACTATTGTGGAAGCACCTCTCAGTAGCTGAGTTAATAGCCCTCCTGAACTTTGTCTCCATGGATGATATAGCAATAGAATTCTTCTTCTTGCTAGACCAAATCATAGGACTTGGACCAAGTGAAAATTTGTAACCTGAAGTGGACTTACGATGCTCAGAATGTCACCATCCCAATCTAAATCTATATAACCAACCAATTCAATTGATTAACCAACTCCGTAGTAAATCCCAAACCCAATAATACCATGAAGATAGTGAAGAATCGTCTTAGCTTCTTTCTAATGTATCTCATGAGGTTTCTACATGAATCTTGAAACCATGCCTACTGCATAGGCAATGTTTGGCCTGGTATGAGTCAAGCATATAAGACTACCAAAAATTTGTTGATACAATGTAGCATCAACTAATGGTGTAGTATAGGAAACCTCAAGCTTGACTCCAGAAAAAAAGGGGGTCGAAGATGGTTTGGAAGTAGTCATATGAAACCGTTCAAGTAGATCAAGAGTATACTTGGGTTGTGCAAGAGTAATCCCTGAAGCTAACTTTGAAATATAAACTCCAAGGAAGTAGTGCAATAAACCCAAGTTTTTCATATCAAATCTATCCTAATATGATGCATTCACTCCTATAATGGTAGATGAAGTACTCCTAGTAATCAAAAGATCATCAACACATAGAACCAGTATCAAAAGTGAATCATCTTGTCATAGTAGATACACATTAGGATCAAAATGACATCTAGTAAAACTTGAAGATAGGAGGTAGGAGTCCATCTTGGCATACCAAGCTCTAGGAGTTTGTTTAAGGCTATAGATAGATTTATTAAGTATAGAAACTAAGGATGAATCCTGAATAAAACCCGGTGGTTGTTCCATGAATATTTTTTCCTTGAGGTATCCATGAAGAAAAGAACTCTTCACATCCATTTGATGTACATTCAATCCATGTGATGTGGCTATATCAAGTTTGAGTCTAATGGAAGTCATCTTAGCATTTGGTGCAAAGGTTTTTTTATAGTCAATGCCTAGAGCTTGTGAAAAACCTTTGGCTACCAATCGTGATTTGGACTTATCAACTGACCCATAAAATGCAAATTTAGTTCGATATATCCATCTACATCGAACTATCTTCCTTCCCTTAGGAAGTGAAGTCAAATCCCAATTGTAATTTCTAATCAAGGAATCAAATTCCTCATCCATAGCCATATCGCACTCTGTTATGCCTGATGCCTCTTTGAATTTCTATGGATCAAAAACTAAAGCAACGAAGGCATGTGGCTCCCCATAAAAATCAACTTGAATCAATCTGTCATCTGTTGAATCTTGTACCACTATTTCTATTATATGTATAGTGTAAGATGTGGGTGATTCTAGTGTATATATATCAACTTCTAATGAAATCCATGAACTAGATGAAGATGAACCCTCATCACTATGAGAACTGGAAGAAGAAGATACTACACTAGGAATTTGATGAGAAGGATCTGAATCATCAGTACTATAATCAGGGTTTGAAGAGTCCACAATATGTTGAGAAGTGTCAAGTATAGTTTCAAGAGATGTTTCTTGAAACTTAAGACTTCTCTCAATAAAAAACTCATGTATGGTAGGGTGGGGTAGGCGATATTATTTTACACCATCTGGATATCTCACAAAGATGCAAGGTTTGGATTGTGGGTCCATAACCTTGCCTTGTTCTTTTCGAATGTGTGCCATTGCATGAGATCCAAAAACTCTAAAATGATCAACTGTTGGTTTCCATCCTTTCCAAGCTTCAAAGAGAGTGATACCCTTTAAGGATTTATGTGGAACTCTATTTGTATGTAGCATGCGTAGTTGATTGCTTCTATCAAATATGATGGTCTGAGGCAACTAGAGTGAATCTTGTAATTAGCCATCTCTTTTAAAGATCTATTTTTTTATTCTGAAACACCATTTTTTTGTGGGGTATAAGGAATTTTGTACTACATATTTATCCCCTCTAATATACAAAACTACTCAAAACTACTCAAAACTATTATTAACATATTCTCTCGCATTATCTATTTGAAGAACCTTGATGACTTTCCATGATTGTTTTTCGACAAGAGCTTTAAAATCTTGAAAAGACTCAAACACTTCTGATTTTTGTCTAAGAAATTAGACCCATGTAAAATGTGAGAAATCGTCAATGAAGGTGATAACATGTCTAGCCTTTGTAAAATATGGATGGGGACAAGCCCCTAAAACATCACTATGAGCAAGTTTTGAAACTTGTGTTGCCCTCTTTGATTTACCTTTGTCAAATTTTGCTTCTAGATGCTTGCCAAGTGCACAACCTTCGCAAAGGCCTTTAGAAAATTTAACCTTAGGTAATCCCTTAACCATATTATTTTGACATAGTTGTTCAAGATAGTGATAGTTAATATGGCCAAACCGCTCACGCCATAGTTTTCTAACTTCATCTAAATGAGCTAGTAGTGATTTTGGTGAAATATCTATGTAAAAATTTGAGAAGGCATATAATCTAGATTTGTGATTTGTCTCTCCTATTTCTAGCAAATTATTGCTTTGTAATTCTCTTATCTCAACTCAATCTACAGAAAATTGTACTCTCATGCCCTTCCCAAAATGATTTTTTTGATACATTAAAAGGAGATTAGTTGAGAGTGAAGGTACACTTAGAACATTGGCAAATGTTCTTCCTTCAACTTCAAAAAACCCTCTCCCTTTTACTAATGTTCGAGTATCATCACCTAAGGTGATTGTGGACATACTTTATGGTTCTGAGGATGAAAAGACAACTTGTGAAGAACCCATATGGTGTGAAGCATGAAAGTCAAGAATCCCTGATGGAGATAAAGATTCACTAGAAACTAAGGCTTTTCCATTTGATTTCTCTTTGTCCTTAGTATTATCTTTATTTGATGAATATGCCTTGATAGAATCAGGTAGCCCTATATTATTATTTTTGAGAATTTATTTTATAAATTCAATGTTTTTCTTCATGCAGTGATGTTCATCATGTCCAATATTTTTATAAAAGGGGAATGCAACTCTTTACCTTGAGAGTACCTTCTGGAGTTGTCAATTTTTATTTCTTTCTTAACTTCCTTGTCCTTTTTATTGTTCTTCTTCTCCCCTTTTGAAGTTTTATGTGTTTTATTCCCTACAAGTGGGGCTTGAGGTTTCATAGAATTCAAAGTACCCATTTGAATTAACTTTTCCTACTCCCTTGTGAGGCCCATAATGAATTTATCAAGTGTGGGCATTGACCATGGGGCTCCAATAGCCCTTTTAGTGTAGAAATTTGATACAAACACATAAAATTATGGACCTAGCTTGGAAAGTATGGAAAGGATTAATTGATACTCTTTCTTGTCAATTCCACAATCATTTAAGCACAACTTCAAGGATTTAAACTTAGTAAAAAAGTCTTGTAAAGCTGAAAAATTCCTAGGACTAAGACCTAAGAGTTGATTTTCCAACTCATGGCTTCTAAGTTCATCTATTTTCCAACTTTTTTTGTCAAGATCTTTCCAAAATTGGTTGGGTTTTTTCAAGTTTTCAACATGGAAAAATAATTCAGGAGATAAATTTAAGCATAGAAAGACAATTTATTGATCACACTTATTGAAAAAAAATTCTTTGTCTTTAGTTGCATTAGGTTCTTTCAATGTTCCCATAGTTACCCTATATAAGCCTTTATTCTTGAGTACAAGAATTACTTTCATCTTCCAATAATGATAATTGAAAGGTGTTAAGGGCACTATAATAACATTAAATTCCATATTGGTTTGACTTAGATAGTTTCTTGTAGAAATGCATGCAGAAGTGAAAAAACACAAGCACTTCTCAAAGAAGTGGGAAAATGAACTACCCACAACAACCCCCTTTATTATTTTGTTTCCCCCCACAATTTTACACTTTACAAGAGTGCTTGTAAATCGTCCAAAAGAGGCATAAACAAGCACTTTATAGAATGAGTGACATAATATGCTCTTTGGTCACATGGAAAAAAAATATGCCCTTTTTAAAAAACCCAAAAATGAGTTATGATGCAAAAGTTATTGACAATTTGAAAATTTTCAGCCTTTAAAAAATATATGACCCTTCATATAGAAAAAAAAATCAGATTTAAAAAAAAATGCAGTGCATCAAAAAGTCATAATGAGGGAAAAAAAAGATATAGAAGCCCTCTAAAAAATAAAATGCCGAGATTAGCAAATCAAGTCATTTCCTTCCAATCATAGATCAACGTCTCTAGGTCTTTGCTTTGATTCATCCAGATTTGGTGGTGTCAAACTAGTGCCCTCCCCTGTAGCCCAGAGCTTGGTAACACCAAAATTGGAAGGACAGAGGAAAATACTAGTAGCAATGGTGCATAGAAGGGAGGAGGAGTTGCAGGCAATGGATTTTGTGGCCTCTCACTCATGGATACTAGATCTCTATGCAGGCCAAGAAATTCCAGAGCAAGCACTTAAAGGGCCTAGACTTTGGTGGCATATTATCTCCCTAAAGGCGTGATTCATAGATTTGAGCCTTCCTTGGTAAAAAATGTATGGCTGCAAACAAAAATTGGAGCCTTTCTTGGTCAAAAAGCATGCCTCTTAGAACATAAATGTTTTAAAAGCAAGGGATATGGGCTATACTCATGGCAAGAATAGGAAAATCACCTTCTTTATTAGAAATCATGCCCATTGGAAAAAAAATCACTCCCACAGTAGACTTATTGCAAGCTAAAAGTCTCACCTCCCTTTTGTGATATCACTACCCTAAATGGGGGTAGTTTAGCGCTACAAAGAGTAGAGGTTTGTATATACATCCTCACCTCATGCCAAGGTGAATCGCACCTAATTGGTGTGGAAACATCATAGAGAGTGGGAAGAGTAGATGAAACAAGGTTAATCAAACCTTCTCATCTTATACCCAACATCCTAATCCAAAAAATGCCCTCAACATAGAGAACTCATGCATAGAGAGCTAGGCGTCCTCAACACAAGCTCACGGTGGCAACACATAGGCAATAACTAGGTCAATTTTCCTTTTTTGCAAATTTCAAATGTGCAGGGATGAAAGGAAACAAAATGTAAGAAATTCAAACACTATGGCCTTCTAAAATCCCGAGTGGCTCTCATACCATGAAAGAACCATTGATGACATAGATTTTGAACAAGAATAGGAGATAGAATGCATAAAATCAACCTGTCTTATTAGACAATTAGGGGTCTCCTTATAAAGGAGAAATATCCAAGTATGAGGTGTTGAGGTGTTTCAATACCTCTCCAATCTATAAACTAGCTGGGAAAAATATCAAGAAAATATCAGCTTGCACAATAAATGCCTAAGTAGGCTTAGGTCAACTTCTGTGTATGCAAGCATTAATGTATACACTAACAATATATATAATAAAATTAGACCGTCACATCACCCTACCACTTGTGCATCCACCCATATATATACATATATATATATATATATATATATCTTTTCTTATATATGTCATTTATATACAAACTATATATATAATATAACATATATAAAAACAAATATATATATATATATGTAATTATATATATAAATATATACATATATGTTATTATATATTATATATATGTGTCTATGTAATTATATATATGCATATATATATTTACATATAGGGTATGTGCAGGATCATCATGGAAAAAACAAGCCCTTAAGTGGCATAAAATTCAGAAAAATGAGAGTTAGGCAACTTGATATAAAATTTTGAATAATTTATCTATATTCTTTCAAAAATATGTAAGAATAGAATTTATATAAAATTGAATTTAGTTTCTAAATTACTAGGTTTATTTATAAAAAAATAAAATCTATTTGGTGAAAATTTGAAATTTCAATAAAGTAGTACTTAAATTTCAAGGAAAAAATAAGAAGTAGGTGTCTATCTAACCACCCTAACCACACTAAAATGATAATACTTTTTTATAATACTCTATATATAAGTAGAGGACTCATGTACCGATGTGATGTATAATTTTTGTAATTTTTTTCTAAGTAAATAATTAATTATATTTTTTTTATGACAACTTAAAAAAAATATAAAGGCTCGTATGTCTGACCACCTTAACTTGGTCAAAACTTCAAGAAATTCAATTTTTTCTTCTTTAATCTTATATTATGCAAATCATAGAATGTGACGCATGTGTTGGATTCAAAAAATATGATACCCTTTGAAAGCTATACATGTTTTTCAATCAGCCTAAAAATTAGGACTTTAGTCATAACTCAATAGAAAATGAATAATAATTATTTATTAAATTCAAAGTAAAGCATAATTTATATTGGTGGAAAGTTGAGAATCTCATTTAAAAACCCTTTTCATTTCATCAATTTTGGGTAAAAAAAAGTCGTCAGCCACATACCCATCATATTGCCACTTTTTGGCCCATCATGATCCTGCACATACCCTATATACATATATATAACTATATATAATAACATATGTATATATTTATATATGTATATATGTTATTATATGATTATGGTAATAGTTGTTTTCATTTCGAAGATATTCTAACATGAAATTGTATTATTATGGTCTTCCATACACATTTATTTCGTCTCTGAGATGGTTTTTTTCATTTCATTCATACTACCAAACATGGAAAGGGGTTGACTGGTTCACAATTAGAGGGTTATCTTCCATGCACTTGTATTTTTTTGTTCGATAATGCACAAACCTTCACTTTGCAATTTTCCTTTGCTATTATTTTGGTATTCACAAATATGAAAATGACTTAACTAGTTTTTATTCGAAGATATTCTTCCATGCAATTAAAGACTCCATACCAAACCAACACTGAACATATAAAGATATTTATAAATAAAAAATGCATATCTCCATATTTTCCAATTTACATTTACCACAACTCACTTCCATATTCATATATACATGGAACTGCAGACATTCAACTCCCCAAATAAAAAAGTGAAGTTGTTTTTTTTTTATGGAGGGTATAACCAATGGAACAAAGGATGCATTACATTCTCCATCGAAAAGAAGAACTTCACTTTTTTATTAATTCCATATTTGTATATACATGGAACTGTAGACATTCAACTACAGTTTCCTTCTCCTCTTTTTCCACATGCAACCACCAAAAAACAATATGTTAAGCCCACCATAATACATACAATCTCTGCAATTGAAGGCATCCAAACAAGTTTTAAAATTTGAAAAAGGAGGACACAAAATAGAGACTCCATGAAAAACCACCATTTCAGATTTACAAATTCAGAAATGAATTTCTCAATATTTTTCAATTTCCATTTACCATAGCCTCACTTCCATATTCAAATCTAGATGAAACTACATACATACAAGTGCCCAAATAAAAAAGTGAAGTTGTTATCTTAGATGGAGAGTGTAACGAATGGAAGAAATGATGCATAATGAAGGGATATGCTAAGGCTAATTTTAATGTGGGGTGCTTGCAAGAACATAAGCAACAACACCGTTACACTTTCCATCACAATAGAACAACTTTACCTTTTGATTAATTCTTTAAGCCTTTGAATTCCAATCTATTGTATGCTATGAAAAGTGGGATAGGGGGGGGGTTGGATTGGAATTGGTGGTGGGATAGTCTTGGCTCTTTGTTGTTCTTGTACCATTGGATGTATTAAAATATTGGTGGCGATGTAATGAAAGTGGTGATACTATAGGAGAGTGTGGGTTATACAAAATTTATATTTTGGTTGCATTTTTTAATGCTACAAGCCATTAACAATAAATATGTGTATATAAAAATATTTTTTTCTTTTAGATGGACTATGTAAGAGCATAAGCAACAACATATATTTAAGGGGACTGTGGGTTATACTAATTTTATGTTTTGGCTGCATGTTTTAATGCTATGGGCCATTAATAATCAATATGGCTTGTGTGTTTGTGGTATCAAATGTACATTGAATATTCTATGACATGTAATATTGTGAGTAACTATTTGTGTTTAGGACAAATATAAACAGATTAAATACTATTTTTCTAGTATAATGATTTGAGTACCCTTGTTGACTTTGTGGGTGAACATTGTTTTACAATTGCATATTAATGGGGTCCTATACACCCTATGTTTGGAGGTCCACATGTTTCTACATGATACTATTTACAATTTCTTGCATGAATTATTTTTCTTACCAAGAATATAGAATTGCTAGAATTGATGAGTCGGAATACATACATACATATATATATGTGTGTATAAATATATGTACATGTATGTATGTATGTATATATATACATATACCTAGACATATATATGCATGTTTAGATATGAAAATAATCTTAATCAACATCATGCATCTAATTCTACTCTAATTAACATCCAATTCCTCTATCAACATCATGTGTGTATATATGTATGTCTATATATCTTAGATCTATTATGGTATATTTAGTTAACATCTTCTCATTTGTTTTCTTGTTCACTCTTCTTAATTGGCATGCCAAGAAATACATGTTCAACCCAACCCATTGTTCCTTCCAAGCTTCATTGATGGTGACTTGCAATTGAAAGGTATACAAACTACTAGTTTTTTTGTGTATTGAGCTAAGAACTCTCTACATTTGTGTAATATTATTTGTGTCATATTATTTATGTATTGATTCATCATTCCTTTCATTTTTTCTTGAAACTAGTAGGATAAAGGTGAATGCAACAAGACACAACATTAGGAAAATCCATACCATACATGTGAGGTTTCTAACCTCACTAAGGCTCTACCACTTTCTCCTATTGAAATAAATGGTTTTTTGTTGTCTTTCTAATTTTGATCATATTATTTTTGTGTTTCTTAAATTGAAGGAATTTTATGGCTTTATTGGTGCATGCAAAATATGCTTGATGAAGTCTATGGAATCTAGGGTGTTTATGAAGACTTCAAAAATTTATGTTCTTAAACACACTTTAGTTTTCAAGGAAAATAATGCTTCATTTTAGCATCACTTTGTATTTAATGGGTTATTGTTTCTTATGTTTCTTTCCTCTCATGGTTAGCTATAATCTATCATCATTGAATTTTATACCATGTTACCATTCCACCTATGATTTTAATATGTATATGCACATATATTTGTAGATTCATATATTTACATACGTTTATATATGTATATACATACATGTACTTTTATGTCTATACATAATTGTACATATATATATGGATATATGTACAAAATCATCCACATACATTTATATGAAATATAAGTTAATAAACAAGTGCACCAAAGAATAGAATAATACAAGTGCAAGGCGCACAACCTTCCAAATTAAACTGCAAAGATATTGTGCACATACATATATATATATATATATCTGTGTAATGATTGATTCTGCAATGAGGAATAGATGAAAAGAAGTAGGGTGGGTAAAATTTGAACATATATATATATATGTGTGTGTGTGTGTGTGTGTGTATTCTACCTCATCAATTCTAGCAATTCTATATTCTTTGTAAGCAAAATAATTCATTCTAGCAATTTTAATCATTGTAATGACAAAATTGTATTATAATCGATTTATATTTGTCCCAAACACAAATATTTATTCAAATTCTTACATGTTATAGAGTATTCAAAGCACATATGATACCATAAAAATACAAGCCATATTGATTGTTAATGGCCCGTAGCATTAACATATGCAGCCAAAATATAAAATTAGTATAACCAACACTCCTCTAATATATCACCACTTGCATTACATCACTTCCAATATTTCCATACATCGAATGGCACGAGAACAACAAAGAGCCAAGATGATGAGGCCCATTAAAAACCTTATTTTTACTAAGTTTATGCCTTTTAAAATACTTTATATTCTGGCTTTAGAACTCATAATATTTTTATTTATGTATGCATTTATGATCTTAATCAGGTATAAATACTTAGAATGTGAATGGTCAATGTGAATTCCTATGTTTTTTTAATGCATGATTGATGTGGTGATTAACCTATGAATTTTTTATGATAAGTACACCTTTATTATGCAACTGGACCAATATTTATTTCCCAGCTAGATTTTAACTATTTTTTGTTTAAAAGTGATGAATGGATGGATTATTTGTGACTCATCCTTAAATGAGTTGTTTATATGTTGACCTCATTTTGACTCATCATTCTGAGTGAAGAATCTACCAAGTGCAACCAAATCTCTAGTAGAGCATGTCCAGTTTAGAAATATGGAATTGAATTCAACTAAAGGTAGTTACTAGAATCCACACCAATTATGTTCTTGCACACCAAGATATATTTTACAGTAGGATTAGATTAGTTTCCCTCTTATATTTTACTTTTGAAATAAAGATGGATATTTGTATCTAGACCCAACATAGTTGGATGTTAGATTGTATCAAGTTTTTGATCCTTCTCATGTAGTTTATTTATTTAAGTTAGAATTATTTTCTCTGTACTTCGTCCCTATCTAGGCAAATTCTATGGAAAGAAAAACAAGTTTATTTCAACTCTGTGCTCAATTTTTTGAAAAGTAGAACCCATTTTCGGAATGAAGGTGATCTTTTAGTTGATAAGTTCACTTATTACTGTTATGTAATGTCTTCTATTCTATTTTAAATATTAGAATCATTTCATTTGTTGTATGTTGTGAAGAATCATAGATCAGAGATTATTTTATTAGTTAATGTTTGCAAGGTTTACTTCTTAGTTAAGAATCATTTGAAAATCTAAAGTAGTCTAAATCACTTTTTTATGGATTTTTTGCAAAGAGGAAAAGTTACTTTTAATTTCAATGAAGTGAGGAATGGAATAGTTTATTTTCAATGCAATTAGTTAAGTTTTAAATAGATCTCAAGATTCAACAAAGTAGATAAATTTAATCTTCCATTCTTTCATATTTTGAATTGTCCTGAAATAAACCCTCTTTGTTTAACTTCCATTTTAAAGGTCATTTAGAATAGATCAGGAAATAGAAGGGTAAAATAGAACCACTTTCGATTAAATAGACATAACATACAAACGTTCCTGATTGAGAAAAAATAACTCCAAAATACTCCTAATCAAGCCAAAACAAACAAACCCCCCTTAAAACCAATCCAACACTTGCCGCAAATAGATTTAGACACCCTTGGGTTGACATTAAATAAATTAAATGAGTAGGAATTGTGACAACAATGACATCCTACCATCATTTTTGGTGCCATTTTGAGGGACAAATTTGGCTACAAAACAAAATCTAAGCCTTAAGTGTCGGTAACAATTTCTCTATCAATTAATGAACATGTAAAGAGACCAGTTTGGAAGACTTGTAAGAGGAGATTTAGAGGTTTATCTAGAAGGATCTCAATCTCGTACTACGATTTCACCCTCTGGTAGGGTAGAATCCACCCAGTCAAAAAATATGGGAGACAAATATTGGGAGGAGGAGGTTCTTAACATAACTTTTTCCTTTCCCATTGCCATAAATGTCCAAGAAAATGAGCCACCAAAGTAAAATATCTCACTCTCTATTTTTCCTACATTTTGTGGGAAAACTTTGGAAGATCCCGATCAATTTTTATTTAAGTTCAAAGTGTTGTGTCAAACTTATGATTATACATCTAACAATCAAATATTGAAATTATTTCCATCCACTCTTGAGGAATCAAATTTATGTTGGTTAATGGGATTGAATGTAAATTCAATAAACACTTGGGATGAAATGGAAACATTTTTTCTAGATAAATAGCAGGATTATTGTAGAGTCATGGATAGGAAGAAAGAACTATTTTAAAAGAAGCAGTTAGAAGATGAGAGTCTAGAGGACAGGTATCAATTCGTTCTACAAAGTTATGGAAATGGATTAGATTGAGAAACTAGTAAATCCATATTTCTAAAAGGCATTGATGATGATTGTAGGTAAGCCCTGAATCTGATAGGAAAAGGGGATATTATTAAATAGACCTTTGAGGAAATCATTGAGATTTATAGGAATTACTCCAAAACAAGACCAGGTTATAAGAGAAGGAACAAGGATTCCTTTGTTGATGTCTCCAAAGTTATGAAAGAATTTTCAAACCTAAAATGAGATATTTTCCTTCATCTTAGTTCTTAGTCAAATAAAAGAACAATTGAAACTTTGTCCATTTACTATCCTAAATGCAGGGATAACCATCCATTGAGAGAATTTCCCCTTAATCAAATAGATCTATGTGAGATATGTGAAAAGAAACACTCTACTGGAAAATGTAGTTTCATTCCAAAAATTAGGAACCAGTTGAAAAACCAGCACTCGTAGAAGAGGAATTGAATTTTTTAGGATATATAGTTTAACTCCACCTTTGGTTAGCCTAGAAATAATTCTAATTGGGGGTCAAATCAATGGAATAATCAATGGAATTATCTTGGTCAATGGAACTCCCAATCACATTAGAACCCTCAACAAATGCAAAATCCACCTCCACCCATAATAAACCCTTGGATACCACCATGGGGAAAACCTAAATATCCATAATGGAACCAACCTCAATGGTAGTATAACTAGACCCAATGGCAACCTAACTAGTGGTGGCCTAATCAAGGAAATAACCAATGGTAGAATCAAGGGCCAAAGTAACCGTGGAATCAAAATCAAATAACTAGATCAATCCAACCTTCAAGCTTTGAACCAGTCAATCAGCCTCAGATACCTGCTCAACCAGATCCTAATACTAAGAATGTGAAAACTCAAAAACCTACCTATAATGCTAACCCTAACACAATTAATTTTAATAATGTTGAAATAGGGGATATTCATTTAAGGAATAGAGTTATACCATCATAACCTAATGAAAGTAAGGAAGATCAACAACAAAATTTAGTGAAGGAGATAAAAAAATAAATCAAGGAAGATCATTCTAAACAAGCACCATTTCCTTCACGATTTCATCAGGAACCATTGGCTGAACTAGTTGATAAAACCAATGATTTGGTTGATCCCTAGATTATTGATGAGCTTAAGAAAATAAAAATTGGAATTTCCCTTTTGAGGGCTTCGTGATATACCATAAATCAACCAGATAATAAAAAATCAGTGTGTTAAAACACTAGGAAGGAAAAAGAAATTTCTCCCTATAATTCAATTGGAGGGAAGTTGTCTGATGTTTTATCAAGAAATTTAATTCCACAGAAGTATGGTGATCCAAGAAGTCTTGCAATTACTCTTTGCATTAATGGTGTTGAAATTCAAACGTTCTTGTTGATTTAGGAGCTGCCATTAATGTTATTACTATTGAAACAAAATAAAAGATAGGAATTATGAATTTCAAGCCAACAACTACAATTTTGCAATTAGTCGAACAATCAATTGCAAAACTTGAAGGAATTCTTGAGGATGTCATTATCACTATTGACACCTAGGATTATTCTATCAACCTTGTTTTACAAACTAAATAGAGAAAGATCGGTTATCCTATAATTTTAGGGAGACCTTTGTTAGCAACAACTGCTGCACTTATTGATTATAGATCTGGTATTATAAATATTTCTAATGGGATTAGACAGAAGGAATTAACTCTATATCCACCAGTAAAACCTTCTTTAACATTTGATAATCAAATCTAGATTGATGGTCATACTTATAAAGATGAGGAAATAAGAGGCCTTGCAATGATGACCTTGGTAGAGCATGTTGAGGAATATCATAAATCTATGGACATAAAATAAGAAGTCCTAGAAGGTTGTTGTGACTCTGAAACTCTACCATGTTGTTCTTTTGCTAGAAACACAAAATATGATGAGAATTTGTTACTTAATCAACTTCTACCCCATCCTTTTCCTTTGAACACTTTAATTGGTGATCCCTTGAACCTTTAGGAAAAGACAAAATAAATTCTAGTCTGAGCAAACAAACCTCTACTTATCAATATTTCCTTAATAGTAAAACAAGAGGAAGGTTTAAAAGGAATTTTTGAGAAAAGTACACAACCTTTCGCTTGGGATTATAAGGATATGAGATGAATCCATCTAGACATATGTACACACCATATCTATACTGAGGATGTCAAACCCATAATAAAACCTTGGAGAAGAATCAACCCCACACTAAGAGATTTTGTGAAATTGGAGATAAAGAAATTACTCTAGGTAGGATTTATTTATCCTATTTCGAATAGAAAATGGGTTTCTCCATTAGTCATTGTACCTAAGAAAAATGGGAAATGGAGGTTGTGTATGGAGTAAAGAGAACTAAATAAGGCTACAAAAAGGGATTATTTTCCATTACCCTTCATAGATCAGGTATTGGACAATTTATCTAGAAGTAGTTATTTTTCCTTTCTTGATGGGTTTAGTGGCTACAACTAGATTCAGGTAGCTTTAGAGGACCAGGATAAAATGGCATTTACATGTCCATGGGCTACCTTTCCTTATAGGGTTCTACCTTTTTTATTATGTAATTCTCTTGCAAGCTTTCAATGTGTTGTTCTTGCTATTTTTGTGGACCTAACAACATGTGTGGAAGTTTATATGGAATATTTCACGGTCGATGGAAAAACCTATGAGGAATCTTTGGAAATTCTGGACAAAGTCTTAAATAGATGTAAAGAACATAGGATTTCATTAAACCATGAGAAGATATTACTAATGATGATGGAACGAATTGTCTTGGGTCATCACGTATGAAAAGAAGGAATTAAAGTAGACCCAAAGAAAGTTGAAATAATTTTACAAATACCCATACCTCAAATTCAAACAAATGTAAGGAGTTTTTTAGGACACTCTAGTTATTACAGAAGGTTTATTGAGGGATTAAATAAAATTGTAGGTCCACTCTTTACTTTGTTAAAGAAAGAATCTAACATTTTGTGGACTCCATCATGTCAGCAATCATTTGATCAAATTAAACAAGCTTTAACAACTTCACTCATTATTGTTGGTCTAGTTTGGGGTGAACCATTTCACATAAACATAGATACCTCCAATTTTGCAATTAGAGAAGTTCTTGGGAAGAAGGATGAATCTGGAGCAATGCATGCTATATATTATGTAAGAGAAAACCTCAATCCAATAGAACTAAATTACACTACTACTGAGAAGGAATTTTCAGCAATTATGTTTTCTATAAATAAATTTTGACATTACATCATTGGATATAAGACTTTTGTGCATAGTGACCATGCAACTATAAGTTATCTTATGAAAAAAATTGTTGTGGGAGGACATATAACTAGATGGTTTTTATTACTACAAGAGCTTGATATAACCATCATTGATAAGCCAGGTAGAGATAATGTTGTAGTTTACTTCCTATCAAGAATGGTTTTGCAGGGTAATAATGAACCTGTAGAAGATGCATTTCCTAATGAACATCTATTTGCAATATCTATTCAGTCACCATGGTTTTCTAATATTGCAAATTACTTAGTAACAGGGAAATGTCCTTATTTTTCAGCCAAAAAAAAAAAAAGTAAGGAAGCTCCCAATTTTAATGGATTAATGGTTGTTTGTTTAAAATGTGCCCAAATCATGTAATGTGAAGATGTGTGCAGGAAACTAAAGTATATGATATATTGAGAGCATGTCATGATGAACCAGGAGCAGGATATTACTCCATAATAAGAACAATGCATAAAATCTTGTGAGCAGGCTATTTTTGGCCCACTATGACTAAAGATACATCTCATTCCATCAGACACTGTGGTAAGTGTCAAAGAATCGGCATACCTACAAGATCAACAAAAATTCCACTACAAACACAAGTGTCACTTGAGCCATTTGAAAAGTGGGGTATTGATTTCATTGGCCCAATAGATCCTCCATTAAAGGGAAATCATTACATACTCATGTGTATTGATTATGTTACAAAATGGGAAGAATTCAAAGCATTACCGACTGCCAAGGAGAAGAAAGTTGTAGATTTCATATACAAGAATATTCTATAAAGATATGGAGCACCTAAAGCACTTGTGTTAGATCAAGGGCTACAATTCATATCTTTAATGCTTTAAGAGTTTATATCTAGATATCAAATTCAACATAGGAAATCATCACCCTACCATCCTCAAGAAAATGGATAGGTAGAGGTGACCAATAGAAAGCTAAAAAATATTCTCACAAAAAAAATCTCATCTAGGAAGAATGACTGGTCTGATAGGTTAATTGAAGTTGTATTGACATATAATAGAACATGGAAGACATCTAATAGATTTTCACAATATGAGCTGGTTTATAGAAAAACTCCTATATTTCCTATTGTGTTTGAGTTAGAGACACTTAGAACAATTGTAAATGTAGGGATAGATCTTACATAAGCACAAAGGAATAGAATTATGCAGCTGAATAAGTTGGAAGAGATGATAACTGAAGCTTTGCATCAAACTAAAATCATTCAAGGCCAAAGAAAACAATGGCATGATAAAAATAACCACAATAAGCAATTTACTGCAAGTGATTGGGTTTTATTGTTTGATTCAAGGTTTTAGGAATTTAAGGGAAAATTACATACAAGATGGCTTGGGGGATATGAGATTGCACAAGTATTTGACACTAGAGTTTTTAAGTTAATACCTATAGATGGAGAGAGAAAACAATGCTGGTAAATGGGCATAGGCTCAAGCTGTATCATAAACCAACATCTAAGGAGGAATTTTTCATAGAGCTTCAAGCAAGAATTGAGCATTTATTAAGGAATATTTTTCTTATTTTGGTGAAATGGTCAATCGTTAGATCCATTTTTAGATGGCCATAAATAAGCAGAGTATATTGAAAACCAGAAATGGTGGTTTACTTTGAAGAAAAAAAATGCCACCTAGGAATAAATATGAATAGTTCTGATAGAGCCGGATTAGGCATGATAGCTCATAATAGCTCTTGATCATGTTTGATTATAATGGAAACAAAGAATTGGTTATCGATACATCATAAAGAACTCGTGATCATGCTTGATCAAGAAGAAATTGAAATTATTTAAAGGGCCATAAAACGCTTCCAATCATCTTTGGTCAAAATAAAAATTAGAGCCATTCAAGCTTATAAATAGCCCCTGATCACACTTGATCAAATGGAAGTTCCAATGTTTGAAGTCTTCATAAATCACTCCTAATCGCTCCTGATCTCTCTTGATCAATATTTATTGATGAATCAGGAAAGGAAAAACTTTTGAATGATGACTGGAGCAATTCATGACAATCAGGAGCACGAAGAAATGATCATATACTATCAGAAACTTTCAGCTTCATTTATTAATAATTTTTTTGTGTAAATGTGTAGGGTACAAGCTTAGATGAAAATTTTGTAATTAATGAAAGAGCATGTGGAAAAAAGTGGGCTCCCACAAGTGTAGAGCTTAGCATGTCTTGTATTAAATAATGTTGATTTTGTTGAGATCAAGTTTTGTTGCAGATCGCATGGATTAAGTGGGCATGTACTATTATTATTCGGCATGATTTGAATTTTTCATCATTGACAAGTAAGCATTTATATTGCCAGACATTTTGTGAAGTCTAAAGTACATTAATTATAGTTTATAAAGTTGCTTAAAGGATTAAATTATGATTGTTTGATAAGATAAATATAATTTGTTTTAAATGTACAAATGGACACATCATTACTTAATTAAATAATATATCTGACAAGATGGTTTCCAAGGTGAAGTGATAGGCAATAGGGTTAAGACATACGTGACATGTTGGTGTTAATACCTCGATGATACATAATAGGCATGCAAGTACACATGAAGTTAATATTACATTCACTGTGATATCTTGTCATTCATTTTGAAGTGAATCTAATGCCACCATTTGAAAAACAGAAGAGGATTTCCATTTTTGGAAATTGGTTTCTGACATTTTTTGCAAATCTCCGACCTTCTAAAATTTCATAGTCTTTTAAAATGGGTACAAAAGAATGGTAGAACCAAAGGGAATCACCTTGGATGCTGAATCAAGTAGATATTTCCAACAAGTTGGATGGTTGGATTTCATCCTTAAATATGAAGGATACGAATGGGATATAGTGTTATAGTTTATTAAAAACTTCCACATAAATTTCACTATGGTCAGAGGAGAACCCATTAAAGTATCTATCATTGTAATCAGTGCTTTGCCTGGAATTCTAGCAGAAGGCAATATTATTCAACCTCGACTTTCTAATTTACAGGAGTTGCTAGAAATCTTCCACATTCCACCTAAACCTTTTCCAGACTTTCATATACACAAAGAGAATAATAAGGGCATTGAGTATGGAAGTTTACAAGAGCCCTGGGAATCCATTGCACTCTATATTATGAATCTTTTCACCTATGAAGGTAAGTTTTACATCAACTTAGGGCCGCTACTCAAGTTGTTGAATCATGTCTGACATGCTGTGACTAAACCAAAAGTAAGGGTTAATCTGCCTACTTTTATTTTCTCTCAACTTACTGAAATGGCTATGAAATGTAAGGAGAAAGAGAATAGAGTAACTCATTATGGGCTAATGCACTTAATAGTTAAACATCATTTCATACAAAAACCTAACTAGGAAGAAGAATGGAGAAAATTCTTATTAAATACAAAGAAGAAAGAGGAAAAACCTAAAATATCTGAGAGCAGAATACCTAAAATAGATTAAAATGAGGTTTTGACGAAAAACCTACTCAAACCTATAGGGAGACTTGAAAAGAAAAAAATAGGGAGTTTTGCTTGGGAAAAGAAGAGAAAAATAGAGGTTTTGATAGAAAACATAGTTAAACCAATAAAGAGAACTAGGAAGCAAAACTTAGAAAGTTTTGTTTCAAAAAAGAAGACAAAAACAGAGGAAAAGAAAACCTTAGAGGGTTTTGATACTAAGAGAAACAACTCCAAAAAGAAGAAAATTTTAAATATTGAAAGACCTAAAAGAAAAGCTAGGTCAGAAACACAAAGGATGGAGTAAGAAAAGTTAGAATGCGAAAAGACTCCTTCCACCATCAATCTGGATGAATCTGGGAGAGAAGAATTTGCAAAAGATGAGTCTAAAAAAATGAACATGAAAAAGAAGAGCCTAAAAAAGAGGAGTCAAAGAAGGAAGGAGGGTCACAACCTCCAATGCAAAGCCCAGAATGTACTCCTTCGGATGTTAATTTGTCAGCTCCTAATTCCCCTTTTTCAGGATGTTAATTTTTCATATCCCAATTCTCCTTTTCAAGAAGTTGACATGTTAAATGTGGAAATTGAACATGAAGTTGAAGTACAAATATGGAATTTTTTCAAAAAGATGAAATGCCAAATATAGGATTTCAACAAGAAGAAATTGTTTAACATAATGAAGAAGTATTCATCCACCATGAAGGGAAGCATCCCATAGAAGAAGAAGAAGAGACCCCTTCAGATAACGAAAATTTAGAGGAAAAAGAGGAAAAGTAGATTGAAACTACTCTTAGGATATCCAAGTTAGAAAAAGAACTACAAGAGATTAGAATGCAGAATCGAGTGTTAGAGGAAAAACTAAAGCAAAAAAGTGAGGAAACATTGACATATCAAACAAAAAAAAATGAGTTGAAATAAAATTAGTCAATTGTCTTCACATTTGGAGGGAATAAAATAAAATCTAACCAAAATGACTCTTCAAAATGAACAAAAGGATTTATAAAGAGATCCAAAGGTTAAAAATAGAACTGAAAACAAGGACTAAGATAAAAGAAAAAGTACAGCCGCAACTACTCAATAATATGTCACTACTTCTACCCCCACCAAAGGAGGAACATAAAGAGCAAACTACATGGCCTAGGTACCTTTGTGTGATAGATATGAAGTACAAACAACTTAATAAAGAACTTCAAGAAAAATTAGATAAATCCATAAAAGAAAAGAAAGAAGTAGAGGAAAGGGTTAGCAAGACTATAGATATAAATTTTGCATTAGTTTGCACTAGGAAACCTTCAGGGGTGTATGGGTTACTTTTTAGAGAGTTTTTCCTGAAATGGAAATAAATCAGATTGTATTAAAATGTCCTACTAGCTTCTATACTGACTATGACTTTATGGATTGTTACTTTAATAGATACCCAGACATCTAAAATCAAATGTGCGAGTTTTTCCAACATGGATTTCCCATGGGTAATAATGATGATTCACTGCTTAATGTCTACATTGGTTAACTACATATCAAAACCTTTGCTTCATTATTGAAAAACCATGTTGAGTGGTTAGATAGAATGTAGGAATACAAGAAAATACAACAAACATATGGGTTACCAATGAGGCTATAATATCTAGAATCAATCTATTACATCAAAAGATTCAAGTCCATTTCAAGAATCAATGATGTAACTCCTCTCTATGTCACTAATTTTTTGAAAATAATTGCAACTTTTCACAATATTGAAGGAAGTCTTCCTCCTTTATCTCTACATACTTGTGAAGAAAGATTAAAATCACTTCCAGTAACACTAAAAAGGAGGGAGCCAATATCTCCAAACAATATCATGCAGAGCTTAATACGAGTGAGACATGTGATCAATCTAATTCATCAAGAACAAGAGTTCTGGATTGGTATGAGATTCTGAATACCTATAATCATCATGACTACACCGAAGATAAATGGACCTTCACAAATACCAACTAAAGTCCTCAAAGCATGGTATGATAAGTTGGAGAATAATAATGGATTTGTTGTGTCTACAAGAACTGCTATGGAGTACAAAGGAGGTATTTTTAACTACTCTCTCAGGATGGAATCACTCAATAGGGGTATTCCTACTCCACCTATTGGGTAACCATGAGGACATGGTTAAAAGCATGAGGAGGAGAATGATGAGGTCCAATAAAGACCTCATAATTACTAAGTTTGTACCTTTTTAAATACTTTATATTTTGGCTTTAGAAATCATAATATTTTCCTTAAATATGCATGCATTTATGAAATTAATGAGGTATAAAGACTTAGAATGTGAATGGTCAATGTGAATGATTATTTTTTCTTAATGCAGGATTAATGTGGTGATTAACCTATGAATGTTTTATGATAAGTGCACCTTTATTATGCAATTGGACTAATATATATTTCTCAGCTAGATTTTAACTATTTTATGTTTAAAAATGATGAATGGTTGGATTATTTGTGAATCATCCATAAATGAGTTGTTTCTCCATTGATCTCCTTTTGACTCATCATTTTGAGTGAAGAATCTACCAAGTGCAACCAAAGCTCAAGCAAAGCACACCCAATTTAGAAATCTGGAATTCAATTCAACTAAAGAAAGTTACCAGGATCAACACCAATTATGTTCCTATGCACTAGGATATCTTTTATACTAAGATTAGACTAGTTTTCCGCCTATATTTTACTTTTGAAATAATGTTGGATATTTATATCCAACCCCAACACATTTGGATGTTAGATTGTATCAAGTTTTTGATCCTTCTCATATAGTTTCTTTTTTTAAGTTAGAATAATTTTCTTTGTACTTCGTCCCTATCTGGGAAAATTCTATGGAAATGAAAACAAGTTGATTTCAAATTTGTGCTCAATTTTTCCAAAAGTAGAATAGTCCATTTTTAGAAGGAAGGTGATCCTTTAGTTGATAAGTTCACTTATTATTGTTATGTTTTGTCTTCTATTCTATCTTAAATATTAGAATCATTTCATTTTTTGTATGTTGTGAAGAATCTTATATTAGAGTTTATTTTATTGGTTAACATTTGTAAGTTTTACTTCTTAGTTAAGAATAATTTATAGATCTGAAGTAGTCTAAATCATTTTTTTATGGACTTTGTGCAAAGAGGAAAATTTACTTGTCAATTCAGTGAAGCGGGGAATGGTATAGTTTATTTTCAAAGCAATTAGTTAAGTTTTAAATAGATCTCAAGATTCAATAATGTAGATAAAGTTAATCTTCCATTCTTTCATAATCTGAGTTGTTCTGAAATAAACCCTCTATGTTTAACTTCTATTTGAAATTTCATTTGGAATAGATCGAGAAATAGAAGGATAAAATAGAACCACTTTAGACTAAACAAATATAGCACATAAATGCTCCCGATTGAGAAAAAATTACTCCAAAATGCCTCTAATCAAGCCAAAACCAACAAAACCCCACAAAACCGATCCAACTCTTGCAGTAAATAGCTTTAGACACTCTTGGGTTGACATTAAAGAAATTAAATGAGTAGGAATTGTGACAAAAATGACAAGCTACCATCACAAGACTGTCCCATCACCAATTCCATTATATTATACAGAAGAGGTTGTTGCATTTTATACATTCGATATCATGTAAATGGTGTTGCAAGTGCTATGTACATGACTATATGAATATTCAAGTGATATTGTTAGTGGATTTTAATGAATAATGTTTTGTACATGTAATAGTTATGTGAAGTGTGTTGTACATTTCATCCCAATCAAACAATCACCATAAACATAGTTTGACTATAATTAAGCAAACCTCCATTAACAAGAAATTAAAGTACACTAAGAACATAGACATCATATTGCTAATTAGGCCCATAAACCTATCCATTTAATAAAAAAATAAACATATCCATTCGATATCAAATCTTAAATATAGCAATGTGCATAATGCTAGCAACAACATTTACATATTATAGGACTGAAATTTGTAGTGACATTGCAGGTTATAGCATTGAAGAGACTTCTTTTCTAGAAAAAAATTTAAGTATTAAACTATGTATCATTATAGTTTGCAAATTATTAGTGTATTCAATGGGCATGTGCAAGATCATCATGGAAAAAATAGGCCCTTAAGTGGCAATAAAATTCAGAAAAATCAGAGTTAGGCAACTTGACATAAAAATTTGAATAAGTTAACTATATTATTTCAAAAATATGTAAGAATAGAATTTGTTTCAAATTGAATGTAGTTTCTAAACTAATAGGTTTTTTTTTATTTAAAAAAAATCTATTTGGTGAAAATTTGAAATTTCAATGCATTAGTACTTGAATTTTAGGGAAAAATAAGAAGTAGGTGTCCGTCTGACCACCGTAACCAAAATAAAATGATATATTTTTTTTATAATATTTTATATATAAGTAGAAGACTCATGTCCCGATGTGATGCATATTTTTTTGTAATTTGTTTCCAAGTAAATAATTAATTATGATTTTTTTATTACAATTTTTAAAAAATATAAAAAATTTGTATGTCTGACCACCTTAACTTGGTAAAAACTTCATGAAATTATTATTATTATTTTTAATCCTATATTATGTGAAGCATATAATGTGACACATGTTTCAAATTCAAAAAATGTGATACCCTTTGAAAGCTATGGATGTTTTTCAATCAACCTATCAATCATGACTTTAGTCGTAATTCAAATAGAAAATGAATAATAATTATTTATTAAATTCAAAGTAAAGCATAATTTATATTGGTGGAAAGCTAAGAATCTCCTTTAAAAACCCTTTTCGTTTCATCAATTTTGGGTAAAAAAAAAGTCGTCAGCCACATGGGCCACAATATCACTTACATATCACCAATTTTTGGCCCATCATGATCCTGCACATACCCCAACATGGTTTAATACTAAAAATTATTTGGTGAAAATAAGCCTCTTTAATGCATGGATAGACATGTTTTACTATGAAACCAAAAAACAATTGAGAATGTTTGCAAACAAAAGGAATGAGAGTGGGCGGGATATGCAAGAATTTGGTGCATTGAATGAACCTTGATCTATGATTTACTTTCCCAATATTCTAAGTAAATTTGAAGTGATGCTTAAGGCAAGTTGGTCAATGGATGAAACGAAGGAGTTAGTGAGAATTTAATGCTCTAAACTAATGGCTCAAGGTGGTTAGGCTATCATGTACATGCGGCCATTTAATCCAGTGTACATAGATGTTGTTGCCAATTGAGGAGGTGAATGGGATTCACTTTTGGGTGGAGGGAAAAATCAGCCCATTTTAGACATGTCGGCGTAAAACATGCTTGACAGGTTGTAGGGTCATCAATTTTTTAAAATATTATATTGGTCGATGCACAAGTGGTAGGGTGATGTGGTAGGAAAATTTATCTGCCTAACATCAGGGCATTATAGTACCCAACAAAAAAATTAAGAAACAACCAATAGTTGAACTATATCTTGCATCTTTGAATACATAGAAAAATGTATACAACCAGTCATAGAGTTGTATTGATAGTCCCTCCCAACATCAATGAAGCATGCCAAGATAAAAATTTGGAGATGTGTTCTCATCCCCTGCTTGTGCGTTCTTAGCTTTCCTTATATGATTTACATTTGTATTTGTAAATTGACTGCTAATTACATGCAACGGTGCTGAACAACTATTTGCAATAGAGAGTGAAGTGCAACCTACATTTGGGATGACACTGAAATTGACATTCAACTTCCAAAACAAGGGATGTATATGTTCAATTTATCCCAAACAAAGGCATGGTTATGTGCTAATGGGTTTGTAGGATTAATTTTATGTTTTTCTCACTGCAATGACCTATGGACCTAGTTGATTTCTCTTTCCTTCATATCTTGTTTCTTTTGAACCCTCTTTATCTCCATCTTGACCTTCCTTTTCTTCTTATCTTGTTTCTTTTGAACTCAATCTCGTTCCCTCTTTTGTTGTCTTTCCTTTCTATCTTGTATCCTTCGAACTATCTATTGCTCTTTTTTCTGCTCTCTCCTTCCTATCTTTTTTCTTTCTAGCTTTGTCTTCCTCCTTCTTCTACTCTATTTCCTTGCTCAAATCTGCATAGTAATCTAGCAATTGTGGTATGGAAAAAGTGTTAGGTAGAGAAGGCAATGAATAAGTTCCTTTCTCTTCTTCACATTGCAAGATAATACCCAGTTTTTTGGCTCCATTCACCAACCAAGATGGTAGGGTAGGGGCTAATGGAATTCTTAAACCATCATAACCCTCATCAATAGCTCCCTCTACCAACCAAGAGGGTTGGGTAGGGAGTGATGGAAGACTTAGATTGTCATTACCCATATTCATAGATCCATCTACCAACCAAAAAAGTGGGGTAAGGGTTGAGGGAAGATTTAGGCCATCATTATGCTCATCATGTTGGTTGTCCACCATGTCATTTGTTTGATGATTAACTGTATCTTTCATAGTCAATTCCCAATGCAGTGATGTTGTTTTGTTGCTGCATGATTGAGAAGTAACTACGACAACTACCTCTACTTATACATTTTGTTCTTCTTCATGGAACCCCTCTTTTACATGCAGGCCACCTTATTGTGGCTATCTTTATTGGCTTGGACCTCATACCAACTTTATATTGAACCTACACACATTATTGAGACATGTTTGAAACAATAATAAGAAACACCATTGAACACCCTTAAAGAAAAATTTATGCATGTTTGGTTTTTTTATTTTGTTTATTGTGATAGATGATAGTTTATAATGGTGAATTCAATATGTGTTGAAGTTTTATGTGATAATATATTTTATTTGAATTGCACATGTTTAAAATACTTTTTTTGAAATGTAAGGATTTTGTGTAATGCCATAAAGCCGATTAGAACTAAAAAAGTAGATCACTAAAATTCATTGTCATTCATCAACATGCATCAAGCATGAAACATTGTGATATTGAGTTACAAGTTTTTGATATATGAAAACGTTGAAATTGAACATTCATACACAATCATATACAGTAAAAGATGAAACCCTATCTAGTGAGTTAGAAAGAATCTGTTGCAACAATGGCATTTCCATTCAAAAGAGTGGTGAGGCCTTGTGCAACAATCACATTCTATGGAACTGGAAAGTATTGACATCCATAAATAGTGTTAATTTGAAACCTTGAATATTGAGTCAGAGGGTAGTGGGTGAGAAACATTTATAGTGTAAATAACTTATTTATATACCTAGGCATATAGAACATAACAAAAATACAAGGAATTGAACTAAAATTACTTGACATTCATAAATAGAGAAAGTTGAAACATCAAATATAATTGTCACTTTCATATGCTTGAAAAATAGTTAGGGTGCATAGAACTGATCTATATTGGTAGCGATCTTGAGCATAAGAAAAGTCCAGCAAACAAACTTAAATGACTTAACATACATAAACTATGTAAGTTGAAACCCCAAATATTGAGTTATAGGTTGGTGGGTCACATAACTTTTACAAAAATTATAACAGATCTATATTGAGAGGCATATAGAATTTAATAAGAACCCAGAAAACAAAAAGAACTTCTTAGACATTGACAAATAGTGTAAGTTGAAACCCTAGATGTTGAGTAACAAGTTCTTTTAAGAAATGTTACGATCACAAGCAATATATTCCCATATGAACATGAATAGTTTATATGAAAAAGAAAAGGTATGTATTGTATGGTGAAAATAACTTTCATAACATTGAATAGATTGGCATTCATAGGCATAAACAAGAAGTTTGAGATTGGCATTCATAGTCATAAACAGTTTGTTTGTGTAGAGTACCTGAATGTTGATAGTGTGCTACTGGTGCTACTTCTTCTTGTCCTCTTTGTTCGACTACCTCCAGTAGAATGTTGCAATGAATATGAAAGTGAGACATAGTAAATGGAAATATAATTTTGAATTTGAAAATATCTTTATATTTTCAATGCTATTTGGTATGGAGTTTAATTTTGTCCACCTTTTTCAAATTTGAAAATTTATTTGGGTATCTTAAATTGCAATGTATGTATGTATTTATGGCATGCAATTTTTGTTTGTTGGTCAAGCAATTGTGGTGGCCTTACTACCATTTTTTTAGTGGTTACATGTGGTAAAAGAGGAGTTTGAACCAATTGTCACGTGAATGGATTTGATAGATGGGACAGTTATGAATGATTTCTTTTCATTTCACTACTGTATTTATTGCACAATGAGATAGGGGTGGGTTCGATTAGATTTGGGGATGGGACATTCTTGGCTCATAGTTTTTCTCCTCATGCCACTTGTATTAAAATAGTGGTTGTGAGCTAATGCAAGTGGTGATATTAAATGGGAGCGTCATTTATACTATTTTTTTATTCTGGGTGCAATTTTTAAAGCTACAGGCGAGTAAGAATCTATATGGCTTGTTTTTTGTGCTATCAGAGGTGCTTTGAATATTATTTGACATGTAAGATTGTTTCTACTTATTTGTGTTTAGGACAAATATAAACTAATTATAATATATTTTTTACGGTATAGTGAATCGAGTACCTTTGTTGACTTTGTGGGTGAAAACTAGTTTACAGTTACATATTAAGGTAGTCTACTATGGGGTCAATGTGGGACTAATTTTGTCCCCAGTATAGGCATAAACTAGAAGGAAAAAAGGAAAAAGAAGGCATAAACTAGATGATATTAACTAATTTTTTGCTAAAGCAATTTTTGGAATACTTAATAAGTTAACATTTTAGTGAGAGAACACTAAATTTTATGTCATACTGATTTAACAAAAAAAAAAAGGAAATTTGTGTGCTCCCCAAATTTGAAACTCTCAATATCCACTATGTTTTAAAAAAAATGTAGTTTAAAAGTAGGCTCTAAGCACTATAACTCTTATCCTTGTCACATCTTCAAATTTTGATCATGGCTATCTTTAATTTCTCATTCAAAACTATATTTTATTCATTTAAACAAATTGGTCCCTTTTGACCTCCTTTTGGTCCCCCATTTCCTTGCACATACCCATTGGTTAATGATATGACAAATATTTTTCTAGTAACATTTTTTGTGAAACTAGGTTAGGTTACACTAGATATTCATGACATTGGTGTGGCTATCATTTTATTTTCTAACTAACATTTTTTGATATTATCTATGTTTGTCTGGGATTATGGGGCTCTAACAAAAAATAAATCTATGCAATTTAGAGAAAAGGTAATTTCATAACCCCTAACAAGACCAATATAGTGAATAACATCTCTTATGATTGACCTACGTGATGTGGTCTATAGAGGGTTTTAAATTCAGTTTCTAAACACCCCAACCTCATTCTTTGTGTTCTTTTAATTCGTAATAACTTAAAATATTACATTAATTAAATTATCTATTTTCCTTCAAATATTGTTTAGCAATATGTTGGGTCACACTTTCATTGTTTGAAAACTTGAATATACATGCACATTATAGGCTATTGATTTAATAATTACTCCCTAATTAGGAAAATTGGCATAATGATGGTATTAGAAGGTAAATTATCACCATACATGCACTTATAATGATTGATATGATCATCACTAGGAAGATATGAAGCATGAAGAAGTAGAAACAATATCCTCACAAGTATGCACTATGTCAAAACATATATAAGCATATAATTCAAAGGTGTGCTCAAAGGTAATTGGTTATTATAAATATGCACAAAATCATCACTCTCCATATAAGAAGTATGAAATATATGATAATAATTATAGAATTGAGTTTAAAGTATCTAATAGAGAAAGAAACATAATAAGAAATTTCTTAAACTTGGGGAAAGATTGTAAGATACCATGTAAATGCTTCCATATTCAATGTGATTCCCTAAATATGACAAAATAATGTAAGTGACTAAAGAAAAATAGGATTACATATCATAAAATGTGTAGATATATTATAATTGTTTATGAAAATGTGAAGAGCTCAGCCAAGGATGGAAGACAATGAAATTGAATAGTGTAAACAATAAGCATTTATCCAAGCATACAGTCTTTACAAAAGATGTGTAATAAGAGTGTACAATGTATGGAAGGGTGAATCAAATGAACTCAGAAAGGATATATAATCAAATAATGTAAACATTTTAGTTCCAAATTAAATCTAAATACATGTGAAAATTAAACTGTAATTCTTACTAAAGGTGGGTAGGGTGGTCAAAGATAAACTAGGTAATGTAGCAATGAACCCTAGGATATAGATGTATTAGTGAATATCAATAATAATAATAATAATATATGAAAGTAATATGAAATCAATAATACAATAAATAATAGGGTTAAAGTTTGAGTATGTTTTTTAAGCTCTTAAAAATATAAAGGGAAAAAAAGGTTGGATGGGATAATTAGATAAGTAAATAATATCTAGAAATATAAAGCTTGGATAGATGGTTGAACCTAATGATTAAATTGGTGCATAGATGGTTGGGTGGAGTGGAATAGAAAAAATTAGTTAGTACCAAACAATAGCTATAGTCATGGTATAAATAGTAATAAATCAAGAGAGAGAAAGAAATATAGACAAAGATTGATTAGCTTTGTAACTATTGAATGCTTTTTATTCATTTAAGATAATGGGATTTGTATGCTCTGGAATTTGGAATTTTTTTATACTATCATCTATGTGGATCATAGCCAAAATATCCCTTTTCAAACTATGTTGGACCATATTTGTAGTTTTAGATCTAGTTTGTATTTGTAAACTCACTCCACATTTACGAAAAGCTTTGATAGTATCTAGATCTTCTCTTCTACACTCTTACAACAATGGGCTACAAGATAATGATATTATTTATCATACTCTTAATATTTTGTGTTTAATCTAGTGGTATTTAAAATTACTTGATAGATAACAATGCTCAAACATGTACATGTGTTCTAGAATGATTATAATGTGATCACATATGATAGAATGAATTTGATTATATATGCTATATTCCATGCTCATTTTGAAGTAGATGTAAATGATGATATCTTGTGATAATTAGTGATATCAAGTGTGGATGAATTCCAATAATATGAGATTAGATTATCTCAAAATGAATCACCTAAATGCCTTTTTTTACATAAACATAATGTCCAATCACAAATAGTTTTGCAAAGCCAACATCAGATCAAAAGAGAAAGATACCAATCAGCTAAAAGTTTGATTTTGATTTATTCATTTAAGAAAAACAAGAGCATAGTTACAAGGATGACCTTGTACCCACAAACACAAGCTAGGTAAGATAGCTAAGTTGGAATTGTATCCAATATGATTGAATTATGAATAAGGATTGGATTGATGATCAAAATCAAATAAATAATTCAAATATAATAGTCTTGAATCCACATAAACATTAAAATTTGAAATTAAAATAACACTAAACATAAATAAGGATAGATATATTGACTTCGATATATTGACTTCACTATAGACAAAAGTACACCATTTATAACTATATAAACAAAGTAAACTATTTTACAAATTAAACTCATAGCTGACACCAATTAATCAGAATGGTTGTCCATGACAGGTATATATGGATGTTCTACAAGACTTTTTTCACTAATAGATTACATTGTTTTATGGCCGCATATCTACAAAGATCTTCTCATTATTCAGCAATTTAGTAATGAATTTCAAACATTAAAATCATGAATTTAATAATTATGAAAGAGTATTAATTTTGTGTTTGGATTGTGCATAAACAAAATGGTAGCTTGGGAAAATACAAATATCGCATTTAAAGAAAAATATTTTAAAAATATAATTCCTTAATTGGCATTGTATGGATGACAAGTAGAACTGAGTATATACCTCTGTAGCTTGGATAAATCTAATTACCCGAGTTAGGCGAGGATGTTTCTAATGCTAGGGTTTCAAATAACCCTTCCTTTGCCTGGTATAGATCCTTCAAGAAGCCGGTCAGGAATTATTATCATTACTTCTGTATTTAGGAAGAAACGAAACTTCTACCAGCTCAATACCGTATGTTTTGTTGGTCCATGTTTGCTGTTAAATCGAAAATCCATTAATTTTTCATACAAATGTTAACCGATTCATGAGAGACGGTTAGTTCATGTTGTCAATTTCAAAGGGGACATTAAATACTGTTTAACAATGTCTTCTCAGTATTGTCTTAAGGGATTCAAATCCGATGTCTTTGACTTTGATATCATTTGTTAACCCATACTTTTGGTTAAACTAAAAAATTGATGCATTCATTTCTTTCCGCTAAAAATACTAATATCAACATGAAAAGGTTAATCCATATCGTGAACCCAGAAAGGGGATGCTGAACACTATTCAACATGTTTTTAAATTAAGATTGAACTGATAGAATGCAATGACAGGAGTAAAACTTAAAAAAAACTTACACAGAAATAACAGCCGGATATTTTAATTTGATTCAATCAAAACAGTTTAACATAAACTTTCTGAGCTGCTGCTCATTCAATCAACTACCATTGCATTCTCCAGACATACGAGCTTGAGCTCTTTCACACAAACAAACACTACTACAACCTCTTGACATGAACTGTTACAATGACTTACAGAGCTTCTGCTCATACAACCAATTCACTAAATCAACTGACAGATCTAATCTCTCAAACAGGTGGTTTCAGATTACCACGAAACTGACTGGGATGGTTTCAGACTACCACGAACTAACTGGGATGGTTTCAGGTGACCACCAACTAACTGAGTGGTTTCAGATTACCACTAACTACCAAGGATGGTTTCAGATGCCCACCAACTAACAGGCAGCTCTCCTAAGTTGGACTCCAGAGAGTGTTCAACAAGATTGACTTCATTCAATATATATAGAGCAAGGCACATTACGAATGATAGATAAAATAATATAAATCAAGGCACCCAGAAAGCGTGCGAAAGCCAACAGCAAACTCCAAACAAATCACATCATGTCCTGGCATCATTAAACAGTGATAAATAGCACTAAATTAATGTCCTTCCGAATTCATTAAACGCAAGCTGGAAGACTCTACAGAGCGTCGCCACAAAACGTCAAAACCGTGCTACTGCGCATACGGAAAGACTTGCCACGGTACGATGGGGAACCGCTCCACCACGAGGAGCACGGAATAGGACCGTGGTATCACGGTGTAGATGAGAGAGGACTTCCTAATCGTAGAGGTTCTAGGAGAGACCGCGGTGGGCGTGGTAACAGCATTGGCGCAGTCAGGAAACAACGAAAGACCGAGGAACAAAGAACACCGCGTCACCGCACACGACTAAGGAACAGACCGCGGTAAAGCGGTAATAGCTTCGAGTGGACGGAGCAAGGAGCAATGACGGTCACCGCACCACCGCACACGGTCAGGAGGGTAACGGCGGGGGGGGCAGTAAATACATTCTGGCAGTTAGGCCGTGGTAACCCGATGGACAGTGAGCGATAACCGAGAAGCCGCGGGTAGGTGAGAAATAGGCCACGGTGTGGCGATGAAACCAGAGAACGGAAAACTTGTGCTACCGCAGGAGACCAAACTGCAAGGCGAGATAATGCGATAAGGTGGGAGTTGGAATTATTTCCAACATGAACACCATATAAAATCCACAGTAATTACCCATTATAGTCGACATCTTACGCGGTCAAGTTCACACAGATGTAAATTGCAAAACTAAAACCAAAACCGACGAGAACAAACACACATATATATTTACATATATGGTTTTTATCTGATTATTAAAATAATCGAGCAAAACCCTTAGAGAACAACATATATAGGGCACATTTTGTAGTGCAAACACGCTCATCATATCAGCTGGATAGCATGGTGATGATTTATTTAAGATAGTTAATGGGCTTAATAGTTAAGCCCATCTGGCCAACAAAGACATAGCACTGATACCCAACAGGAGAGCAGTATAAGCCCACAGTTGAAGCGCTGCATTGCTCTGCATTCGTGCATTTAGAAAATCTGCTGCAAGAAGATCCACCAGTGACATATATATCAGAATTCCTCCAGACGCTGAGTAAAGCAATCCTTCAACGATAAGAGCTGTTGGGCTGTTTTGATTATAAGCTGATGAAATGGCTATTCCCACTGCAATTCCAAGTGGTGTAGTCACTGAAAAGAGGAATGCCATTACAGTTGTTGATCTATTCTTGAAATCCGCCTATTTTTCATCATCAACTTTGAAAAGATTAGTTATAGATAAACAATTGTTAATTATATTAAGTCTCTCAAATTAAATTGGTTCACCTGAACTATGCATCCTCCAAGACCCATTCCTTCAAACAACTGATGGCATGTCAAGGCTGCAACTAGAGGTCTTATTGTGCAAGGGCTCTCAGATGCTCCCAATGATACTCCAATGATAATAGAATGGGCCAGAATTCCAAGCTCTAAGACCTGTAACCGCCCACAAAATGATTTTCTTTCAGTAGTTAACTTTTTATAGTTCTAATAAACTCATAGATATGATGCAGCCAACGTCCACTTTAACCCCTCATTTCCTATGGCATCCAAAAGACTGGAAATGCCAATTTGTTATGCTGTTTTAAAGCTGGACGAATGCTGGTTTCAGAAACTTATATTCGTTAATTAAATGTTTAAAGATCAAATGATGCAATTTGAAGGACCTAATTTGTCCAAAGAACCATTTAGTTTTTTGGAGACTTGTGAAAAACGTTTTTAATGGAAAATTCAATTACAAGGACTCGATCGGTAAGGAGTGTGTAATAAAAAGTTAGCGATAAATTCACACAAGATTACTTATAAGGCAAGGTCAGGAGAAATTTTATTAATTAAAAATATTTAATTGTATTATTTTTTATTATTTGTAATAATTGATTTTTGGTAAATTAGATCACTTAATAATCCTCAATTAACAATAAATTGAAGGAAGTTGATTATAGATGGAAACAAAAAGGCAATATGTTTATCTTCAAAAAAAACATGTAGTTTAACATATTATATAAATAGTGAAACTGTGTTTAGTAAGATTGGAATAGTGGTTATATGACAATAACCCGTTCTTAAGATGAAGTTAGTGATGTTCTAAATCTGAGGATTGGTTTGATATAATTATGAAGATGAATGTTTTTTATATAAAAAATTACCTTTTCTTATATATCAAATGTTTATTTGACAAGATTTATCTGATAATTAAATATGTTGTAAAATTGTAGTAAAGTTCTGATTGATCATTGTACTTTTGTAATATCACAAATTTTGAACATCAATCAATTTAACAATCAAAAATTATTTTTGATGTATATAAAAAAAACCAAAAATTATCAATTTTTAAGTAGAAATAAGATATAAAATTACTGTTACCTATTTACCCATTAAATAAAATGTTCAAACCCTAATATTATCAAAATACTATAAACACTTGATTGATAAATTGGTATCCCTTCCCATTACAATTTTTTTATTAAAAAGTCCTTTCAATTGCTATGTCGTTTGATTACAATTTGAAAAGAAAAACCCTGTTCGATTGATAAGCTTATCCACTGTCTAAGCAAATGCTTAAAACTTTATTTTATTAAGAAGGTTGAAAATCGAGTCACCCGTGGACCAGGCAGCCCACTGGTATTTGCCATTATAAAAGTTCTAACACAAATCTCTTCATTGATTGATAGGCCTTTCCATTATATTTAAAAAACAAACAAAAAAATGACTGATACGCTTTCCACTAAATAAATAAATATTTTAACTTTATTGTATTAAGAAGTACACTTACCTGTGAAATGACACGATGGCGTAGCAGAGAGGAACCGGATTCTTGATCCATGTTATTGCATCCATGGGCATAGCCATGTGTATGAAGGTGGTTCTCATGATCTTGTTCCCTCCCATTACCCTCTTCCGGATTAGACATTTCTGCTGCACCAGCCTTTGGTTTTTTATTAAAATCAGCACGTTGGTAGTACCCAGTAGCCATAGCATCAAGCATGAGACTGCCAACAGCCGCCAGCATAGCTATAAATCCAGCGAATGGGAAGTGTTTCCAAGAATCGCCCTTCAAGCATGTATTACTAAGAGAGACAAAAGCATCAGGAAGAATGTGCACAAAACCAGTTGCAAGGATAACACCTGAAGCAAAGGCCTTGATGACAAAAAACATATCATTATCTGGCCTAAGAACATTTACTTTTCTGCCCACAATAGGTAAGCATACCCCTATTGTGCTGCCAACCAAAATACAGACCATTGCTCCAAGCTTGAGATGGAGAGCAGCATTTTTGTTTCTGCAAGGTTCTTCCTTGTAACATTTAGATTCCTCTGCAACAACCAAACTGGCTGTTGAAAATAAAGCTAATAGCATGGCAATCACCCATGGGGCTGCCATGACAAGTTATGAAAGGAAAACCGGAGTCACATAGAAGAGGAAATAGAAAATTTATACGCTACATTGTTCGTACCCCACTGTCGTTATGTGCTCATAATATCGACATTTTGGCATCTTTTACTGTGGGCTCATTTTCTTCTGTCATTCAATTCTAAAAAGGTAGATTACCCTGCCGATTCTGAAAACGGTCGGAAAGCTACATTTGAAGGGACCACAAACTCTCTGCTCTGCCCACTTAATCTCATTGGGCTTCTTGAATGGCCTACACGTTTGCTTTCAAAGCACGCTAACCCTGTTGTACTGTTATTTTAAATTCCAAAGAAAGAAGAACTGATAGTATTCACTTTAAAAAGTTAATAAATAAGTTTTCACACTGTTAAAAGAGTCTTTTCGAATCAACAGGCTCGTCTTTATAATATTTGTAACCAAAGTGAAATATGTCATCATCCCCACATATAGAATTGTGTAAGACCATATGCATGCATTCCCCAGTACTAATTAATTCTTTAATAAGATCTGTTCCAAAAATGTCTAATGAGTACGCATTGTGAAGAAAGGAATTTTATGATACTATTTTCCCAAGTTGTGTGCACTCCTTTTTGCAACATTTGGAATCTGAAAGGAAACTTCACCAAACGCTAAAGTTCGAGATGTAAATGGGTGTGAGAATAAAATGCCGCTCACTGAAAAGGAAAAATAAAGTTCTTCTGGCTTTTTAAAATTCCTGTGCAAGACTTCATAGTAGTTACTTTTAAAGAGTCTTTTCCAATCAAGGGCTTTTCTTTATAGTATTTCTAACGTGAGTGAAATATGTCATCATCTCCACATTGAATTTTATAGACCCGTAACGCATTAGCAGGTATTAATTAATTGCTTAAAAGTATTTTCTTCCAGAATGTCTAATGCGTAGGATGCCCATTTCATCACTTTCCATTAAGAAGGTAGTTTTATCATACTATTTTCTCAAGTAATGTGCTGTTCTTTCTCTTTCACAGCATTCGGAATCTAATAATTTAATCAAATAGTAAACTTTGAGATGAAAATTGGAGTTGAAAAATTAAAATATTATCTTACTGGAAAGAAAAAATGATTTTTTTTTTAACTTAAATTTAGGGTATAGTTATCTTCAAATTTATTTAAGAATATAATATGCAGTCTAAATTATATTGAAGTGAATGAATTAGCTTACATTAGATAGTAAGCATTATATTGTCATAAATATCAATTAAGAAAGAGATAATATTTAGTTCTGTAATCAAAGTTTATATGTCGATTAACAAAGATATTGGAGTTGATTTGTCTTGGAAATTGGAAATATGCTAGATAATTTTGTCTATGAATAAGAATCAAAGTGTCTTCTAATTGTTTTTTGATAGGTTGTATTCATAGTTTTCAATCTATGTTGTGGTTGCAAACTCATTCTATGTGTACAAATAAACCCTGTTCGGTTTTTTCTCTATGAACCATATGAAAATAAATTGCAAGAAAACAAGTTGTAAATGTGTAAAAGAATTTTACAATAATTTTTTAGGTGATTCACAAGTGGTAGGATGAATGTGATAAAATATATTAGATTCTTCACTTGATTTGATCACAAAATTGAATGATTGTTCTTGTGTGATCAAGTAATGTTCTGTAATGCCAAATGGATTAGGTAAGATTCTCTTTTGTGTACATAAATTTTGTGGACAGGCAAAAATCACTTACCACTTTTCTAGAAGTAATCATCTTCATCTATTAATTAATCATTAATTATTTCCTCTTTACCACCTTCAAATTAATTAACTAATTCAATTGAATCAATTATCACTACCATCCATTTCCTCTAGCTAACCAATCGATGAATAATTTCTTAATTAACTCCCCTTAACCCTTTCCTCTAAATATTTCATATCCTCACTAAAGGACAAAATTCCCCCCTCCTTGAACTAAACACTTGATTAATACTTTGGAGGAAAGAGGATTTCTTTTTCTAGTGAGGATCTACAATTTATTAGGCTAGCTAATTTATCTTTAATATTTCTTCTCAATTTAAATTCTTTAGTAGTGCATAAAAGGATTTGAATTTTTGATCTCCACCATCCACTTTAAAAATGAAAAAATCCAATTTTTACCATCAATTTTTTTACACATGTGAGAGGAGACACATGTCACCTCTCCTCTTCCCTATAGGAAGAATTGCTCACTACTCATTTCACCTTCCATGTCCTTTGGGAAACTTTTCCAAAAGTTAAACATCTTGATCATGTATTCAATCTTGCCCCTTGATCCGTCTTCTAATCTAACACCTCCATTCTATTTTTAAAATTCCATTTAAGAGAGATTTCCCTTCTAACTTCACACATTACATTAGTCATAACACCCTTATGCTATCAAAATAAGTAACCATCAAGAAAAAGTATCCACATAAAATCATTATTCTATATTATTGGAGCACATTTAAATATCAATGGAGATTTTACAACATTAATTTTGTTGGAAGTTTGGAGATGTTGGAAGCTTCAGTTTTTTGTGTGGTGTTTGGGTGTTGTCATTGATATCAACCCCTTGTATGAAGAGAGTGTTGGAATGTTGTTGGTGTTGATGATGTTAACCCCTAGCATTGAAGTTGTTGGAAGCCTAGATTTATTGGTATTTATGTCAACACAATGTTGCTAGTGTTGTCATTGATGTCTTACTTCAGTATAGTTGAAGAGGTTTCTGGCCTAGCTTGTGTTTGGAGAGGTTGTTGTAGTTGGGAAGTGTTGCATGTTGCAGATGTTTTATATGTGTTGTATACATGTTAGTAATGTTGCTAATAAAATAGGTTCAATTGTTAAGTGTGATAGAGTGATGTTTAGTGTTTTTCTCCACATTTCTTCATTATTGAAGATATGCTCATGGGGTTTGGACATGATGATTATATTTTTTTAGAGGTGTCATGTCTAGAGTTTAAGGTTCTAGATCATGTTGATGTAAAATATGTGTTTAACAATATGTCTATTTTTCGAAACATGGTGTGTAGAGAAATGAGATTTCTCTGCATTTCTCTACACTGAGGGTTTTGATGTTGTGGATCTAGGAGAATTATAATATCATTTGTATCTACTTTCCATTGAAGTTTTAGGTGATTATTTGTTTTATAAATTTGTCTGGCATTTTGGATGTTTGTGCTAGTATGTCTAGTTGCGTAGACTAAAGGTGTTCTTGAGTTTTAGGTGGTTGCAGTAGTTGTGAAGAATATTTTGATGATTTTGGAGTATTTTGATATGTTGTATGGATATTTTGGAGTATTTCTATGTGATCTACAAGATGTTTCCTAAACTTGAGATGCATGTTTGGAGTTGGTTGTTAATGTTAGTATAGGTTTGGTTGATCTAGTGTGTTAGCACTAATTGGAGAGGATAATTGTTGTTTGATAAGCATGTTGGTGTATATTAGGGTCCCAATTAGGTAGTGGTGTGTTTTTTCTTCACTTCTTTATATTATGGAACTATGTAGATCTGACCTATTAGATGGTGCATGGCTGAGGTGCATACGTTTCATTAGTTCAAACATAATTTAGATTGTTTTAGGTTGCAAAGGGTATAAATGAAATGATAATTTTTGTATGGATAAAGAGAAGAGGGTATGATACAAATGATGTGAATGTGATCAAGAGTGTGATCCTTAATGCCTATGACTTCCTAATGTAGTGAGCAAAATGTGTCTACATTTTAGTCTATTTGATGAGTTATTTATGCTTCAATGGAACTGTACCTTTGACATATAAGATAAATGAATTGTTAGTATTTTGATTTATTGGTGTGAATAAAGTCGTGTACCTAGTTAATTCTTTACTAGGGACTTAGGTCCTTAGTTAACATTTTATGTTTACTTAGGAAATAATATTTCTTGTAGAAGACTTAGTTGTCTTATCTAGATTTTCCATTAGCCTAGGTAGTTATGAATCTATTGTCACATGTGATAATATTAAGACATTTTTTGGATCTTGTCTAATCCAATCTCTCACCTCGTCTTTATAAGAAAGGAATCTCTTGCATATATTTTGTATATCATATAACATCCTAATGGTATTGATCAACATCTTGATCATATTGTATCATATTTTAATTCTTGTTTGATAGAATAGTATCTTTCATTGTTGTTTCTCTCTATTGCATGTGGAGGTTATTTGGTGTTCTAGATTGAAGCTCTTGGTTGCTCACTTCAACATGGTATCATAGCTTTGAATCTAACAAGCCCCTTCCTTTTTTCTTGGATAGATTCTATCATCAATTTTTCTATTGTGATATGAGTTTCTTCTATGATCTTGTAAATTCATGTATTTTGTTCTCTTATGTTTCAATATGATCTTGAAAATAAGAATGGGTTTGCAAAGATTTGTTAATCCTATATTACATGTATGATTTTTGGTGAGATTTAGTGATTGTATCAGTTTTGTCTATAGTTGTAGTATTTTTGGATGTCCCATTACATTTAGAAGGCCCAAGAAAGTCAGATTTGGATTTCATTTCACTCAATTTGGTCACCATTTGTAAATTTGGTAAATAAGATTTTGAAGCTCAAATTTGGCGAATAGATTTTTACTGGAGCATTTTCAGCCCAGAAGGACCTTGCCATCATGATCAAACGGCCCAAAAACTCCCATTCAAATATAAAATTTGTCTATTTTAGACAAATTTGGTTTTTGGAAAACGTTGATTTTGTCGCGGGGTTGTCACTACACCCTAATCACAGCTAGGTTTTCAAAAGTTCATATCTTTTAACGATGGCGTCCAGTTTTTGCAAATGAGATATTGTCAGAAAGGTAGTTTGACGATCTTCGTAGTTGTGTAGGTAAATTTGTAAATTTAATAGTTTTTTCCCTTTTTTCAGCATGAAGGTACATGTGCATTTATTACTTGTAAATGACATAACTTTTGCATTCGAAATCAAAATTTGGAAAATTTTGTTTTGAAGAATTGCTCATAAGATCATAAGAAATTTGTTTGTAACCTTTATTTTTAGTTTTAAAAAGCCTTTTTTCTTAAAAAAATGTAAATATCGTCATGTTATAAATAGCTGATTTGAGCTTGTCACTCATATAAACTATAAAATTTCTTCATTGAAATTTACTCAGGGGGTTGTAAATTTAGTTTTAATACACTATAGGGAGTAAAAGGCACAATTTAAGTACCACATTGTCTTATTTCTCTTGTTATTTTATCCAACATGATAGATCTAAGGCAAATTGAACCATCACTCCACACAATTATCATACATGAAAGATAAGAATGTCTCAATTGTTAAAATATAAGGGTCTATGGAAAATGTTAGAAGCTCAAAAATACAATTTCAGAAGGGAATATGAATTTTTTCCCAAAGATGTAAAATGGATAAAGTCAAAGGGCTCATTGGCTTACATTTATCTAATAACTTGTTTCATATTGTAGAGAGTAAAACACCTAAGAATGTTTTGGAAAATCTTGAAGAATTGTATGGTAAATTCAATCAATTCAAAATCTTGCAACTTCAAGAAGATGCACAATCACTCTCTCTAGATGCATTTCCTTCTATTCAATATTTTCTTACACAGTTCAAATCAATTTTGCCACAATTATAAGGGTGTGGGAATGATAAATCTGATATGAATGCATCTTATTGATTTCATCTAAGTTAAGAGGCCCTTATCAAGTGTTCTCTTCTATTTTCTACTCTACTATGGATGTCATGGGGAAATATTTTAGAATGCATTCATTGAGTTATTTTTTGAGTGTCTTAATAGGGAATAAGCCAAGTTGGTTCAGTTGGATGCACTACCTAGTTCTAAGAATCATGCTCTAATGACTCAATCCTCCAAGGGTAAATAAAATAATAAGAAGAAGCCTAAGATAAAATCATCTTCAAGTAGTGAGTCTCCCTCCAAACTAAAGAAAAATAACAATAAGAAGGCCAATCCATCTCCTTCTTCTCCTAACTTTGGAGATTCTTCTTCCAAGTCCAAGAAAAAGAAAGATCCTTGTTCATTTTCTGGAAAAACTGGGCATGATGAGTTTCATTGTTTTAAGAGACTAGAGACCTTGGAGGAAGCTATGAGGAAACATAATATTCCAATACCTAAGTCTTCTTCCATAGGAAAAGGGAAAGCTCTTTTAGCATGTGTCATTCATTCATCATTTGATATTTGGATTCTTGATTTAGGTGCTTCACATCACAAGACCAATTCCCATACTTCTACTTATCATATTGCATTTGGGAACTATTCACAAATTTAAGTCTTAGGGATGGGCTCCATTCAATTTCTAGATTGGTGCATTGAGGATGTTCTTCTTGTTCTTTATATTTCACAGAATCTACTTTCCATACTTTAGATTTTTCATTGTAGAGATGGAAAGTTAGTTGAGATTACTCCATAGAAGGTGACTATTGGATACTTGTAGGATCTTGAGAAGGTTTTTTCTTCAAGGATAGTTGATCATGAGAACTATTTGTATCGGTTTGATGGCTTTGAATCTACTTTTCATATATTAGTTTTTTCATTCTAGAGATGGAAAGTTAGTTGAGTTTACTCCATAGAATGAGACTATTGGACAATTGTAGGATCTTGAGAAGGTTGTTGCTACAAGGATAGTTTATCATGAGAACTATTTGTATCAGTTTGATGGGTTTGAGTCTTCATTGGGTTTATTTTCTATTTCTCATGGTGATTCAATGGAAAATATTTGGTAGGAAATATTTGGGCACTTGAACTATAAATATCTTTAGTAGATGCAAACACATAACTCAGTGGTTTTTCTTCCTAAGATCTCTTGCATAGATGGTTTTTTTATTGGTTGTGTTCTTGGAAAAAAAAATCAAGATAATTTTCCTAGGGGTGAAGCTACATGTGCAACCATACCTCTTGAGTTGGTTCATAGTGATCTCATGTCATTCATAACTCTTTTTTCAGGAGCTATGTATGTTCTCACTTTCATTGAATATTTTTCTTGATGCACATGGGTCTAATTTTTGAAGCTCGAGAGTGAGGTTATCACCATCTTGCAGACCTTCAATTTTCTTTTGGAGAAGCAATCATGTATTTCTCTTTGTCAGATATGCCCAATTAATTGGAGGGATTATGTCAATGAGATAGTACAATATTTTTGTAGTGAGCATGATATTCTTCACCAGCACACAGTTTATTATTCTCCTCCATAGAATGATGTGGTGGACAGAAAGAATGGGACTCTATGAGAGATGTCCAATTGTATGATTCAGTCTAGGTCCATGGATTCAACATTTTGGGCTAAAGCTATCAATTGTACCAATTATATTATGAACCATATGCCTCACAATGTAGTGCAGAATATGAATCCTGAGGAGGATTGGTCTCATCACAAGCCTAATTTATCCTTATTTAGAGTATTTTATAGTGAGGATTTTGCATTCATTCCAAATGGTTGGCATAAATAAATGGAGAAGAAGAGTGAGTGATTCATTTTTGTTAGCTATTGTAAAGATGTGAAGGCATACGAAATATTCGATCCTAAAACATAAGAGGTTCATTTTCATCATGATATTCAGTTTGATAAGTCCTTCACACTAATAGATCCTCCTTCAACTTCTTCTTCATCAAAACCTACTCAATATTATTCACTTGAGGATGTTTTTCTTCTTGATGAAGATTCTAATGATGGTATTAATCCACCTCCTCCTAATCAATCCACTAGGTCATGATGGGATCATGTTACTCTTGAGGAGGTTGGTCCTCTTTTTGGTGATCCTATAGACACTCATTGCACTCATTATCACACTTCAGGATATTATTATTTTAAGTCATGCCATTTTAGATGATCCTTAGAAGTATTTAGATGCTTCAAGTATTCTAGAGTGGGATAGTATTATGGCTAATGAGTATTCTTCTTTGATGAAGAATCATACTTGGGATCTTGTACCTCTTCCTAAGGGAAGAGAGCTGGTTCAGTGCAAGTGAGTGTATCATACCAAGTATGCAGTAGATGGTTCAATTGACAAGTAAACTAAGTGTAGGATCATAGGGGTCCAAAAAGTGGCGATATGACAAAAAAGTGGCTAACAATTTTTTTTAATCAGAATTTGATGAAACAAAAAGTGTTTATTGAGAAAATTGTGAGCTTTCTGCCAATATAAGATATGCCTTATTTGAAATTTAATAGATAATTATTATTGACTTTCTACATACATTATGACTAAATTATTCATTGATATGATGATTGGAAAACATCTATAATTCTTAAAAGATCTAACATTGTTTGAATCTAAAAGATGCAACACATTCTATATTTCCCATACTATAAGATTTTAAAAATAGAAAATGAATTTCAGAAATTTTTGACCAAGTTAAGGTGGTGAGGAGAATTTTTTTTAATAGTTTTAAAAGGTTTTAATAAAAATTCATAACTAATTATTTTCTTACAAAAAACTACAAAAAAAAAATATGGCACATCTGAGCATGTGTCCTCTACTTATATTCAAAGTTTTCAAAAAATATATTAATTTTTTCTTGTACTTTGGTTGGTCAGACATACACCCGCTTTTTATTTTTTCTTTAAAATTTAGTACTACTACATTTAAATTTTAGATTTTCACTAGATAGATTTATTTTTTCCCAAAATGGACTAGTATCTTAGAAACTAAATTCAATTTTCAACAATTTTTTTCTTACATATTTTCCAAATTATGTTAATAGCTTATTCAAATTTTTATTCAAGTTGTTAAACTTTGCTTTTCTAAAGTTTATTATCACTTAAGGGCCTAGTTTAGATCCCATCATCCTGCACTAACCCAATACAAGGATCATCTTGCTGCAAATGGGTTTTTTCAAGCTGAAGGAATTGACTCTCTGAAGTCCTTTTCTCTTGTTGTCAAGATGGATTCTATTCATATTTTTCTTGCTATAGTTGTCTCACAGGGATGGTCAGTGTATTAGATGGATGTAAGAGTTCTTTCTTGCATGGGGATCTTCATGAGGATATTATATGTAGTAGCCACGAGGTTTTGTACAGAATCTTCACTTGTTTTCAAGCTTCAACATTTATTGTATGGCCTCAAATAGGCCCGTCAGACTTGGTATGAGAAGATGGATAGTTTATTGCTTTCTTCTAAATACACTCATTGTCATTTTGGTCCTATAGTTTATACTCAAAGACATGGAGATGATATTCTAATTCTTTTTCTCTTTGTGGATGATTTGATTATCACAAGGAGTTCCACTTGCATGATTTACATTACTCAGCAAGTGTTGATGGAGAAATTTGATATGACTAACCTTGGTCTTCAGGTCCATCAGACTTTTGAGGGGATCTTCATTTTCTAGGAAAACTCTGCTCTTTATTTTCTTTAGATATTTTGCATGGTTGATTGCAAGAATGCACCCACTCCTTCTCAACTAGGTGTTGTATTTTCTACTAGTTGCACTACTCCTATAGTTGATCCTACCTTGTATCAACAATTGTTTGGAATTATTTCATACTTGACACATAGTCATCTTGATATTTTTTTCACAGTTGGAATTGTCTCTCACTTCTCTTAGGAGCCTCATGAGAGTCATTGGAAGGCCACCAAATATATCTTGAGATTCATTTAGGGCACTACACAATTTAATAATCATTATACATCAAGAGTGTCTTATATTATGGGCTTTACTGACTTAGATTGGGCTCATGATATCAATGATTGAAAGTCTACATCTAGATTCTTCTTTTTCCTTGGTTGTATTTTTATTACATGGTCATACAAGATGCATAATTCTATTGCATTATCATCACCAGAGGATGAGTATCGAGGTGTAGTACTTTATATTCATGAGGTTTTGTAGCTTTATTAGTTGATGACTGAGTTCCAATTTTCTTTCACTTAACCCAAAAATCTTTGGTGTGACAACTAGAGTTCCATCCATATCTCTTGCAACTAGTGGAGAATCAACATACAAAGCATATTGAGAACCAAGTGCAATTCATCAAGCAACTCATCCAAGATGGTGTTATGATCTTGGAGTATTTTCCTTTGGAGCAACAGGTTGCATACATTAACACTAAAACTTTGGCCTCACCTCATTATCTTCAATTGTGATTGATGCTTGTGGTGAAGGAAGTTGTCCTTGGGAGATCTTAATGAGTCCTCTTGGATTCTTTAATGATATTTCTAGGTTTTTCTCTCCTTTGGAGAGGAGTTTTTTCCCATAGGGTTTTTCTGCTTTTCTTCACTTGTGAGATTTTGTTTTGTACATGGGTACCTCATCAAGCTTTGTTGTCAGGACCCATCTTTCTCTTTTTTGCATTATTTTTTTCCTCCCTAAGTTGCACTTAAGAGGGGGTGTTGGGGTGAATAAGTTCTTGTACCTAGTTAATTCTTTGCTAGGGACTTAGGGGACTTAGTTTAGAAGTTAAGTTTACTTAGGATATAAGATTTCTTCTAGAAGTCTTATTTGTCTTATCTAGATTTTACATTATCCTAGGTAGTTATGAGTTAGTTGTCTCATGTCATAGGATTAAGTCACTTGTCATGATCTTTTCTAATCCTATCTCTCACCTTTAATCTATAAGAAAGGCATCTCTTGCATATTTTGCATCTTGATGGTACCGATGAACATCTTGATCATATTGTATCATACTATAATTCTTGTTTAGTGGAATAACATATTTCATTATTTCTTATGTCCATTGATTATGGAGTTTATTTGGTGTTGTAGATTGAATATATTAGTTTCTCACTTCAACACAAATTAGCAGTGAGCCACCCCTTCTTATATTCTTCTTTCTTCTAGATAGTGAGTCCCTCGACAGTGAGCCTTTCCTTGAATTTTTGGGTAGTGAGCACTTGGTAGTGTATTAGTGAGATAATCCTCACCATGGTTTTTCCCTTCTCAACTTTTCACTGTAATTTTTGTGTTCTTATGTGTTTGATGTGTTTGTATTACTAGTTTACTCATTACATTCTATTAATTCATGTTACGGGTTTAATGTTGGATAAGCTTTTAAGGGATAATACAAATATAAATGTTATAGAGGGTTTTTGATGTTTATATTATATAACTGATTAACCTCCTCCTCAATTTTGTTGTGCATCTAAAAATTTGTATGCGAGATGTGATTCCTAAGAAGAAGCTTAACTTCTTGAGGTGGATTTGAATGGTGCATAGGAAAGGTGTCAAAGATCCTTTGTTTTATGGAAAAAAATTTACCTACTGGAAAGCTAGGATAGAGTCCTTTATGGTTTCTATTGGATTTGGTGTTTGGTAGTCCATTGAAAAAGGTTATCATATTCCTACAAACGGTCTAACAAGTTATTATGAGAGAAAGGATTATGAAAAAAATGGAAAGGAATGGAATGCAATCTTGAGTGGTCATTCTTATTCTAAACTTGGAAAAGTGACAAGTCTAAATTTTGCTAAAGATTTCTAGAGAAAGTTAGAAGGTATCTATGAAGGAGATGATAAGGTCAAATAAGAAAAAAATTAGAAATAAAAATCCAAATTTGAAACTCTAGTAATAATGTCTAAAAGTGAAGATATTAAGTTACCTACATGCTAAAATTTGATGAAGTTTCCAATGCCATCAAATGTCTTAGTGGAAAGCTAGATGGAAGAAAATTTGTGAAAAAGGTATTAAGAACTTTATCTAAACCTCATATTTCTAAAGTTTCTTCTATTGAAGAAGCTCAAAATTTGGACAATTATTCTAGAGATCATATGTATGATGCTTTAACTTCTTTCGAAATGGGAGAATTTCGTCAAGATGCAACAAATAAAGAATCTACTTTTAAAGTCTGCAAAGTGGAAAATGATGATGAATCAAATCTAGATGATCTTGATGAAGTGGAAGTTAACTTTGTGTGGAGATTGAAATAGGGTATTGGAAAATACAAAGGTAAGCTACCTTTCAAATGTTTCAATTGTGGGAAGATAGGTCATTATGCATCTATGTCCAATAAAACTTACTAATGAAAAAAAAGGATCATAAGGGTAAATTTATCAAAAAGAGTTTTTAAGTTGAAAAGGATAATGGTGTATTTGATGATGAAGAATTAGATTATCTAGATAAAGGAAGTGATGAATTATTTTTCATGGCTTTGAATGCTGGAGCTAATTCTATTGATCTTGAAATATGTGTGAAGGAAATTTCTTCAAAAATAGGTCATAACATTCAAGGAACTATGTTTATTAATTTTCATGCTATAGAAGAGAATAAATATTGGATCATTGATAGTGGATACTCAAATCATATGAAAAGTGTTAAGAGTAGGTTTTTTAAGCTTAAAATCATGATGGTGGTCTCGTTAAGTTTGTTGTTGATACATCTGCTAATGTATGTGGAAAGGATTCAATTATTTTTTATTGTGAATGGTGGAAAATTGTATGTTTTTTTAGGGTTTAGGACCTAGAATGAAAATCATCACTCTCTCTCATTCAAGAACAAACCCTGGAGATATCAATGAAAAGGGTAAATAGATCCTGCAATAGGATTATCCTAGAGGTTGAATGTAAACTAATGAGGGCTTCACCACCAAGCTAGGGATGGGAAAAAATGTATGGAATGCAAGATCTATTTATTGAATCAATGATGCAAGAAACTTCACTAAATGAACTATAAATGCAAATAAATCATAATAAAAAACTAGAAAAGTATAAAGGAACACCTGAAAATTTGTGAGAGATTGAATGGAGGCTTGGAATGCCAAATAAGATAGAATTTAGTCCTACTAGGACTCATTCACCAATCTGGGCAAATTAGTCTGAGATCAGGGTTTCTGCATTGGAGTTGGTTTCTAGAAAAGGGTATCCAAAACTACAAAAATCTCAAAATTGACCTAAATTGGGACTCATTTTCCAATCTCGGTGAATGAGCCTAGTTAGGGTTTTTTGGAATTTCAAAGTCTAAATCTAGTCTTTAATGTCTTCTCTTTCTATTCTACTTTGTTTCTAGATCTGAAACTTTGATTTCAGGGTTGTAGGTGACCTTTTAGTGAAGATTACAACCGTACAAATGAGGGGACAACTCCAACAACTTTATCCAAGCTTGTAACCTAATCTTCAATGATCTTTCAAGATCCAAGACACCTAGATTTGTAATCACACATGTAAAGAGGAGAATTTGTTTTGATTGTTAGTGAACCACCAAAAATATAGTCTTAAAGAAGGGAAAGAGGATTCCCCTAATTAGGCCCCTAGGGTTTCTCACCTAGGAGCTCTTGATTTAGAAATTACTCTCTTTCTACTTAATGATATGCTTTTAAGTGATTACATTCTAAGGGTATGGACTGAATATCATTGTGTTGTGTGTGATGAAGTGTGGCTAATTGCTAGAAATTTAATGAAACTAAGGTAACTATGGAATGTAAACAAAATAAAATGTAAACTATATGCAACTAAACTAAATGATCTAAATGTATGCAATTTGAAGAGAAACTAGAAAATATAGAGATCATGGATTTAGGATGTAATACCCCTTCATTTTGCTTATTTTTCAGTTTTCTTTATGCTTTGCTGGTTGCAACTACCTTGATACTGGAAACACCTTATTATTTGTGTTTTGATTGCTATTTATTGAGCGACAAACTATTATTGTGTGATGGGTTTATTTGATGACTATTTTACATGCTTTAATGGTTTAATGATGTTGGCAGCTATAACATGAGTTTTTATTATGAGATTATTGAGTAAGATGTTAATGTCAGTCTTGATGAGTGTATTGGTGAAGGGGATGGGTTTGCATCACTCGCTTGCGAGTGCCATGAGAATCTGTGATTTCTTCTTCATAGTGTGTACTATATGTTGTTTATATCATATGATGTTATTTACTTGGTTTCAAGTTGCAATTACATGACATCGACTCCACCTGGTTCCACAGGTTTGAGTGTGTCGATCCAACAGTTAAGGTGAACGGGAGATAGTAGATATGTAACATGTGTCAATTCTATGCCCTAGCCTTAGTGTGTCATCAGTTTTGGCTGTTGAGTCATAGTTTACCTTATTTTAATGCTTTTTGATTCCAAAAAGTGTGTGTTTATTAAATCAATTTTTAGAATAATTGCTTTGGTTAAAAGTGGTGATTATTTAATATTAAATAAAAATTATGCTTGGAAGTTATATTTAAAGTTATTAATAAAATTTAATTTAATTAAATTTAATTTATAAAATTAATTAAATTTAATCTCAAAAGGGTTGAATTTAGTTATTAAATAATTATGTTTTATTTGGATTAAATTAAATAAATGCTAAAATTGAAAGATATTTAAAATTGCATTTTAAATTTAAAGTTAATTTTCAAAAATTGGAATTAAGTGGATATTTTAATTTTCAATATTGCATGCAAAATTAGATTTGGTTGTTTAAGATATTTTTGATTTATGACTCAAGTGCATGTTTAATTAATGGGAAGATTTTGTTGAAAATTCATTCACGGAGAAGATTTTGGAAGGGAAAAGCTTCTTCACGGTAGTGAAGAATTTTTGGGGAAAATTGCACAGAGAAGGGTTTGAAGAAATTTTTGATTGTAGAATTGGTTTGAGGAAAGTCTGTTTACATTGGTTGAACTTTTGGATTGGATTCATTGCACGGTTGAAGAGAATTCGTGAGATCCTTGGAGGAGGCTTTGCATCAGAAATTCATCTTTTCCTGTAGCTTCAAAATCCAGGTTTTGTTCTGTGATTTTTGTTCTTGTTATGTTTAAAACAAATATATATTGTTTAAGAAATCTGTTTGTTGAATTCGTTGTGAATTAGAATTTATTAATGGAAATTAGGTACAAATTAATCAAAAATTTGGAAGATTGTATAAATATATTGTAGGATTTAATTTCTAATTGACGAATTTGTAGAATCATTGTTAAAATAAAACTTAGATTGTGCAACACATATAGATTGTTGAAGAGATTTTATCCCTTTAGAAAACAATTAGATCTGGTTTTGAAAAAAAATCCTCTATAGAAAATTTGTAATGGAGAAATTTAGATCCCCTTTAGTTTTCCTTCTTTTTTTGAATTATTAGGAATTTAAAGGAAAGGTTTTAAAAGAATTCAGTTTTTAAATCTCTATGAATTTAAGAAAAGATTTTGGAAAATTTTATAAATTTTCTTGTAGCTGGTTATTTTTATTTATTTCTCTCAATTTTACCAGTTAAATTATTCTGTGTAAATATATATTTATATATTATATGTATTATATTTTGGTAAATATATACAGATAACATATAAATATATATATTTATTTCATTTTCATAGATTTAAGTTATTATTCTTGTTGAAAAATTATCGTCCGTACGAGGTTTTCGAGAAACGAATTTCGATGAAACTCGTTGAATATTCTTATGAAATCATTTCACTGAATTATGAAATACCAAATGAGTGTTTTATTTAAAAAAAAGGTTTCATGTCGATAGTGGTAGGTGGGGATGAATGTACCCCACCGCCCACTATCCATTGATGGGAGAGCATTGTTCCCATGGTAGCGCCCTCCACTAATGTGGAGGGAGCGTTGCCATGGGAGCAGCGCCACTCCCCCCTACATATGGGACCGGTTGTACATTGTACAGCCGATGCCCAATGCATTTGGGTGTCCGACTCTACAATATACAATCTGACGGTTTGACTTCGCACTTTCCTTAATTTCTTGCGCTCCCGTTCAGGAATCCATGTTTTCAGGGTTCACACCGTTCCACTTCCTTTTGTTAAATTTTAATTATATTAGGTTTTCAACATGATTCGGTGTTAATGTAAATGTAACTAAATATATTTATGTATATATATATATAGATAAATGTATATTTATTTATATATATATATATATATACTCTCTTTGTAGTTTATCAGGTTATACTTAATTATTATATATATATTTTATGAATATATATTAATATATTAAATACTGATGTAGAAGATTTAAACATAAGTATTTTTTTTATTTTTAATTAATTTGTAATATAATATGTTGATTGAGGAATAAAAGGAAATTAAGTGAAATAGCGGAATTTAAATGAATTATAGTAATTAGAGGTGTTAGTTGTGTTAGTTGTGTAATTAGATGTGTTTCTTGCATGAGTATATTATGATTTTAATTATAGTAATTAGATGTGTTAGATGTGTTAGTTGTGTAATTAGATGTGTTTCGTGCATGAGTATATTATGATTTTAAATGAATCAATATTTTGTTTTGAGAAAATTACAATTTTCCTTTCCTGGTAAAATATAAGGCAATTATTGGAGTTTATTATTGATCTATTTGAATTAATTGGTTAATTACCGAAAGGTACTAGATAGCGAAATGGCTTTAAGATATCCAAAAATAGTGTATTTCCTTGACTATGATTTTGAGATTAAATCTCCTTACGTTGATTATTTTGGAAGAGGATGATTTTTGTTTTAACTTGTAAAGTCTTTCAGAGGTTATGAGTTGATTCTTTGTTAAGTCAATCGTTCATTTTCCCTTGGGTAGTCCTTTATGTGTTTTGTTTCCTCCAAGTCTTGGAGTGAGTTACCTAAATTGTTGCCTCCTAGAATAGGAGGGATTGTGTTGGTTAAGTTCTATAAGAACTTGAGTTACCCTTGGAGTCTACGTTTGTGTAGCGTGTTATCCATTAGAAGAGTGGCTTTTGTTAGGGGTCGGAGCCCAAAGAGGTAAACCGGGTAACCTTCAGAAGTGATTTAAACAAGTGATAATTAAAGTAATGTACTTAGATTATTAGGATGCATTTCACATTAATCAAGATAATTTAACCTCACTCATAGACGCAAAGGCTTGGTTAGACTTGGGGTGAGTGAGAAGGCCTAGAATGGCAAGGTCAACTATCTTTTCCTTACAAGAGGTATTAGATTCTGCATGAGTGAGTATGAGGGCCAGGATTTGGTTAAGGTCTCCAAGATTACCGGAGCGTATGAAGAATGCCCAGAGGAGATCTCATGACAAACTATGTGATGACACTCTATCTAGGATAACATTGAGATGTGTGTTGTGTGTATGGATTCTTTATCATACTTGATTAATATTTTGTCTGGAAGCAATGTGACCATGTTAGTGTTAGACTTATATTGTGCACGTGTTTGGTTGAGTTAGTATGTGTTAGTATGAGTCTACCTTTGGTTAGTGGTATTAGATTCTTTTTCCATGTTACGTTGTTACTATCTCCTAGCATGGGGGTGGGCCTTTAGGTACCACTTGGTTGGGTGGAACATGCACCATAAACCGTTGGGTCCCCCTTGATTTTTAGTACTTGGTGGCGAGACATCTAGTCGCATAGCTTGTGGTTCTTATTATGTTTCTTGCATTGTTGTATTTCAAAATGTAACAAGTTGGTTTCACCTATCTTGTATTTATGAGGTGGACTTTTGTAATTGTAACACTTATGTATTATTGCCTCATTCTGGGAATGAGTGATGTAATCAAATGTTCATGTAATGGATTTATGTAATGGATGTTTATCTTCTTATCTTGTTGTTTATGCATGTTGAATGAATGCTACTACTTGAGTAATTAAATGTAATGATTTTTAAATGATCTATGTTAATGGGAATTTAAGTAATCTCGGTTACGTAGTCTTAGGGGATGTTGTCAATTGTAGATGAACATGTAGGTTTAATTCACTTTAAATAAAAAAAAATTAGTATGCTTTTATTATAAATTGAAACTTCCTCTAGGGTTGCGTGGCGGGGCATTTCACATGGTATCAGAGCCAAGGTTTAAACATTTGGTGCTCTAGGATTATGATGTACCCATTAAGCTTAGTTGCATAGGTTTTCAAGAGTACCTTGTCTAAAATATTTTTGTGTCTGTGCAGGAGTATGCCTCCTAGATGTGGATGAGGGAGAGGATGAGGACGTGGTTGGGTAAGCGATCGAGAGGAGAGTCAGCATGACTCATAACCTCGTGTCATACCTATACTAGAGCAAGAGGAACATCAGGCCTCGTAGAATGATCCAGGAGGTGATGGTGGATAGCTAGATCCTCCTATGGTCGAAGTAGCATGTAAAGCCTTCGAGGAGGATCTGGCATTATTGGGTCCGAGACAGGTAGTACCTAAGGTTAACCCTGTTGTGAGGACAGCTACAGTACAAACGAAGATGTTAGCATCATCCTATATGAGAGATTTGATATGGTCTTAGCCACCTCGATTTGACGGATTAGGTACCAGTTTAGAGGCCAAAAATTGGTTGATAGGTTTGGACCGATGTTTTTCCATGCACCCTTTTGATAGTAATACTAAAGTGCGGGGTAAGTGCTCCAAGATGGTTCCCAAAAAGGGGACTTAAGTGGACAATTTTTTCTAAAATCAAGAAATACTGACCTTGGACATGAAATTGAGGATACTTACACTCAAAATTTTGAGATGGAACAAAAAGTAGGATTCAATTTCTCTGAGTCTACTTTCTAAACTACTAATTTATTTTGAAAATGGTTGAGATTAAGGGGTTCAAATGAGGGATGTACACAAATTGGTGTTGTTTTTGTCAGAAAAACATAGCATAGCAACTCTTGTATGACCCTCGTACGGTGAACTTTTTTTTAGTATTTTTAAAATCACAATGGTCAGAAGTTAGATAATAGTATGTAGTTGATGCATGATTTTTCTGATAATTTTTTAATGAATATTTAATTTTTTACTAATTTTCAAAGTGGACATTTCCTGAAAAATAGAATTTTGGCCGTGCTACCCCTAAAAATTTTGGAAACTAATTGAATTTATTTTTATTTATTTTTTAAATTTTGTAGAATGGAGTCTACTTTCTAAAAAAATAATTTATTTGAAAAATTGATTAACGGTTAATTTATAATGAAAAAATTACCAAACATTGCTTTTTGGCAAAAAAAAGACATACAAATAAAATAAATTATGGATGAAAGGCTTAATATTTTCAGAAAGTGAAAAAAATTACATTTTTGTATAGCTAAGAGAGAACCCAACATTACCCATGTGCTTGATTTTTTTGATATTGAACCACATGCAATCCTGACGGTGAGCAGGAACTCGATTATGTGAAATATGGAAGATTTTTTATAAACACGTCTCTGGTCATTGGGAATGCCCTCCAAGCCTTTGGGTTGGTATTCCAAGGCAAATACCAAGCCTAAGGCTCAGAAATTCCCAAAGCAAGATATAACGCGCTCACGTTATAACATGCTCATGTTATATCACGCTCGCGTTATATCTTAGTTTTGACATGTTTTGTGAGTTCATTTTTTGCATTTTATAAATGCATTGACAAAATGCGAGCGCGTTATAATGCGCTCACGTTTTGGTCTACATTGAATTTATTTTTTTCTCTTTTTCTTATCTCTTTCCTCTTGTTATCTTTCAGGGAAACTATATACATGAAAGATAACAAGAGGAAAGAGATAAGTTGACATTTATATATGGACATTTACTTTCTTATACTTTAAGTTATATTTCATGTATATACTTCCAGGATGTTTGAGAGTGGTTTCAGATCTCTAGGAGTTATAACGCAAATTCTAGTTTTTGGAAGATCTTTAAAATTTCAGACTTAGTCAAATTTTAGTAATCAGCATGTCAAATTTCAGTAATCAGGAGGTTAGATTTTAGTAGTCAAAAAGTTCTATCATCTTTCTCCCTCAATATCTCCTTCTCCCCACTCTTTATCTCTCCAATCCCCCTCTCTCTCCCTTCCTCCCTCTCTCCCCTCTCTCTCTTCTAGTTTTTGGAAGATCTCACAAATTTCAAACTTAGTCAAATTTCAATAATCAGGAGGTCAAATTCCAGTAATTAGAAAATTGTATTATTTCTCTCTCTATCTCACTCATTTTTATCCCATACACTCTAGACCTCTCTCTCACTATTTGTATCCCTTTTCTTGACTCTCTCTCTCCCTTGATCTCAAGAAATCTCTCTCTCTATCTCTCTCTCCTTTTCCCTCTAATTCTCTCTACCTCACTTATCTCTCCCTCTCCCCCACCTTCCCTCTCTACTTGTCTCTATCTTCCTCCCTCCCCCCCTCTCTCTCTACCTACCTACCTCTCCCTCCATCATGCCCTACCACTCTCTCTATTTCTCTCTAGCTAACGTCTCTCTCACCTCCCTCTTTCTCCCTCCATACTTATCTATCCCTCTCTTCTTCCCTATCTACTCTCTATCTCCCATCTCTCTTTACCTACCTCTACATCCATCAAACCTTACCACTCTCTCTACAACTCTCTCCCTCCCTCCCTCATTCCCTCTCTACTTCTCTCTATCTCACCTCTCTCTCTACCTCTGCTTCCATATCTATTTATCTTTATCTCCTGTCTCCCTCTCTCTACCTACCTCTCCTTCAAACACTCTTTATTTATCTATATCTCACCTCTCTCTCCCTCACTACATCTCTCTCCCTCTCTCCCTCCCTCTCTACATATATATATCCCCTCTCCCTCTCTACCTAGCTCTCCATCCATCACAACCTACCACTCTATCTCCATTACTCTCTATCTAACCTCCCACTCTCTCCATCCATACCTCTCCCTCTCCTTCCCTCTCTACTCTCTACCTCCCTAATACTTCTCTACCTAATTCTCCATCCATCACTCCTTAACATTCTCTCTACACCTCTCTATATTTCTTCTCTCCCACCCTCCCTCATTCCCTCTCTACTCTCTCTCTACCTCTCCTTCCCTCTCTAATTATCTTTATCTCCCCTATACCTCTCTCTCTCACACTAGATGTCTCCCTCCCTACCTTTTCCCTATCTACTCTCTATATCTCCTCTCCCTCCCTCTACCTCTCTCTCTCACTCTCTCTCACTCCTCCCTTACCTTCTTTCTCTCTCACACTCTCCTCTTTATCTCACCACTCTCTTTCCCTCTTTATAACTCTCCACTTCTCTATATGTCACCATTCTCTCTACATATCTTTATCTCACCTATCCCTCTTTACCTATCCCTTCCTCCCCTCTCTCACCCACCCTCCCTCCTTCCCTCTATCTCTATCTCTCTCTACTTCTCTCTATCTCACCTATCCCTCTCTAGCTGCATATCCCTCCATCACTCCCTACCACACTCTCTCTATTGCTCTCTATCTCACCTCTCTCTCACCTCCCTCTCCCCCCCTCCATACCTCTCCCTCTACTTCCCTCTCTACTCTCTATCTCCCTAATACCTCTCTACCTACCTCTCCATCCATCACTCCCCACAACTCTCTCTATACCTCTCTATATTGATTCTCTCTCTCCCTTATTCTCCTTCTAATTCTCTCTACCTCTTTGTCTTTCTCTAATTATCTTTATCTCCCTAAGCCCTCTCTCTCTCTCACTAGATATCTCTCTCCCTACCTTTACCCCTATCTACTCTATATCTCTCCTCTCCCCCCCTCTCCTCTCTCTCTCTCACTCTCTCTCACTCCTCCCTCACCCTCTACCTCTCACTCTCACTCTCTCTCACTCCTCCCTCACCCTATTTCTCTCTCACTCTCTCCTCTCTATCTCACCATTCTCTCTTTCCCTCTCTATAACTCTCTCCTTCTCTATATGTCACCATTCTCTCTCTACTTATCTTTATCTCACATATCCCTCTTTACCTCTCCCTTCCTCCCCTCTCGCCCACACTCCCTCCTTCCCTCTATCTCTATCTCTCTCTACTTCTCTCTATCTCACCTATCCCTCTCTACCTACATATCCCTCTATCACTCCCTACCAAACTCTCTTTATTTCTCTCTATCTCACCTCTCTGTCACCTCCCTCTCTCTCCCTCCATACCTCTCCCTCCATCTATACTTACTTATCTACTCTTTATCTCTCATGTGTCTCTACCTCTCCTAACCTCTCTCTCTCTCCACAATCCCTCCCTCCCCAATCCCTCCCTCCCCCTATTTCTCTCTCCCCCTATGAGGGTTGAGAGTGTAAGGTTTAGTGTTTAAGGTATAGGGTTGAGGTTATAGGGTTAATTGTATAGGGAATAAGGTTTAGGGTTTAGGATATTAGGTATAAAGTTGAGGGTATATGGTATAGGGATGATGGATGAGGGTTTAGGGTTTAAGGTATAGGGTTGAGGGTTGAGGGATAGTGTTTAGGGTTGAGGGTATAAGGTTAAGTGTATAGGATATATGGATTATGGTTTAGGATATTGGGTATATAGTTGAGGGTGTTGGGTTGAGGATATTAGGTTTAGGGTTGATGGTTTAGGTTTTAGGATTTATGTACAAGTTTAAGGGTTGAGGGTTGAGGTATAATGTTCAGGGTTAAGGGTATGAGGTTAAGTGTATAGGATATAGGGATTAGGGTTTGGGTTGTAGGGTTAAGGGTATAAGGTATAGGGTTAAGACTTGAGATTGTAGGGTTTTTTGTTTAAGTATAGGGTTGAGGGATAATGTTTATGGTTTAGGGTATAAGGTTGAGGATGTAGGGTAAAGAGATGAGGCTTGAGGGTTGAGGGATAGTGTTCAAGGTTGAGGGTATATGGCTAAGTGAATAGGGTATAGGGATTAGGGTTTAGAATAATGGGTATAGGGTTGAGGGTATAGGGCTAAGTGTATAGAGTATAGGGATTAGGGTTTAGAATAATGGGTATAGGGTTGAGGGTATTGGGTTTCAGATTGAGGTTTAGGGTTTAGTGTTTAGTGTACAAGGTTGAATGTAGGGTTTAGGGTTTAATTATAGGGTTGGGGGATGATGTTCAAGGCTTAGGTTATAAGGTTGAACGTATAGGGTATAAGGATGAGGGTTGAACATGTAGGGTTGAGGTATAGTGTTCAAGGTTGGGGGTGTAGGGTTAACTGTATAGAGTATAGGGATTAGGGATTAGAATATTTGGTATAGGGTTGAGGGTTTAAGGTTTAGGGTACAAGGTTTAATGTAGGATTTAGTGTTTAATTATAGGGTTCAGGGTTTAGGGATAATGTTTAGGGTTTAGGGTATAGGGTATAGGGATGAGGATTGAGAGTGTAGGGTTTATGGTTTAAGGTATAGGGTATAGGGTTGAAGGTATAAGGTTAAGTTTATAGGGTATAGGGATTAGGGTTTAGGATATTAGGTATAGAGTTGATGGCATTAAGTTGAAGGTTTAAGGTTAAGTTTATAGGGTATAGGGATTAGGGTGTAGGGGAGAGAGAGAGAGACCTAAGAGAGGGTGAAATAGGCAACTATATTGATAATTTCACCGAATTAGCAAGCTAGTGGGCCCACTAGTTTGCCAAATTGGTGAAATTGGCAACCTAACTTGCCCTGTTTGAAAAAATTGGTCCAAGAAATGGGGTCTCTCGGTGATTTACATCATTAAGAGACCCCTTTTTCTTGGACTCATTTTTTCAAACAAGCCACTACATTTCCAATTTCACTAAATTGGAAAGCTAGTGGGCCCACTAGCTTGCCAATTTGGTGAAATTGGCAACCTAACTTGTCCTGTTTGAAAAAATGGGTCCAAGAAATGGGGTGTCCCGATGATGTAAATCACCTGGAGACCCCATTTCTTGGACCCATTTTTTTTTCAAACAGGCCACTACATTGCCAATTTCACTGAATTGACAAGCTAGTGGGTGGACTAGCTTGGCATATCGGTGAAATTGGCAACTTAACTTGCCTGTTTGAAAAAATGGGTCCAAGAAATGGGGTCTCTCAATGATTTACATCACCGAGAGACCCCATTTCTTGGTCCCATTTTTCCAAACAGGCCACTACATTTCCAATTTCACTAAATTGGCAAGCTAGTGGGCCCACTAGCTTGCCAATTTGGTGAAATTGGCAACCTAACTTGTCTTGTTTGAAAAAATGGGTCCAAGAAATGGGGTCTCTCGGTGATTTAAATGGACCCATTTTTTCAAATAGGCCACTACATTACCAATTTCACTGAATTAGCAAGCCGATGGGCCCACTAGCTTGGCAATTCAGTGAAATTGGTAACCTAACTTGCCTATTTGAAGAAATGGGGTCTCCTAGTGATTTACATCACCGAGAGACCCGATTTCTTGGACCCATTTTTTCAAACAAGCCACTACATTTCCAATTTCACTAAATTGGCAAGCTAGTGGGCCCACTAACTTTCCAACTTGGTGAAATTGGCAACCTAACTTGTCCTGTTTGAAAAAATGGGTCTAAGAAATGGGGTCTCTTGGTGATCATTTCTTGGACCCATTTTTTCAAACAAGCGACTACATTGCCAATTTCACTGAATTGGTAAGCTAGTGAGCCCACTGGCTTGGCAATTCGGTGAAATTGACAACCTAACTTGCCTATTTGAAAAACTGGGTCTAAGAAATGGGGTCTCTCGGTGATGTAAATCACCGAGAGACCCCATTTCTTGGACCGATTTTTTCAAACAGGCCACTACATTTCCAATTTAACTAAATTGGCAAGCTAGTGGGCCCACTAGCTTGCAAATTTGGTGAAATTGGCAACCTAACTTGTTTTGTTTCAAAAAAAGGGTCCAAGAAATGGGGTCTCTCAGTGGGCCCACTAGAGAGAGACTTGAGAGAGGGAGAGAGAGTAGGAGAGAGATACTTGAGAGAGAGAGTGAGGGAGTGGGAGAGAGATAAAGGGTTTAATGGTTTAAGGGTAAATTTTTTAGGGTTTACGGTTAAGGGTAGAGGGGAGAGAGATAGAGGGAGTGACTGAGAGAGAGACCTAAGAGAGGGAGAGGGGGTAGGAGGGAGAGGGTTGAGAGAGAAAGAGTGAGGGAGGGAGTGGGACAGATATAGAGGGAGGGAGGGTTAAGGGTAGAGGGTATAAATTTTAAGGGTTGAGGATTAAGGGTTTAAGGATTTAGGGTTTAAGGGTTTAAGGGTTGAGGATTGAGGGTTGAGGGTTGATGGTTCAAGGATTAAGAGGGTATAGGGGTTCAAGGATTAGGGTCTAAGGGTTGAGAGTTGAGGGTTCTAGGATTAAGAGTGTATAGGGGTTGAGGGTTCACGAATTATGAGGGTTTAGGGGTTGAGGGATTAGGGTTTAAGGGTTGAGGATTAAGGGTTGAGGGATTAAGAGGGTATAGGGGTTTAGGATTTATGGGTTGAGGGATTAGGGTTTAAGGGTTGAGGGTTGAGGGTTGATGGATTAAGAGGGTTTAGGGGTTGAGGGTTGAGGGTTGATGGATTAAGAGGGTATAGGGGTTGAGGGATTAGGGTTTAAGGGTTGAAGGCTGAGGGATTCAGAGGGTATAGGGATTGAGGGATTAGGGTTTAAGGGTTGAGGGTTGAGGGTTGAGGGATTAAGAGGGTATAGGGGTTGAGGGATTAGGGTTTAAGGGTTGAGGGTTTAAGGGTTGAGGGTTGATGAATTATGACGGGTAGGGGTTGAGGGATTAGGGTTTAAGGGTTGAGGATTGAGGGTTGATGGATTAAGAGGGTATAGGGGATTAGGGTTTAGGGGTTGAGGGATTAGGGTTTAAGGGTTGAGGATTGAGGTTTGATGGATTAAGAGGGTTTAGGGGTTGAGGGATTATGGTTGAGGGTTGAGGGTTGAGGGTTGAGGGATTAAGTGGGTATAGGGGTTGAGGGATTAGGGTTTAAGGGTTGAGGGTTGAGGGATTAAGAGGGTATAGGGGTTGAGGGATTAGGGTTTAAGGGTTGAGGGTTGAGGGATTAAGAGGGTATAGGAGTTGA